>JANAVB010030220.1:20968344-21530850 GCA_029216955.1 Iris pallida
TTATTTTTGATTATCATGTATATGTTACTGTGACTTTCAATTTAAGAGCACAAGACTAGGCATTTTCTCCAAACCAACTTGTCATACACGATCTGCCCGAGACACTCTTCGCCCATGACCTTCGTGTTCCACTCAGACACATCATATTGTGCTTCATTTTTATCACACAACTTTTCTGACCTTAGACCCAATCTTCATTCACCCCACAGAGTCACATTTACTTCCAACTTAATTTTCGGACCCGACATCGATCCAATCTGCTCGACCCAATATATGGTTCTGGCCTGTTTTGAGTCTACTATGCACGTGCCACTTGCGTGCCACCAAATTGATCTCCCTTGTGCTCCCATTTCATCCATGATTTTAATTGGTTTAAATTTGTTATTTTAATTAAATTCTAGCCCAAACTCGACCAAACTTGATCCAACACCCAACCCAGTTTGGTGTGACCCCTCTCGTGACTGCCCATACACCCCACTAATATTTCTCTCTCTTCCCTAATAAAAATATCACTCTTTCTCTCTCTATTTTTAATTAATATATGTATATATCATTCTCTCTCTTTCTAATATATATATATATATATATATATATATATATATATATATATATATATATATATATATATATATATATATATATATATATATTACACTCATTCTCTCACCCATCATTATCACCCCTCTCTCCCATCACACACACAACCCCCCCCCCCCCCAGCCGACATCTCCCCCTCTCTCTATATCTCGCTCTCTCTTTATATAATATACACACACACATATATATATATATATATATATATATATATATATATATATATATATATATATATATATATATATATATATATATATATATATATTATACATTTCTCTCTCACTCACCCCTCACCTCTCCTTACACTCACCCCCCCTCTCCCTGTAAGGTCACAACAAGCCCCCCATGCTGTTGCTCCTTCTTCTACTCCTCCTCACTACTTATCACCACAACCATATCCATACTCCTCCATTCTCCTCACTCAACTCCCCTCCATCACCATCATCTTCATCATTCTCACCAACACCAACACCAACACCAACTTCATCATCTTTTTCTTCACTATCACACCACCACCACCACGAACACACCACCACCCCCACTGAACACCACCACCTCCCTCTTCTTACTCCTCTCCTCCTCGGCCTCCTCCTCCCTTGGCCGAAGCTCGGCCACCCATGGCCGAGCAGGAACCGCAGCAGCAGCAGCTGCACGAGCAGCAGTAGCAAGCTCGACAGCAGCAGCAGCAGCTGCACGCAGCGCTACAGCAGCAGCAGCTGCACGCAGCGCTACAGCAGCAGCAGCTGCACGCAGCGCTACAGCAGCAGCCGCGTGAACCGCATGCCGTCGCGGCCAACAACCGCCGACGGCGAGCCCCTCGGCCGCGCACGAGCCTCGGGCAAGGTCCCCTTTGCCGCCTCCATCGTCCCCGATGCGGGAAATGGGCTATTCGTGCGTTTTGCACAAAATCCTGCCATGATGCATGCGGAATCGAAGTCTGAAAGTACGCCTAGTCACAACGACTTTGTACGTGTTTTCGGGGAAATTCGACCGTTGGATCGTCGATCCATTTCTTCCATCTCAATCTTGGTATATACCCCTTCACTCCTCTCAAGCTTCACCTGTTAATTTCGTCGTTTGATGCATCAAAATCGGCCACCAAGTTGACCGTTTAAAGTGTATAATTTTTGGACAGTTTTGTGGAGCCAACTTCGTCAGCTCGTATCTCCGCCATCGCAGCTTCGTTTGGCATACTACCAGTTCTTGTTCGCAGCTGGTATAACTCTCTTCCTGCTCCTTAAGTTTCGTTTCATTGTGAGCATGTTTGATTGGTTGAATTCGATGCCAAAGTTGGCCGTTCGAATTCGTAATTTCTAAGTTATAAAATCCTAATTTTGAACCCGGGACTCCGAATTCCAATTCTGACATCGCCAGTAGACTCATGGCGTCGTTCTGGCATGGATTCATATAAAGTTTGCTTAATTTGGTGGACGTGGATCCTGGCACATTTTTCGGTGCAAGGTGGGCCCTACTGTCCGAGTCAACGGGTCATTTTGAGATCGGCTGATCGGAAACTACTTCTGGATATACCGTTGGGTTTGTATTGTCATTCTGGACTCGTTGACATATACTTTGCTAGATTTAGTAGACTTGGGCTCCGACACGCATTTCTGTGCAAACCGGATTCTACTTTTCGGATCAACGGGTCATTTTGAGATCGGCTCATCGGAATCCACTTCTGGACATACCGTTGGGTTCGTATCGTCATTATGGACTCGTTGATATATACTTTGCTAGATTTAGTGGACTTGAGCTCTGGCACGCATTTTTGTGCAAACCGGATTCCACTATCCGGGTTAACAGGTCATTCTGAGATCGGCTCATCGGAATCCACTTTCAGACATACCGTCGAGTTCGTATCGTCATTCTGGACTCATGGACATATAGTTTGCTCTGATCTTGACACGTTTTTTGGTACAATATGGGTCCAACGGTGGACCGCATCTTGATCCGAATTACCATTTTGCCCTGTGTCCAGAATTGGACTTATGGATAGTCTATTCTAGCTATTTTACTTATTCTGAGAACGTTGGTGATGTTTGTTTCAGCATCCGACGACGTTCGTGGAGACTTCTATTTTGCTACTTTTTTTGGACTTGACGATTTGTCTGCAGGACATCATCGGCTAACTGCTTCACCCCAGGCAAGATACCTTGCCATACTTGTACTGTTTACATTACTCATATCTATCCTTGTACTGTTAGTTGATGACACTTGTAGTGTGTATCCAAGGATGACTTGGGTGTTACCGATGATGGCATCGATGTTATGGGTGCGTGCGTGTGTGACTTAGAGTTAGTAGACATACCCGACATGGTGAAGTTATCCCGGATAACTTAATGACTTGACACGAGACATTACACGGTACCTTGACTGAGAGTCATTATGTTGGCATGAACTTTCGCATTTGACTGATCATCGGTGCGAGTGGTTCGTGTGTCGGTACATATAGAGTTAGATAATGTCTAGATTAGAGACTCGCATTGAGATATGGATTGTCTGAGTCGTGGATACGACTTGTACATTTCCTGGGACGGGAAAGACAACCAGTAGGCGTATGGGACAGACAGTTACATTATTTTATGTTAGCCTCAGTGGGGACCCGATTAGGGTATGGGCCCTTACTAGTGGGTATATCCGGCAGCGGCCACTAGCTACGCGCTAGGTTCGGTCGGAAGATACGCTAGTATTGTGCTAATCGGCTTGTGATCCAACGTTCGGCCCGTGTTCCGACGCAAATCCTTCAGCTCGTGATCCAACGTTGTAGTGCCCCGTCCCGCTCAGTCAATCGGAGGAATCGAAACACCGACGGCGTTCGGACTTAGCCTTGCAATGGCTGCTCGGAGACATCGCTCGGTCAAGGCGACCGCTCGTTCAGGTGGAATAGTTTCAGTGAACTTGCCTCATCTTAGCCTTCACATAATAAATTGTATATTTTCAACTTGCACAAGTAGACTTCATAATAAAAGAGACGAATCCACATAGCTAAGTGAATAATCCCGACGGGTCGAATTGAGTTAGAATATGGAAAGGTCCAACGGTCGGCTTAGATTGGTACACGACGTGCTTTGAAAATAACACTCGATCCTTCATCCCGTGGCTTAGGAGAAGGAAAGTTGGTCTTTGACACAAAACTATAAACTTGCCTAAGTCATAGGCGTCGCCCGCGTAAATGCTCGATAAAGCATGCACGCTTCCACTGTGCAAGGCTTGGCATAGCCTTTGCTCGTCCCTCGGGTTAAGTCATAGGCTTGAGTAAGTTAGGCAAAGTTATGCCGGTCGACCTAAGTCATTCCAAGTGCTGTCCCGCTCATTCTACGGTTGTCAAGTTAAATAGTCCCACGATCCCAAGGCCCGTCAGATGAGGTATGACTTGGGCGATAGCGTTGCGTTGAACACGAGTTGGTTTAAGGCACGAGCCACAGTTGGTTCAGTGGAAAGTTAGCCACGGTCTGTCGATACTTAAGAAACACGTTATGTTCAAGTTAAGTGGAAAGGCTATGCAGTAGCCGTTCCCGGAGTTTCAAAGAAATGTTAAGTCTATGCGATGGTTAGTCGCCGAGAGGAAATATGTCGAGACTGTAGTTCAGTCGTCGAGGCAACCCTAGTTTGGGCTCTGCGAAGAAGTGTGAAAAATGGAAGAAGTAAAGCAAAGGAACTAAGTGATAATGATGAGATCATGCAATTACGTTAAGTCTAGAAGTTAGCGTAGGCGTGTGGTCATGGACAACTTGTCGACAAGGGCAATGTTTCTTCGAGCGACAACCCGGGGCCACGGGACCGACTCGGCCTAGGAGAAAATACGGTATAGCCGAGCTGGGTAATAGGCAACCGGTAGTTCGGGGACTTGCATCGGGAATCGCTACCTGCGGTGCAAGGGTCCCGAATGCCAGGCTATGTCCACGATGGCTAGTCAATGCCAGTGACAATTCATGCAGATGTGTTAGTACGGGCGGCAATCCGCGTGTGTATCTTTGGACTGAGTTGAGTTGAATATGTATGCAGTTAGAAGACACAATGTCTAGGCCTAAGATTTGGCTACAACGAAGGCAGCGTGCTTCGGCACGAGATGTGGCGTCGAGTGTTAAGTCGTTGGCATAGATTTGCATTAGTTAGACTTGGGCTGTTGTGAGTTAAGTCGAGAAGGGCCGTAAGGCAAGTTGGGTGAAGTTACGTTGAGTTGCTGGGCACGACCTCGAAATGTGAGGCACGGTCGCGTTGTCAAAACTAAAGTATAGGCAAGACTAAGCGAGGAGGCACTGCCTCAGAGATATTGAAGCACGAATCGAGTTCATGGCACGACCGAGTCGTTACGTCACAGAGTATGGCACGAAAGACAAGTATGAGTCGGTGCGTTGACAATACAAGCACGAAAAAGGTCTAGAGGCAAGGAAATGGAGTCTATCGTGTAGTTGTGTCTCTGATTTTAAGCCGAAAGATAAGCACGACTTGATAGGTTAACGTTGTCGAGTGGACGTTACTGTTGCAAGCACGGGATGGTCCTCAGACACAAATATGCCAAGGCAATTGTCATAAAACTGATCGTAAGACAAGACTAGAAAGACAATTGATAAGAATGGACTATGTTGCACAAAGTAAATCAAACGTGTTGGTTTTATATGGGTGGACGAGGAGCTCACTCCACCAGTACAGTTGAGTACTGACACCCACATAGTTTATATGTGCAGGCACAGGTAGAAGCTCGTGGCGCAGAGCTCGCTTGGATGCATCGAGGCACAGAGTCCCTTGGCGATTCGAAGCATGCGGCCGCATGGAGTTCAAGACTTATATGTGACATAATGTATGGACATCGCCTTCCGAAGCATCCGCTGGCTCGAGACTTGTATTGAGAGAAGAGAGAGAGAGAGCAGAATGAACTTGTAATGAGAGAAAAGTAAACTTGAGAGACTTGTAATCTTGGTCTTGCACCCTTTGTAATCTTTGTTTCAATATCAATAAAGAGCTTCTTTGAATAACTTGTGTTTTGATTCAAATTTTTGCTGCTATTATTCAATGTCTCTGCATGGGACTTCTGTACGACGACCCCGTCGCAGCCGCTAAAATCGGCCGTTATGGAACCCGCCTTGCACGAGCGTAATCTAGGCTCGTGCGGCATCAGGCCTTAGCGAGGACGATCGCTCCTACGGGAGCGGGGCATGACAGACGTCGTCCTGTGCTTCGACAAAATTATTATTCACCTACCCATAAATTCCAAAGTTGTCTTCAATATACATTCACATAGACCGGTTAGTTCGTATACCCATGTTGGACCATATTATGGAACAGTGTCTCATCATGGACTGGTATGCCTTCCACTGATCAGGATTGGTCAGAGGTATGGTTTATTGATCGATGACTGGATATTGGGCCAGGTTATGATTCAGGTTGTCCATTTATATTCAGTTCACATTATGGTATGTATCTCTGTATCTTGTTACGTCCCTCTGAGGACCTGGTGATCTCTCCAGGTATTCGTTGAGCGGTTAGTACAGAGTAGCTAGCGGGTGCTGCATGTTGCACCGAGGTCTCAGGTATATATTTATATTTGTGTTCTGGCATATTCCATTTATTCTTTCCTGCTTATATCCTCACCTATATTTGCTTCTTACTACTATGTAGCCTATTATTACCAAGCTTATTTCTTCTCGAGCTTGTTCGAACATGTATATTACTGGGTGGCCAACTTTAGTGTATTATGTTCATTCTTGGTATTCATTTCATTACGGTGGATTGAGATGTAGATGATCAGTTACTCTTAGTTACCCCTTTACAACGGAGTACGTCCAGAGTTAAGTCCATTAAATTGGGAACTTACCCTAGATCGTATTAGCTGGCATGGTCACGCTCAGGTTCCTATATATTTTAGAATTGGGGCGTGACATATTTTAGTGGTTGCCCATGCAGGTCGAGATAAATCGTTTCGGTTACGTTACTGTACCGGACGAGCCTGCATTAGGATATATATTAGAATCTCAATCCACTGCTATTGGAAATTCTTTTGACTTCTATTATCGCCCTTGAAATTTTGCATTTGTGCTCAATCATACCATTCATGAATTACTATTTATGAACTCTCGTCTTTCCCTCTCTCGGAAGGACGAACACTTGTGTTGACGATCATTTCGTTAAAGTCTTACTATTGATTGTGACTACGGTAGATAGAGTATCTTGTGGGTAATTATTTGGGGTATATAGAGGTTTAGATAGGCGTCCTTACTAGATAGACAGTTAGAAAAGAATGATATTTCTATCGAGGTTTAAATTTTTACAGGCACTACTAAAATAAGCCAAATTAGCGACGTCCAGATACGTCGCTAATTAAGGAAAATATGTCGCTAAAGGTAATTTGCGACGACTTTAGCGACGGAAAATGAAGGTCGTGAAAAAGCTAGTCGCAGATGACAAATTCGTCGCCCTACGTCGCTGTTTGTGACGTCACCACAATGTCGCTGGGTCGCTACAAATTTGGCGACGTAGGGCGACGAATAGGAACGTCGCCAAATTAGCGACGTTGTGCGACTACGTAGCGACGTCGTTCCTTTTTATGTGCTGACATGGCATGCATGCCACGTCAGCAGTTTAGCGACGTATGGCGACCAAATTAGCGACGTCAACTCTATGACACGTCAGCTACTGAGTGACGGATTGCGACATGATGGCGCTAATTAGCGACGTCTGTTTATGTCGCTATACGTCGCCGAACGTCGCTATATGTCGCAGATATTATGAAATTTTTTTTAAAAAAATATGTTTGGTTTTTTTGTTATGCTGTGTGTCTGTGTTTACACAGACACACATCATCACAAAAATACCAAACATATTTTTTAAAAAATTGGGCAACACCTCCTTTGTATATCAGATCATCGCTTATAACCCAGCGTAGGTATATTTGTCATCCCCGTCGTAAATTTCACAAAGTAAATATCACAAAGTAAATATCACAATGAAAATACCAACAAAGTAAATATCACAAAGTAAATATCCAACAAACATGCATGTCCAGAATAGAGGGCAAATAAGAATGAAAATCAGTGTACAGAACGGTCAATGGGCCCATAGGGCCAATACATACAAAGATGATAAAAAAATCTACTGGATCACTGAGGACCCCTACCGCGTATCTGGGATAGCATGTACTCATACTGCTCCTGTGTGAACTGCACCGTAGGGGCAGTAGGAGGCAGTGCAATGTCTGGAGTCGGTGTCGTCGATGGACCGGGAGGACGTATCTGCTCCAGCTTTCGCAGTCGCTCATCATGCGCAGCAAGGGTACTCACCATTCTCTGAGTACTCTCCTCAATCGAATTTTGTACCTGAGTGAGTGAGGCAGACATGGTCCTCTGCGATCCCTCCAGCTCGACCTGTCTAGGCTCTGTGCACTGCGTAGACTCGGTGAGCGTGTGCAAGCTGGCAGCTATAGCCTGCTGCAGACTCATCAGCTCCTGTATACTGCGCTCGACCGTATCAAATCGTCCGGTGATCATCGGATCGTCGGATCGTCGCTCTGCGGTATGGTGATCAGAAATCTGCTGCTGTAACTCGCGACGCAGCTCGTCGATCTGACGACCAATATCCTGAGCTCGTGATGACGCCTGTGAAGCTGGAGACTGCGTACTGACAGAGGGGGCCCGAGATGACTCTGAAGCCAAATAGGCACCGTAGGATCCCGTACCGTAGTACGTACCCTTCTGAAGACCGCCAACGGCGGTCATCCAGAGGTCGTCCTGCGATGGAACTGTAGGTAGCTGGGAGGAAGTACCAGTCCCTCCCTCTGCTAGCGCACTAGCAGCAGCAGCCTCCTCCTCTTGTAGCCGAAGAAACTCGGCCTAGAACAATGTTTGCTAACGTGTAAGTGTTTGCTAAAGTCCATATTGATATCTATTTTCCTATTTTCTAAATTATTGTAAATTAATATAAAGAATAGAACGTACATATGCCTGCGTCGTCCTCTCGTCAATGAACTCCCCAGCCCTCTGATGGGTGACCAGGAAGACGGTCACCATGTTCGGATCCTCACCCTTTTTTACCTGTTAAAATATATTATCTATTATTAGTATTAAATATTCTATCCAACTATATATAAAATGATGCCCGTCATAGGAAATGTACCAGACGACGAAAATGTTCTGTCATCGGAATGGAGCCACCACACCACTTACTGGCGCTCGACCGCGCCACCTTGGCCTTGTCAGATCGCTCCTGGTACCTGGCCTCACCGAATCTAGCCTTCATCGTAGTCCACTGCTCTGGCGTGATCCAACCATGGATCAGCTTTTCGGAGCGATCACGAGACTTCTGGTCGTGGATCGCATCACAGATGAGCTTGTCTGCGACGGCAGAAAATTGGGCCTCGATCTTTGCCGCCTGGTGTGGTGGATAGAAATAGGTCCTCTACAAGAAGTAAAATAGAAAAGTTATATAATATACACAAATGATTATTAAAATTTAAAAATAAATAAATTTTTTACCTTAAAGTGGGCCAACCAAAAGGCCTTCGGGAGCATCTGAGTAGTTAATCCAAGGCCCACCATAGTTCTGCCTCAGAAATAACCCTAGCTGTCTCTGTACTGCAGGAGGCCGATATCTATACAATAATAAATTTCATGAATATATATGTACATATAATCATTTGAGAAATATATATTAACTAATTAACTTACTTCGTAGGCCCGTCCGTCCAAATCTTTAAACGCGTCTCGTCCGGGGGAGCGCATAGAGGGTTGCTCTCCCCTCCTGTCTGGACAGGATCAGTCTGATCGCCGTCCTCCATATGCTCGATGTCGGCTCTCCCCATGGAGCCGTCGACAGGAGGAATGCTAGACGCGGGAGGAATACTGGACGCGGGATCAGGAATGCTGGACGACGAGGGAGGAGTCGCCAACCTGCTGGAACTGCCCTGTCCCGGTAATGGACCGGGAATAGAACGGTACACTGGCGTACTCGGAGATGAGAATGAGGGTACGGAATCTGCATCCCTAGCCCGAGGCAGACGAGACTGCCTAATATAATATCCACTGCGTCGTCCTCCTCCTGGTCTAGTCATACCTGATAATAACATATGACAATAAAACAAATATACATATTTATATGATAGACATCACAGATTTTTGAAAAATCTCATAGTCACAGATAAAAGTGTCACTAAAGTATCACAGATTTATATGATAAAAGTGTCAAATATGATGATAAAACAAACGTACATATTTAATCCTCTTCTGAAAATTCATCTAGTTCGTTTAGCTCATCTTCTTCTTCTTCTTCTTCTTCCTCCTCTACATCTTCACTTTCATCTGCATCTTCCTCTTCAGATAATTCTACTTCTTCTACACAATTAGATGTGTAATGAGAAACTTTCGTCGTGTCCACTTCTATAATATTTGTTACAAGAGGTAGTTCATCCTCCTGATAAGCTATATCTTCAACCTCAAAGGTATTTCTAGCTTTGGTCTTGCATACTGTCTACCAGTCCGACCTTGTTGTTCCCCGTTTAGGATAACTTGTGAAGTACACGAGCTGAGCCTGACTTGATAGGACAAATGGTTCATAGGCTTGATATCGACGCCGATAGTTTATATCCACAAGACCGTGCTTGTCTACTTTCCAACCTTGACCTTCAATCGGATCGAACCAATCACACCTGAATAACACAATCTTAGCAGGCTCTATTCTATAACTTTATGTCAGCTCCACAATCTCCCGTAGGATGCCATAGAAATCGTTTCCCGCATCAACATCTTTGTAGTTCGAAGATCAGATACACAAACAGCTATTTTTGGTGGAATCGAGATCCACAAAGTTGTCTCTGATCGGGCAAGTTGTTGACTTGAACCTAAACCCATTAACACAGTAGCTTGGTCATATTTTTGCAGCATAAATTGGTCCCTTGGCTAGCGTTCTAATAGACTCATTCTCAAGTCTTGCGTATGGACGATCGACCTAAATACCAGTAAAAAATAAATTAAGCTCCTTTTCAAGTACATATACAGAAAGGTAATTACAGAGTTCTCAAGTCTTACATATGCACTCAACTATGATGGAAAATAATGCCTTATTTCTTGTTCTAGTTCTTCTTCTGTTATGTGTGGCGTACCTGACCTCACATCATCATTAAATATGCTGAAAACAACATCGTTCAATTAATGTAATAGTATAATAATCAACACTATTAAAATAATATAGACGTATTAATTAGTTACCCCTCCAGCTTCTCTACTTCATCATCGTCGAAGTTGAGTAATACATACACCTGAGCAGCCCTTAGCTCATCATCGTTCAGATATCTCTTCTTCATTTTACCTGATAGCTTTTCTGGGGCATTGAATACCTTCAGTATTGTATCATTACATTCATGATCTTCGTCGTCATTTCTGGAAGCTCTCGCTCTATTAGTTGCAACATGAGGCTTGAAATACATCGAACAAAAGTTTATAATCTTCTCGAGAACATAGGCTTCACAAATAGAACCCTCGATCCGTGCCTTATTTTTTACCTTTTTTTTAGGTGATTCAAATGTCGCTCGAACGGGTACATCCATCGATATTCGACGGGTCCACCAACATGTGTTTCATAGGATAGATGAATCGACAAATGCTCCATAGAGTCGAAGAATCCAGGAGGATACACCCTCTCTAGCTTGCACAGTGTTACCGTAATGTTCTTCTCTTACTTTTCTAGACGATCAATGAGCAATTTCTTAGAACAAAGATCCCTGAAGAATATGCTAAGCTCCGTCAATGGATCCCAAACTGCCTACGGTAAGAATTCCCGAAATGTAATTGGAATTAACCTCTCCATGAATACGTGACAATCGTGGCTCTTCATACCCGTCAATTTGTTTTCCTTCGGATCGACACATCTTCTTAGATTTGACACATATCCGTCTAGAAATTTTAGGCCCTGGATCGACCGACAAAGTCTCACTTTATCCTCCTTGTCCAGTGAGAAAATTGACTTCGGCAGGAACTGTTTTCTATTCTCCTCTATCAAATGTAACGTAGGGCATTTGCATATTTCTTCTAAGTCCAACCTGGTCTTGGGATTGTCTTTCACTTTTTACTTTACATCCATTACAGTTTTAATTATGTTATCAAACACATTCTTCTCAATATGCATGACATCAAGATTATGTCTGATCAGATTGGTACTCCAATATGGTAGATCCCAGAATATGCTCCTCTAGTTATGATCTCTACCAAATCCATCGCACTTGTACCCAGTTGTAGGATCTTTGATAGCACTTGGAAAATCTCTAACCTCCTCCCATATCGTGGCTCCGCACTACCTTGGCGGTGGATCACCTTTCTCTACAACGCCGGCACGGAATGCATTCCTGTTCCTTCTGAACGGATGATCTTTTGGCAGAAATTGCCGATGACAATCAAAGAAGTACGATTTTCCTCCGTGTTTCAAGCGGAAAGCCTTAGTTCGGTCCATGCAATACGGACATGAGAGACGGCCATGAGTGCTCCATCCAGATAACATTCCATAGGCCGAAAAGTTATTGATGGTCCACATAAGGGTTGCCTTCATCTGAAAATTCTGCTTCCTAGAAATATCGTACGTGTTAGCGCCTACTTCCCATAACTGATTTAACTCATCTATCAAAGGCTATAAGTACACATCAATGTTCCTCTTGGGATTATTCGGACCAAGAATTATAACGGTTAGAAACATGTACTGAGTCTTCATGCACATCCAAGGCGGTAGGTTATACGGAGTGACAATCACAGGCCAGTACGAATACTGGGATCCCGAAAGACCAAACGGAGTAAAACCGTCAGAAGATAGCCCCAATCTGACATTACGCGGATCTGAAGCAAAATCAGGATATAATCGATCAAAATGCTTCCACGCTTCTCCATCGGATGGGTGATCCAACACTCCTTCAATCTGTTCTCGCATATGCCAACTCATAATTTCGGCCGTCTCTTTTACCATAAATAATCTTTGCAACCACGACGTTAAAGGCAAGTAGTGCATTGAATCGGTCGATCTTCTTGTACCGGTAGACCTTTCTGTACTAGTTGTCTTATAGCGATCAGCACCACAAAATCTGCACACATCTGCGTCCTTGTCGTCTTTGTAGTACAGCATGCACCCATTGCGACAAGAATCAATTTTTTCGTATCCCATCCAGAGCGATCTCACCATCCTCTTAGACCGATAGAAGTCTTTAGGTAACTTAGCACCCGCCGACAAGATCTCTATAATCAACCCCAACACTCGGTTGTAGCATTCTTGTGACATGTTAAAATCTGACTTAATGCTCAACAGTCTTGTAACCACCTCCAACGGTGAATGATCCTCACAACCAGGATACAATAGAGTCCTTGCATTCTCCAGCAACTCTATAAACTTTGCAGCATCGACATTCGGTGCCTCCTCAGCTGCATCATGAACGAAACTAGGCCCCGCAGCATCGAAAACCATGTTCACGCACCCGTCGTCGTATGCATGATTATCTGAAACAAAATTAGGTCCCACATGCATATACGGCTCAACATAATGCTCCGACTCTGATGCTAAAGACACAAGTTCTCCGTGTGCGGTCTGCTGATAGTAATTAGGCATGAAACCCCTCGAGTACAAATGATATGTCACTTCCACTTCTGGATAATATTTCACGTTATGACATTTCACACACGAACACTTAGTTTTGGTGCCATCCATGTACTGAGGGAACGCCTTAGCAAACAGCAGAACTGCTCTACTCCCGCTATGTATTCATCCTGTACGCCACACATATCATCAGGACGACGATTGTATATCCATGAACGATTCCGCAAGTAGTAATTCATATCCATTTGGAAATAATTCTGCAATGATGGACACACATGTTCAGCGCAGTAACTAGTCAAACTGGATGAAGTTGAGTTGACTAAGTCAATATCTTGGACAAACTAGTAAAACTGGGTGAAGTTGACTAAGTCTAGGCAATTATCCTTCACTAGACATAGACCTGGAAGAAACACCGATATTTGTAGTGTCTGAACTTTCTACTGTATATTACAGTAGAGAGACATGGTAACCGTGTATAGGGGTGCAACTCGGGCGGGGCATGGCTCTGCCTACCTGAGCTCACTGCCTACAAGGTAGTTCCCCTAGCCTGCCTTACACTTGACCCTTTCCTCCCCTTCATCACTTGCACATCAGTGCATACCAGTGCACATGAGTAGTATACATGACCTATTAGCCTATGCCCCAAGCCAATTCCTCTACTCGACTTGATATCATATCCTCTTCATATCAGATATTTGATACCAAGATAGGAAAGGTTGACTGATACTTGATTCTAAAATTCCCTCCCTTTACCTATCAACTGATACCAACTGATATCAGTTCTTCCTAACACTCACATAGGGGCTGATCCACTTCATCAAAGGACTGATACATCCTATCAAAAGACTGATACTATATTCTTTGTCCTTCTTTATAGAAGATCACCCCTCCATACTGCCAGGTTATAATTAAACACACACCAGTATTTTCTTCTTCTTCATGAACTTCATAACCCAATAACTTCATAACATTCACACACAAGACCAACAAATTTTTTTGATTTATATCATCTAACTCTCTATCTGGATTCCCTTGTAATTACTCGTATTGTTCAATGCATCTCTCTTATTTCTCAAATACTATATACATTATCATTACTATCCTCCTTAGCTCTCTCTCCCTCTCATGTCCTTTTTAAACATTCATGTGCACCACATGCACACAAACAGCCACTAGATTCCCTAAGGCCTTTGTTGCCTCTAATGAGTTCAATCACAACTCTTTCCCTTCTCATCATATTCATTTCATTCTTATACACCAAAGGACGTATTTATTATTAATATATTTTCCATTCATTAAAACTTTAGCCCTTCACCCATTTTATACTAATGATCACATCACCACAAGAGGTATAAAAAGGAGGGTAACCGCACCCGATGGTGATTAACTTCATAACTTTACATACTCATTTCACATAAACTTTCCAGTTCTTCCTCCTTATTCTTTACTCTCTCACACACACAGAGCAAGAGAATATGATCCTCTCTTCCGCTCCCGCATACCCCTACATACCCATCACCTATATTAGAGAGACAACCATTTTCTATACTGTCGGAGGTCGACTGTATTGGACGCGACATGGAGGAGTCCAAACATCGCCGGTGGACGTGTGTGTGTGTCCGTGTGTGTGTCCGTGTGTGTGTCTGTTCGTGTGTCCGTGTGTGTGTGTGTCTGTGTGTATGTGTGTGTCCGTGGGAGGAGGATGAAGAGGAGGAGGGAGAGGAGTTAGGTTAGGGTTTACCTGAGGAAGAGGAGGAGTAGCTCGGATTGGGGGAGGAAGAGCTCGAGGAGGAGGAGCTCGACGGGGGGGAGGGTAGGGGTCACCGAGGGTGGAGGAAGTCGTCGGAGGGGGGGGGGGGAAGGGAGTCGCCGGGGGGGGAGGGGAATTTATCGCCAGGGGGAAGAGCTCAAAATTTCTAATTTTCGAGTGAGGGGGAAAAAGGAAGCAGCGTGCCCTAAGTAAAAAAGTTAGCAACGTCAAGAGTAGACGTCGCTAAACATCGCAAATATTTTAATATATGGCGACATATTTTAATAATATGTCGCTGAACGTCGCTATTCAGCGACGTAATCTATCTAATGTCGCTGGACGTCGCTATTCAGCAACGTTTTGCGATGTCTATAGAAAGGGGTCGCTATATTACATATCTAGCGACGTAATTTCATTCCGTCGCTAAATTACGTCGCTAATATAGCATATTTTAGTAGTGAGGAAAACCCTTTGGTTGAATGATTATTGAGTCACAAACTAGTGATTCGACAACATCGTGTAAATTATTACATTGAGGTAGGAAGTTTACCTGGGAAGATACATTAGCACATGCTTGATAGGACTATATGATTAGCTAATGTGGGTAGACTGTAAAGACGCCCCTCCAAGATAGGATGTAGGCTAGAGAATAGTGCAAGGTTTAACTATAACATGAGACATGTGGACTATTAAGCCAAACCATGCCACCCTCTGCTTGAGTTTGATAGAGTACTGCAAAGAATTACCGTAAAACCATACAGGTTGACTAAGGAAAGGTACAAAGATTCTTATTGTTGTAAGGATTGGACTTGAAGGAAGACACCTTGAAAGTGGCAAGGGATGATAGCGATTAAAGTTCGAGGAACCATCGGGATGAGCAAATTGATGAAACACGATGATCATGACTAGATATAAGATTTGAGAGTTGTAAAAAAAAATTTGAGAAATTTTAACGTAGAGGATATGAAAATCAGGAATACTGATAAAATGGGAGAGGAGATTACTTGGATATTGAGGAGATATCATAGGAAGATTATGTATCAGAGAAAAATATGATCATGGAAGATGTGTAAGATTAAGTTGGATTAGTCAACGATTTCTATATTGGCCGAGTTAACCTTGAATGAACTATTAGAGATAGGGACTAGGAGTAGAGTTAGACTATGATAGATGTATTAGAGTTAAGTACTTATTAGACCAGATCACAGATTTTTCTTAACAGATAGTTAGGCGTGCTTGTGATATGTATAATAGCTTATGGGTAGATAAGGTAGAACCTTGGTTAGATAGGATTTAAGGCTTGTATAGGTTTAGCATTGAGCTTCAAGGTTGTTTAAGTTTAAGAATTGATCATGATCTTCAATGACTAATCGTAGCCAAGAATCTAGGAATAGAGTTAGAACTATACCTTAAGGCGGACTAGTAAACCCTTTATTGATGCAAGTTAGTTAGAGTTGAGGAGTTGCATCTGGAACATTGTGTTAGTATGAGGATAAGAAGTGGATATATAAGAAGAGGTAATTATAAGGAACAATATGTTTGGTCTGAATAAATGAAGAGGAATAAGATAGAAATTTCAGGAAAAGTTATCAGGATGAGGTATATGACCATGATTATCTATGATGACATAAAAATGATTACAAAGAAAACTACATCTTAAGTGAGAACTTGAAATGAGATCCAGATAAGAGCGAGGAGATTATCTCGAGAAGCTAGACAATATAAATTTATGACACAGGAAGGTGAAAAAAAATGTGTTAATAAAATATGGGGATATTGACATGGAAAGTTTTAGCACTTAAACGAGATTATGGCATGAGATGGAAAGAAAATATTTCAAGATAAAGTAGTCCTAAATAGTTTGAGGCATATAATCTAGAGCTGAGTAAGTACATAGTGGATGGCAAATTTCTTGAAGAATAAGATATTCCAAAGAGGATAAATTAAGAATTAAAGTTTTCAAGAATTAAAGACGTCTGGAGACTTGGGCATATTACATTATAAGCATCTTGATATTGTGTTAGCGAAAGTTACAATTGAAAAGGAAGAGCCATAGAATGGGGTGTACTAATTGAAGAAAATTTGATGGTATCAAGGACTTTCAAAATATTAGGAGTTGGGTTATGGAATAAGAGACCGGCCGTGCTTGATAGATTATTTATTATCTTAGGGACCTGATAGATAGGCTGAATCATAGTATGGATTGGTGTGTAATTATCTCAGTCCGCTTAATTTTCAGATTATTCTAGGTGACCTTCCATATCTGTTTGAGACACATCCATATTCTTTCTCTTCCTATTTCTAAGCTTGCAAATCACGGTTGCGTAATTTAGCCAGCTTATCCTTCTAAATTATGATTTAGAAGACTCTGTTCTCCTTTGGACATGCCTTCATCTCAAATCCAAAACCTTGATCTCACCTCTCTTTTACCTAATAATCACATACCATTGTCTGCAACCTTCTTGTTCGTGCTTCACTTGAGCTTGTTTACAATCCTTTAAGCCTCATCGCTTTTGTTATGCCCAACCAAGCCAATTCTCTTTTGACTATTAAAATCTGAACCATATAGGATCAGCACTAAATTGATATTATTTTCTTATAGAATTATTGACCAATAGTACCCTGATATTGCCTGAGATTATTGCAGACTGTAATATCTAAATCCCAGTTTTTTCTTCCAAAACTTTGCTAGTAGATTACGACTATGATCTTCTGGTTGGAATTAGTCGTACCTGACTCCACTAAGATTTGATCATCTATCCTTCTTATACCATGTCTTGTTGTAATTTCGAGGATGAAATTCTATAAGGTTGGTAGGTTGTAAGCCCTCTGGATTTTAGGAATTATTTTAAATTTTATTAAAAGTAATTATTTTTAATAGATATCTTAATTATAATTATTTTATTATTAAATATACTTTTTCGTGACTTTGATTTTTGAAGCGCAAGAGATGTCAGTATCTCGAAATGCCCTTCATGAGTTTTGATCTAGACAAGTTTATCTTCATGATGATATATCATGTCCCACTCAAAATTGTTCCCTTGTGCTCTATTTGCATCGCAGAACTTTCGGATCAATTTAGGCCATTTGATTATTTTTAGTTATTATTAAATTTCCACTTTTATTCTTGATTATCATGTATATGTTACCGTGACTTTCAATTTAAGAGCACAAGACTAGGCATTTTCTCCAAACTAACTTGTCATACATGATTTGCTCGAGACACTCTTTGCCCATGACCTTCGTGTTCCACTCAGACACATCATCTTGTGCTTCATTTTTATCGCACAACTTTCCTGACCTTAGACCCAATCTTCATTCACCCCACAGATTCACATTTACTTCCAACTTAATTTTCGGATCCGACATCGGTCCAATCTGCTCGACCCAATATATGGTTCTGGCCTATTTTGAGTCTACTATGCACGTGCCACTTGCGTGCCACCAAATTGATCTCCCTTGTGCTCCCATTTCATCCATGATTTTAATTGGTTTAAATTTGTTATTTTAATTAAATTCTAGCCCAAACTCGACCAAACTTGATCCAACACCCAATCCAGTTTGGTGTGACCCCTCTCGTGACTGCCCATACACCCCACTAATATTTCTCTCTCTTTCCTAATAAAAATATCACTCTTTCTCTCTCTATTTTTAATTAATATATGTATATATCATTCCCGCTCTTTCTAATATATATATATATATATATATATATATATATATATATATATATATATATATATATATATTTTGGTTTAATATATATCTAACCAAGGTTCTACCTCTCTCGTGACTGCCCGGAACCCCCCTTCGGGAATCGTGCCTCTTTCCCGCCTGGAACGCTGGACTTTTGCTTTTTCTTTTTCATTGTTTTTGGTATTTTCAAACGTTTGAATATTTCGGGTTTCGAAATTTCAAATTGTTTTCAATCTTGCTGATTTTCGAAATCTGGCTTCTCCAAATTTTCGAAATTCAGCAAGTACCCCTTCTACATTTCTTACCTTTTCTCTAGGGCCCTTTTGTCTGTTTGGCCCAGCACCTGTCTGTATGGCTCTTTCCGAGCTCACTTTTAATTTTCAATAAAATAGTTCCTTAAAATATATATATATATATATATATATATATATATATATATATATATATATATATATATATATATATATATATATATATACATTTCTCTCTCACTCACCCCTCACCTCTCCTTACAATCACCCCCCTCCCTGTACCGTCACAGCAAGCCCCACCCAATGCTGTTGCTCCTTCTTCTACTCCTCCTCACTACTTATCACCACAACCATATCCATCCTCCTCCATTCTCCTCACTCAATACCCCTCCATCACCATCATCTTCATCATTCTCACCAACACCAACTTCATCATCTTCTTCTTCACTATCACACTACCACCACCACGAACACACCACCACCCCCATCGAACACCACCACCTCCCTCTTCTTACTCCTCTCCTCCTCGGCCTCCTCCTCCTCCTCCCTTGGCCGGAGCTCGGCCACCCATGGCCGAGCAGGAACCGCAGCAGCAAGCTCGACAGCAGCAACAGCAGCAGCCGCGCACCGCCGACGAGCCCTCCGGCCGCGCGCGAGCCTCGGGCGAGGTCCCCCTTGCCGCCTCCGTCGTCCCCGATGCGGGAAATGGGCTATTCGTGCGTTTCGCATGGAATCCCGCCGTGACGCATGCGGAATCGAATTCTGAAAGTACGCCTCGTCGCAGCGACTTTGTGCATGTTTTCGGAGAAATCCGACCGTTGGATCGTCGATCCGTTTCTTCCATCTCAATCTCGGTATATACCCCTTCACCCCCCTCAAGTTTCACCCGTTAATTTTGTCGTTTGATACATCAAAATCGGCCACCAAGTTGACCGTTTAAATTGTATAATTTTTGGACAGTTTTGTGGAGCCAACTTCGTCAGCTCGTATCTCCGCTATCGCAGCTCCTTTGGCATGCTACCAGTTCCTGTTCGTAGCTGGTATATCTTTCTTCCTGCTCCTTAAGTTTTGTTTCATTGTGAGCATGTTTGATTGGTTGAATTCGACGCCAAAGTTGGCCGTCCGAATTCATAATTTCCAAGTTATAAAATCCTAATTTTAAACCCGGGACTCCGGATTCCAATTCTGACACCGCCAGTAGACTCGTGGCATCGTTCTGGCACAAATTTATATAAATTTTGCTTGATTTGGAGGACGTGGATCCTGACACATTTTTCGATGCAAGGTGGGCCCCACTGTCCGAGTCAACAGGTCATTTTGAGATCGGCTGATCGGAATCCACTTCTGGATATACCGTTGGGTTTGTATCGTCATTCTAGACTCGTTGACATATACTTTGCTAGATTTAGTGGACTTGGGCTCTGGCACGCATTTTCGTGCAAACCGGATTCCATTTTCCGGATTAACGTGTCATTTTGAGATCGGCTCCTCGGAATCCACTTCTGGACATACCGTTGGGTTCGTATCGTCATTTTGGACTCGTTGATATATACTTTGCTAGATTTAGTGGACTTGAGCTCAGGCACACATTTTCGTGCAAACCGGATTCCACTATCCGGGTCAACGGATCATTCTGAGATCGGCTCATCGGAATCCACTTCCGGACATACCGTCGGGTTCGTATCGTCATTCTGGACTCGTGGACATATAGTTTGCCACATTTTGATGACCTTGATATTGACACATTTTTCGGTACAAGGTGGGTCCAACGGTGGACCGCATCTTGATCCGAATTACCATTTTGCCATGTGTCCAGAATTGGACTTATGAATAGTATATTCGAGCTATTTTACTTATTCTGAGAACGTTGGTGATGTTTGTTTCAGTATCCGACGACGTTCGTGGAGACTGCTATTTCGCTACTTTTTTTAGACTTAACGATTTGTCTGCAGGACATCATCGGCTAACTGCTTTACCCCAGGCAAGATACCTTGCCATACGTGTACTGTTTACATTACTTATATCTATCCTTGTACTGTTAGTTGATGACACTGGTAGTGTATATCCAAGGATGACTTGGGTGTTACCGATGATGGCATCGATGTTATGGGTGCGTGCGTGTGTGACTTAGAGTTAGTAGACATACCCGACATGGTGAAGTTATCCCGAATAACTTCATGACTTGACACGAGACATTACACGGCACCTTGAGTGAGAGTCATTGTGTTGGCATGAACTTTCGCATTCGACTGATCATCGGTGCGAGCGGTTCGTGTGTCGGTACATATAGAGTTAGATGGTGTCTAGATTAGAGACTCGCATTGAGATATGGATTGTCTGAGTCGTGGATACGACTTGTACATTTCTTAGGACGGGGAAGACAACCAGTAGGCATATGGGACAGACAGTTACGTTATTTTATGTTAGCCTCAGTGGGGACTCGGTTATGGGTATAGGCCCTTACTAGTGGGTATATCCGACAGCGACCACTAGCTACACGCTAGGTTCGGTCGGGTGGTACGCTAGTATTGTGCTAATCGGCTCGTGATTCGACGCTCGGCCCGTGTTCCGACGCAAATCCTTCGGCTCGTGATCCGACGTCGACCTGTGCTTTGACGAAATTATTATTCACCTACCCATACATTCCAAAGTTGTCTTCAACATGTATTCACATAGACCGGTTAGTTCGTATGCCCATGTCGGACTGTATTATGGAACATTGTCTCATCATGGACTGGTATGCCTTCCACTGATCAAGATTGGTCAGAGGTATGGTTTATTGATCGATGACTGGATATTTGGCCAGGTTATGATTCAGGTTGTCCATTTATATTCAGTTCACATTATGGCATGTATCTCTGTATCTTGTTACGTCCCTCTGAGGACCTGGTGATCTCTAGGTATTCGCTGAGCGGTTAGTACATAGTAGCTGGCAGGTGCTGTATGATGCACCGAGGTCTCAGGTATATATTTATATTTGTGTTCTGGCATATTCCATTTATTCTTTCCAGCTTATATCCTCACCTATATTTGCTTTTTACTGCTATGTAGCCTATTATTACCAAGCTTATTCCTTCTCGAGCTTGTTCGAACATGTATATTACTGGGTGGCCAACTTTACTGTATTATGTTCATTCTTGGTATTCATTTCATTACTGTGGATTGAGATGTAGATGATCAGTTACTCTTAGTTACCCCTTTACAGCGGAGTATGTCCAAGGTTAAGTCCATTAAATTGGGAACTTACCCTAGATCGTATTAGCTGGCATGGTCACGCTCAGGTTCCTATATATTTTAGAATTAGGGCGTGACAATAACAGATTAGTGTCTCAGAGGTATGCAACAGAAATCACAGCAGTAAACATTTTGAAGGAAGGTGACGCGGATAGATGGGAGTGGGTGGATACAAAAGATGGCAAATTCTCCTTCAGAGTTATGTACGAGAAGACGCAAACTCAGGAAGAGCATGTAGATTGGGCGGAGGTGATCTGGATGCGGAGAGCAGCTACGAAGATGAAGCTCCGTCCTTACAAAGCAATTCGTAATAGATTGCTTATACGAGAACGGATGAGGAGACTTGGCGTAGGCCAGAATGGGGCACCCGTGCATGAAAACTCAACAGCTAGGGCGCCGCACGGACGGTCGAGGACCGGCACCATTCTACCACGGGTATAAACGACGGACGATCACGCGGCATGTCGTGCGGTTCCGTAAGGGCGTCGAGAAGACGTTCTAAGGACGTCGTGCGGCATCGGCGTCGTAGTCGTCGTGAAGACGTCGGGGACGGCATCGGCTGTCGTAGGCGTCGTGAAGACGTCGGGGGCGCCTTCGGCGTCATGGGCGAAGCGAGGCGCTGAGTTGCGGGCGTTGAAAGACGTTGGCCGTCTCATGGAGCTCTGGAGCACGCGGAGTACGCGAGGTGTGCGTGTGGGGACGATGATGACAAAGCCAGTGTAGACAAAATTCGTACGGGGAGTTCGAATTGATATGACGACCGGCTAAAAATTGTGTGCGAAAAGACACAATTTAATTGAACACGCACGTGCTGGATAAAAATTAAAAAAAGAAAAAGGTACACACGCCGACCTCTGTTGTCTATCTTGGATACAGGACATATCTTCTGATGTGGTACAATACTACCTATAAATGATGTGATTCATTGAATAATACAAAGGAGGCATCAGAGCTTACCGGATAAATGTAATTCTTACTGGGTTAAACCCAACTATATAGTTTTTTAGAAATTAGTTTTATAATCTGAACATACAATTCCAAAACTCGACCATTACAAATTGACATGATACAAATACGGGATGGACATCTTTAGATTGGTACAATATTGTCATCTATATTATACGGATAAGATACAGGTATGGAAACGATACAGATATGGTCACCATTTTCACATGTCAATGCAACATAGCTCGAAGCAGATACCCATACAGCCTTTTGAAGCTTTTCAACTTATTCGTTCCAAATAATCTCTTGAAAACTTGACTATCCCCTAAGGAATGTTTGGTTGTTGAACGGAGGAAACACTCTATGGCTCCAATATACATCTGTTTAACTTTTTCATGTTTTCGCTGTAATCAACTCTATGATCTTTTGACTTTTTTTTATTTTTTTATTTCTAGCTCGTGCGGGCTCAGTTAAATCGTATGTCTCCCTTACACGAGTTTTAGCCGGTCGTTATATCATTTCAGACTCTTCGTGCAGAACTTGTCCACACTGGCTTTGTCATCATTGCCCCACACACACTGTTGGGTTTTTCGCCTTTAGTTTTGGTTTTTAGTCCCACATCGGCTAGAAAGGAATGTGTATCTCCATATATATGAGTCTTTGCTCTTTATAGAGATGCACATGTAGTGCACATGGGTGTGTGCCATATGGGATTAATTATTAAATGGTATAAAGGCTTAATCAACAATTAAGAAGCTGTAAGCTTTTTGCTCTTGGAAATTTATTTCCATGGAGCTAAGCTCCGTAGGAGCTTAGCGACTCGGACTCGGATTCAGACTCGGACTCGGACTCGGACTCGGGCTCGGGCTCGGACTCGGGCTCATGAGGCATAATATGGCGTTTTGTTGGCGCACTTTGCACTTAGCACGTCAGTATCGTCGCTAGGCGCATAGTGCGCTTAAGTTGCGCTCGTTGCGCGACCACGTTGCACGGCCCGTTACACGAGCCCAGTTACGCTGGCCCAGTTACGCAGCCAGTACGCCCAGTACGCACAGTGTACGCAGCGTACGCAGCGTGCATAGAGTACGCAGTGTGCACAGCGTACGCAGTGTGCGTAGAGTACGTATGTGCGTATGGCTGGCTGCATATTAGAGCGGGAACAGTTGCAGCAGTTGCTTCCGAGGAGTCAGAAGAGCAGGAGTGTTCCAAGGTTTTCTGTCAACCTTGCTGGTTCCTGGAAGCTGTTCGCAGAGGGCGAATAAAGCTTTGAGCAACGGTGATAATTCACCCCAGCATTTCCATCTCTCGCCTATCATCTTTCTGTTGCCTTTAGCAGTTCTGTCAGTATCTTCTTTTTAGAAGGCACTACTGTCAGTTTGCTACGATCATGAAAATCTCTTTAGATTATTCGTGAATTACAATATCTTTTTAGATCTCGTAATTTGCAGAATCCTTCTGGATCTCTGTTGCAAAACCTTCTTTAAGGAATTGCATTTGAAACGTTGTCTTTACAACTGTTTCAGTTTTTGTATTTTCTATCGAAAAGCGTGCCCCGGCGTTCCCGACAATAACAATCTCAAAGCTTTATTGCTACGATGGAAAACATTAATGCTTCACTCCTAAACACTGACTTCTGTAAGTTAGAGAAGTTTGATGGAGAGCATTATCAAGTCTGGAAGAGGAAGGTTTATCTCACTCTTCAACTCAGAGACATGGATCACGTGCTTCTTGAAGAGGAACCTACCGTTCCAGATACTGGGTCTGCTGCCGCAATCTCTGCGGCTACTAAACTTCAAGCCAAGTGGAGAAGGGAGAATAGCATTTGCAGGTTGCTTATCCTGAATGCTATGGAGGATTCCCTAGCAGAATCCTATTCTAAGAAGAATATCGCTAGAGACATATGGGAGTCTCTAGAAAAACTGTACGAAGAAGACAAGAACAGGAGCAAAATATTTGTGGTTGAAAAATATCAAAAATGGCTCTTTGAGGACGAGAAGTCCATGCTGCCGCAGGTCAAAGAATTTCTGAAGCTGCGACAGAAGTTGGAAGACGAGGCTATGCCCCTCCCCGACAAGTTTGTTGTTGGAGGGATTGTCTCAAAGCTCCCCGCTGGGTGGAGTAAGTTCTATGCAAACATGCATAGGAAGAAGCTGGAGATCACCCTTGAAGATCTCCTGCAGGAAATTTATGTTGAAGACCAGATGAGGGCTCAACATAAAGTTGACACGCTTTCCAAGCAGATGGCTAACACAAACTTAGTTTCATCAAAGGAACCAAAGGGAAAGGGAAAGCGTGCAGATTTCCAGAAGAAGAAGAAGAACCCTAACAACTTGAATGTTAAGGGAACTTCTTTCAAGTCAAAGAAATCTAAGGCAAAGATGCCTTGTTTCAAGTGTGGCCAGTTGGGCCATTTCAAAAGTGAATGCACAACACCGGCCAAGAAATCAGAGCAAGGTGAGCCTAGCAAAGTCTCAATGATTACTGATATAATTGCTATGATTGGACAGGTTGATGCTGTAGGATCTGATTCAGACTGGTGGGTAGATACTGGAGCCACCTGCCATGTCTGCTCCAGTAAGGAGTGGTTCACCACCTACACACCCACTTCTAAAGCGGTTGTGATGGCGAACCAAGCACAAGCTGAAGTTCTAGGGATCGGGACGGTTATTCTGAAGCTGACTTCTGGCAAGTCTCTGACGCTTCAAGGCATAAAGCACGTACCTGCTATCGCCAAGAACCTGGTCTCGGGAGGCCTACTCTGTAATGCAGGCCTGAGGATGGACATCAATGCTGGCCAGATAGTGATGTCTATCAAGGGAACGTATTTCAGGAAAGCTTTTTATACCGAAGGAATGTTCAAGATTTAGCTTATAAATTAGTCCAATATAATTAATGTAATTAATGAAGTCACTCATTCTGCTTGTACTCTTGAGTTGTGGCATAATAGGCTAGGACATGTTCATTGTAAACGAATAAACAGAATGTCTAGTCTAGGACTTATCTCCAAATGTGGGGGTAAGGTAGAGAAATGGGAAGTTTGTGCTCAAACGAAGATCACAAGAAAACCCTTTCCTCAGGTTAATCGAAGTACAGATCTTCTGGAGTTGGTTCACTCCGATATCTGTGACTTCAAATAGTTCTCTACAAAGGCCGGAATGAAGTATTTCATAACCTTCATCGATGACTTCTCAAAGTATGCGTTCGTCTACTTGCTGAAGGCTAAAGACGAAGCATTCGAGAAGTTCAAGGAGTTCAGGGTCGAAGCTGAGCGGCAGACTGGACAACAACTCAAAAGGATAAGAAGTGATCGAGGTGGGGAGTACAGGTCTCATGAATTCGCATCGTTCTGTAAGGAACATGGAATTGTCAATGAGACTACGGCTCCATACTCTCCTCAATCAAACGGAGTAGCTGAGAGGAAGAACAGGACGTTGACAGAAATGACAAATTTAATATTGTTGACTGCTGGCCTTCCTAAGTGCTACTGGGGAGAAGCTGCATTGACGGCCACTTATATTCTAAATAGAGTGCCTCATGCAACTTCAGACGTTACTCCTCATGAACTCTGGTTCAAGGTCAGACCTAACTTGAATGTCATTCGAGTGTGGGGGTGTCTGGCGTATGTCAAGCTTCCAGATCTAAAGATTCAGAAGCTTGGGACAAGGACTACAAAGACGATCTTCTTGGGGTATGCCGAGAAGAGTGATGTTCGAAGATTTCTTGATATTGAGTCAAATCATATCATTGAATCTCGCGATGCCGAATATTTTGAAGATAAGTTCGCAAGGCACAAGAATATTATTCTTTCGGATGTTCCGGAGAATAATGAGGGTACACAAGAGACTGAAGTCTTCAATAAAGATATGGTCCAAGAAGATGTTGTTGTTGAAACAACGGTTGAACCAGAACAAGCTGAGCCGTCAGCTAAGCGTGTGAGGAGGCCGAAGGACTTCGGAAGTGACTTTGTCACCTATCATGTGGAAGCAGATCCGCTTACCTATGATGAGGCGATGAAGACCAGAGATACAGTTTTCTGGAAGGAGGCGATTGACAATGAGATTGATTCCATCACCTCAAATAACACTTGGGTGTTGGTTGATCTTCCTGAAGGAGCAAAACCCATTCGATGCAAATGGATCTTCAAGAAGAAGATGAAAGCAGACGGAACTATTGACAAGTTCAAGGCTAGGTTGGTAGCCAAGGGGTTTTCTCAGAAGCAAGGGATTGACTACTTTGACACATATACTCCAGTAGCCCGGATGACCACCATCAGAATGTTGATTGCTCTCGCAGCAATAAATAAGATGGTGATACATCAGATGGATGTGAATACGGCTTTCCTAAATGGCGAGCTGACCGAAGAGATTTACATGCAACAGCCAGAGGGATTTGTCATCAGAGGTCTTGAAGACAAAGTCTGCAAGTTGGTGAAATCCTTATACGGTCTTAAATAGGCTCCCAAGATGTGGCATGAGAAATTTGACAAAGTTATAAGGTCAAATGGCTACATGGTCAGCGATACGGATAAGTGTGTTTACACGAAGTTCGCTGATGGAAGAGGTGTGATCGTTTATCTGTACGTGGACGACATGCTTATCCTAGGTACGGATATTAGATGTGTCACGGAGACAAAGAAATTCATCTCAAGCAAGTTTAGTATGAAGGACTTGGGGGAAGCTGATGTGATCTTAGGGATCAAGATCATCCGGACAGACACTGGACTAGCGCTGTCACAGTCTCATTATATTAAGAAAATGATCACTCGTTATGGGTATCAGGATCTTCCAGGGATCGATACGTCGTACAGGTGTGATCTGAAGCTGAAGCCTAATTCAGGGGAAAGTGTCAGGCAGCTGGAGTATGCAAGCGTAATCGGGAGTTTGATGTATGCTACTACTGCCACAAGGCCTGACATAGCTTTTGCCGTGGGAATGCTGAGTCGTTTTACGAGCAATCCAGGTGTTGAACACTGGAACGCTGTGGAACGGGTTATGAGATATCTCAAGAAGACTCAGACATATGCACTGTACTACAGCGGAGATCCGTCGGTAGTGGAAGGCTTCAGTGATGCCAGTTGGTGCTCAGAGGTGGAGAGCGAGAGGTCCACAGGTGGATACATTTTCACAATGGATGGAGCTGCTATATCATGGAAGTCGAAGAAGCAGACTATGCTCTCGCGGTCATCCATGGAATCTGAGTTCTTTGCACTTGATACCGCAGCCGAGGAAGCAGAATGGCTTCGGGAGCTCATGTATGATCTTCCAGTGGTTGGGGCACAAATATCGGCGAAGAAGAGGACTGTGCGGTTGAAGCACATGGCAGTACACGATCTTATCAAGAGAGGTGTTATTGCAGTAATTGATGTTCGGAGTCAGGAGAACCTGGCGGATCCGTTCACCAAGGGCCTCAAGCGCCAGCTGGTCGATGATACAGCTTGTAAAATGGGCTTGAAGGCATTCTGATATTGTATTATTGTATTCCTACCATAAAGTTTTATGCTATTAGTTCAAAAATTTATCTACTAGGCATCTAGCTTTTGGTTCAAGGAAGGACCACTAATCGAAAGAATATCAGGAACGGTGGGTACATATTCTATTGGGCATGGAGAGATTACGGACCTACAACCACTGTTGTCTACTGTTGTTTTCTACGGAAAACAGGTCCTGTGGGAGGTTGGCTTAAATACCTTAATGAGTTCTCAGGCATTTGGAATGTCTGGTATGCTTTACAGGAAGCATGGTAGCACAGCACTACAAGGAGTGTGACTCCATGCTATGTGTGGCGGTGACTCCACCATGAGGTTCTCGAAGGAGGTAAAGCCTCGGCTATGTTAGCCAAGTCACAGCGGCATAGCACCGCAAATAGGCAGTTGGCCTAATGCTGTATATTGAATTAAAAAGGGATGTAGTCAACACTACAAAGAGGAGGTGTTCCTCATGTTACGGGTGGCACGACACCACAATGAGGTAAACCCTGCTAGGGATAAAGCTTCGGCCTTGTAAGCCATGTCGTAGCGGAGTAACACCGCACAGAAGCGTAAGGCTTCATGTTGGGTAGTTTGGCACTACAAAAGGGCTAGACCTCATGCTACGGGTAGTATGACACTACGATGAGGTTCCCGGTGATTCGGGGTAAGGTCCTCGGCTTAAGGCCATGTCATAGCGGCGTAGCACCACAAAGGAAGCGTTGGAAGCTTCATGCCATGTCTCTTTAATAAAGAACTCACCTATAGTGTATGGACAAAGCGATATCAGGCCGTCTCTTGAGGGTAAACTTGTAGACGCCCAATATAATACACTGAAACCAGGCTGGCACACGGCCTTAAATGTGCAGCCAGAAGCACATGTAACTACATTATGTGAGTGGAAAGAATTTCAGCTATGATGCAGAATTCAAGGCTTAGTCCATTCTTGTATTATAGTTTGATTTTGACTCATGTGGGAAGATTCAAGTCTTAAGTGGCATCTATCCTAAAAGCATAATGGACAGTTACTGTGGGGAACACTCGTACTCATATATATAGAGATATGTGGGGGATTGTTGGGTTTTTAGCCTTTAGTTTTGCTTTTTAGTCCCACATCGGCTAGAAAGAAATGTGTATCTCCATATATATGAGTCTTTGCTCTTTATGGAGATGCACATGTAGTGCACATGGGTGTGTGCCATGTGGGATTAATTATTAAATGGTATAAAGGCTTAATCAACAATTAAGAAGCTGTAAGCTTTTTGCTCTTGGAAATTTATTTCTATGGAGCTAAGCTCCATAGGAGCTTAGCGACTCGGACTCAGACTCGGACTCGGGCTCGGGCTCGGACTCGGGCTCAAGGGCTCATGAGGCGTAATGTGGCGTTTTGTTGACGCACTTTGTACTTAGCACGTCAGCATCGTCGCTAGGCGCATAGTGCGCTTAAGTTGCGCTCGTTGTGCGAGCCACTTGCGCGACCACGTTGCACGACCCGTTACGCGAGCCCAGTTACGCTGGCCCAGTTACGCAGCCAGTACGCAGCCCAGTACGCCCAGTACGTGCAGTGTATGCAGCGTACGCAGTGTGCGTAGAGTGCACAGTGTACGCAGCGTACGCAGTGTGCGTAGAGTGCGTATGTGCGTATGGCTGGCTGCATATTAGAACGGAAACAGTTGCAGCAGTTGCTGCACGTTCAGGAGTGGTTCAGCCACTACCCTGAAGTTCAGACAACTGCTTGGCAACCGCCCCGTGGGCTATATATGCAGGTTCTCTCCTCTCTCTCAGTATTGGAGAAATCAGAATTCCAGGGAGAAAACTGTAAGTGTTCTTTAACACAACAGAGTAGTGAGCGTGTTTTTTAACACAAATACTAGTACTTTTTAGTACGCGTGGGTTCTATTACTTCAGAAACAGAAATAGAAGAGTAGAGCCATTGCCAGAGGAGTTCGCCGTCTTCCGAGGAGTCAGAAGAGCAGGAGTGTTCTAAAGTTTTCGTCAACCTTGCTGGTTCCTGGAAGCTGTTCCCAGAGGGCGAATAAAGCTTTGAGCAACGTGATAATTCACCCCAGCATTTCCATCTCTCGCCAATCATCTTTCTGTTGCCTTTAGCAGTTCTGTCAGTATCTTCTTTTTAGAATGCACTACTGTCAGTTTGCTACGATCACGAAAATCTCTTTAGATTATTCATGAATTACGATATCTTTTTAGATCTCGTAATTTGTAGAATCCTTCTGGATCTCTGTTGTAAAAACCTTCTTTAAGGAATTGCATTTGAAACGTTGTCTTTACAACTGTTTCAGTTTTGTATTTTTTATCGAAAAGCATGCCCCGGCGTTCCCGGCAATAACACACACACCCCGCGTACTCCGCACGCTCCCGAGCTCCACGAAACGGCCATGACGTCTTTCGATGTCCGCAACTCAACGCCTCATTTTATCCACGACGCCGAAGGCGCCCCCGACGTCTTCACGACGCCTACGATAGCCTCTTTTGACATCTGACACAATGGAAACTAGGAGCACAGCCTCTTAATAAATACAGCCTATTGACATCAAACCCCCCCCCAAAAAAAAAGAAAAAAAAGAAAAAAAAAAGAAACAGAAAAAATCAGAACATGCCATTCATGCTATTACAAATATTTGTATGACTGGCCTGCACCTTGTTTCATCTCATAGGTTGCTACTTGATTTTCTATGATGTTGTCCATTAGGTTCATTGGTCTTAAGTTGGAATTATGTGATGATTTTTTTATAAGAAACGTTCTCTTCTATACTTCTAGATTTATGGCTTAATTTTGCATGATTGAATACCCTGCAAACTTCTATATAAGCATTGTCCTCTGAAAGACTTGATGGTCTTTAAAAGCTGATTATGTTTCACCTGCCTTCTAGGACACTTGGCTTGGTTTCTTTATTGGTCGTTGATTTCCTATGTTGCACGAGACGCAGGAAAATGGAGTTTCGTTCCCTCATTGTGTCTGTAACCATATTCATGTTCTTCGTGCAACATAGGTCAATATCTTGTACCTATTTGAAAATGTCTGCATCCGTATCGTGCTCTTATCCATGTCCGTGATGTGCAACATAGTTTATTTACATGCATTTGTAGATAGAAAAAATTTATGAAATGTCCAAAAATTGTAAAAGTTTTCTGAAAAATTTACCGCAAAATAACATTTCATCACGTGTCCAGAAGTAGCGAAAAATATATGAAGGGGGTTCTGAATGACCTTTTTGTCCTTCTGATTTATTGAAAACACCTCCGAACCCTACTCTTCAAAATTTTTTTTTTGATACTTTCTCTTCTTCCATACGCCGCTCAGTTTCGAATCTAGGTTTTCTCCTCCAAAATCTTCAAACCTTACTTCAAAAATTCGTCGAAAATTTTCGGAAAGACGGACAAACGGTAAAACTGTTAAAACGGAGGTCCAGACATCATTTTTTTTGCGATTCTAAAATTTTGGAAGGCCGACTAACGAAGAAGCTGTTAATCTCCGGCTCCTCGAAAATACGCTCCTTTGCGACAAACCGGACCTCATTTTGACCTCCCAGTCAAAGTTATGACCATTCAAAGTTTTAACTGGCCATAAAATACAGGAGAATGACCATTCTCTGTGGTAATATCACGTGTTGAAATTATTCAATAATATGGGGCCACACATGTAAAATTAAATATGTTGGGCTATCTAAATAATTAAGCCAAATTAAAGTGGTCTATTTGAAAATTGGCTTAAGGGTATAATTGTCATAGAATTAATGTGTAGATACCGGAGATAAATCTAATTTGATGAGGTGCCAAATTAGAAATATCACAATATATAAATATATGTATTCATTAGGGTTATGGTCCCCAACTTATACGGCCATCAAAAGAGAGGTTTTCTCTTTTTTTCTTCTGCATTCCCATCAACAGAAAGAGAGGGACAAAGGATTCAGATTCTTCTTTATCATTAAGGGTTGTAGCAAGTTAGAAGATCGAACCCCATAAAAGGACGATTGCTTCAAGATCCATCAAGCGTAGCAATGGATTCAGGTACGCTTTTGTAATTTAATTTATATTCTTCATCTCATGAATCGACATGGTACAATAATTTCTTACAAGTGGTATCAGAGCCACCCATGTTTGATTCATGAGTCTGAAGTTTTAGAATCAATTTTTGTTGTTGCTCAGAAACCCTAAATCTTTCCATCTAATTTGATTTAGGGTTACGATTGTTCAAGTAATTATTTTTTGTGATCCATTCAGTTTAGAAAAGAGATTTGTGAGATCCTTAGTTATTTATTTTTAATTAATATTCGCTAAAACTCTTGTGATCATAAAATATTTACGGATGTTTAACACTATCATCTGTTCGCAAGTGGTACATGTTATGGAATATTTTAGCACTGGTTTTTGATGCCAATAGATGCGAACAATTTATATAAAAAAAAGGTGTGGGGCATTGAGTCGGCCAAATTGTCAAAGTGGAGTTGGAACTTTATTTGTTTTAATGGGATGATATGGTTCTGTTGTTAGTATTTATAGACTTAATCAGACTATTCAGTCGCCTATCTCCCAATAATACATTAGCTATAATATATTCCTATTCAAAATTTCAAGCTATCATTCATTTTGCTGGAGTTTGGTGGAGTTATACTCCTTTATTTAGTATATGATGTCATTCCTTGATAATAGAGTTTAATGTCTCATTATGCACAAAATAGAGTTTTATCTATTTTGTACAGTAAGATCTCTCGATTCATACTTAAATATAAGATATGGAGACATGTGATGATGACGATAGAATTTTTTCATTATATTAAATATGCATGAATATGCTTATTGCTGTGTAGACATGTGATAATATGAGATGCATACTTTTCGGTCATGCAAAAGGATTCACATGCTTATGACTATGTTATTTGATGTAATCCCTTGATGTGTATATCTTTAGTAGATAAATTTTGGTGTAATCTTTAGGATTATTTGATGCGATCTTTTGATGCATATATTTAGTACAATCTAATCTGTTGATTATTGATTATTTAAATTTAAAAATATGCAAGTAGATAAGGATTTATGTTTATTTAATTTAAATAAGCAGAAGAATTTGGACATGATTCAGTTTTGTAAAATTTAGTCAACATTCAAATTTTTGGTACCTTTTGTGACTCGCAGTAGTTGTCTAACATTCTAATTAGACCCATTGAAACAAGATGTCGCCAAAGTGATCTCTCTTGCGTATATAGTCTTTGAGGGATGTTGGATGTTTGTGTGTGTATATTCATGCGAGTATTAGCCGCAGGGTCGGCCCTGAGCTGATGGGGGCCCAAGGCAAAACTTCCAAAATGGGCCCGCATACATAATGTAAAAAAAAGTATAAATAAAATAAAATTTTGTTGTAGTCAAGATTTGAACAAGGACCTCTTAAATACAAGTCTTGTATTATAACCACTATACCACGTTGCTTTTGTTAACGATAGCATATGATATATACTAGTTCTATTGTAGATAGTTTCATGTTGGTGCCCCCTTTCGTCACGGGGCCCTGGGCCGTCACCCGGCCTTCTGTGGACAAGGGCCGCCCCTGATTAGCCGACCCAAAGGAAGGTTAATACTTGGCCGAATTGCACACATACTTGTGATGATAAATGTGTGACAATTATACAGTTTACATGTGAATAATAACCAGATCCAAAGATAGGCTTATTATTTGACATGACTTATTGTCAACGTTTGATCTCTACACCAAGAGTACCACTTGCAGTTAATATCACTGTCCAAAGACTTGATATTAATGATATACTAGGTATCTTAAGATGAGGTTCACCATTATTTGAATTTGTTTGACTATCTTTTATTCTTTGGTAATTAATTAGAGCATATTTGTTTATTTATTTTTTTGTTCTCTTTTCAGTTAATGTTGCTATAATATCTGCCAATACGAATTCAATTTTCATGCTTAATGGGATAAATTTTAAGGACAAAAGAAAGAAATACAGAAGCTGCTGAGGGTCTAGCTCAAAAGAAACAACAATATAAAACTAAGGGTTGTTTCTTTTGTGACAAGTCAGGACACATAAGGAAAAGTATATTTCTCAATTTGGTCTGTTCTGAGGTTAATTTAGCTTCAGTACCTAAAACACATGGTGGTTAGATTCTGATGCTACTATCCACATTAGTATTTCTAGACAAGGTTGTCTGAGCTACCGAAAGCCAATTGATAGTGAAAGATATATCTATGTAGGTGACGGCAAGTTGGTAGAAGTGGAAGCAATAGGACATTTTAGGTTATTATTGGGAACCGAATATTATTTGGATTTGATAGACACTTTTGTTGTACCGTCTTTTAGACGGAATTTAGTTTCAGTTTCCTTACTGGACAAATCTGGTTACCATTGTTCATTTGGAAACAATAAGTTTAGTCTATCTTTAAATTCAAATATTGTTGGTATGGTTTCCTTAATGTTTATGATAACCTATATTCACTTGAAACTATTGCATCTTACAATGAAACCTTGCATGTGGAGTCACGTGGTACTAAACGCAAAATTAACAATAACAATTTTTTAGCCTCATTATGACATAAGTGATTAGGTCACATCTCTAAAAATAGAGTTGAACGACTTATGTCTTATGGGATTTGGATTCCACTGACTTTATAGACTTCAACGTCTGTATTGAATGTGTAAAGGAAAGATAGACCAAAGTTAAATTATAAGCAGCTACTTTATTGACTATGCTGACAAATCGAGGGGTTAATAATTATACGGTCCCACACTAAGAAATTTTTTGAGACGAGAAGTATAATATTTTTTGAGGATGTTGAGTTTGGGGGAGAAATAAAGTCAGGATCATTGTCTTTGAGAAGGAATCAATTACGATTCCTACTATCACTTTTGACGATGTGCAGGATTCTATACCTGTCATGATCAAGAAGTGAATTCGGAGCCTCAATAAGACAATGTCGAATTACCTCTATAAGTCGTTGTTGAGATACCTTAACAACGACAACATAGCGGCACCCCATTCAAGATAAGGTAATTATTTCTAAGGAACAAACTCAACAACCTCAAGAACCGGTAATATTAAGATGGTCCACCAGAGAAAGGAGAAATATAATTTCAGATAATATTTGTCATATTTCTCTAGGAACATGAGGAAGAATGTGTATACTGAAAGATGATCTAATCAACTTCCGTCAGGACATGGAAAGTTCCAGTTCTTAAAGTGGATTGATACAATAAATAAGGAGTATAAGTCCATGTAAGACAATAAAGTTTAAGAACTTGTCCCATTACCAAAAGGTATGAAGTCCATTGGTTGCAAATGGACATTTAGAACCAAAAAGGATTCGAAGGGTCATGTAGAGAGGTATAAAGTACGTCTTGTAGCTAGTAACTTTACTCAAAATTTTGGGATTGATTTTAAAGAGTTTCTCTTCGGTATATTTAAAAAACTCCTTTAAAACAATCATAGCACATGTTGCACATTTTGAACTTGAATTACATTAAATGGATGTCAAAATAATATTTCTCAATGATAACATTGATGAAACAGTTTATATGGTGCAACCAGAAAACTTTGTGTCGAAAGACCCAAAGAATATGGTTTGAAAATTGACAAAATCTATTTATGAACTCAAGCAAGCTTCTCGTCAAAGGTACTTCAAGTGATTATCTCGTTTGGTTTTGAGATGAACACTGTTGAAGATTGTGTGTATCACAAGTTCAGTGGGAGTAAGAATAATTTTCTGGTTTTGTATATTGATTAAAGTATTCAATATAAACCAGGTGACACCTCTCGTTAAAGGAGACAAATCAAGTGTCCAGGTTAGCCTTAAAATTAAGAAAATATAATAGATTTTTCCTTCATAATCAGTTGTAGGGAGTCTAATGTATGCTCAAGTATGTACGCGTCAGGATATTGCGTACATATTAGGATATTAGGCAGATATTTAAGCAAATATGGATGGATCATTGGGTAGCAGCCAAACTACTTAAGTAATTAATAGAGAACAAGAAATTATATGCTCTTTGTAGGAGATCGGATAATTCTGGAGATCATAAGGCATTCCGACTCCGATTTTGTTGGATGCCAACACAATAGGAGATACACATAGGTTATGCTGACCATTGGAGATATATTTTGGATGAGTGTCAAACATGTACTCATAATTTCTTCCATCATGGCAGCAAGGTTTATAACATGCTGTGGGACATCTATTCAGGAAATATGGTTGCAAAATTTTGTCACAAGGCTGCGCCTACAGTACGATGTTGAAAGACCACATAAAATTATGGTGTGATAAGAAATCAGCAGTACTGTATTCTAATAACAACAAGAACTTGTGTAAGTCAAAGGATGTTGACATAAAAATTTTAGTTGAGAAGGAAAGAATTCAGAATGGTAAAAGTGTCCATATAGCACATTAGGACAAACTCCATGTTAGCGGATCCGCTCACAAAAGCATTATCACCCAGGGTCTTTCATGAGCATACTGCTCATATGAGTGTTATCTTAATTAAGAATATGGTAATATAGTAGGAGTTTGTATTTTATGTATTTGGGTGCTATTTGGTTTTGGATGCATTTATGTATTAAAGTATTTTGGATATTTATCTGGTCAGATATATGGAAAATTTAGTTCATTCTGTTTTTATTATGTTAAAGTATTTGATCTCACTAAAGTTAAGGACCAGTTGGAAATAGACATGTATTGATCACATTGCGTGTAATTTCCATGCTTCGCATCTATGATTGATCTATGTCGTTTAGCTATATTGGTATATGTGACCATTGATGGTTTAGTTACGCTATATGTGACAATACCGCTTTGATCTAATGTTGATATGGTTAATGGACGAGATTGTCCGGATATACCCTAAGGATTATGATAACAATTTATGAGCTCACTAAGGTTAACACAATTATAAGGTTACATATATGTCCCAGTGGAAGATTGTTGGAATTATTCAATAATATGGGGCCATACATGTAAAATCAATTGTGTTGGGATATCTAAATAATTAAGCCAAATTAAAGTGGTCTATTTGAAAATTGGCTTAAGGGTATAATTGTTATGGAATTAATGTATAGATACTGGAGATAAATCTAATTTGATGAGGGGCCAAATTAGAAATATCATAACTTATAAATATATGTATTCATTAGGGTTATGGTCCCCAACTTATACGACCACCAAAAGAGAGGTTTTTTTTTCTCTTCTGCATCCCCATCAACAGAAATAGAGGAACAAAGGATTCAGATTCTTCTTTGACATTAAGGGTCGTAGTAAGTTGAAAGATCGAACCCTATAAAAGGACGACCACTTCAAGATCCGTCAAGCCTAGCAATGGATTCAGGTATACTTCCGTAATTTAATTTATGTTCTTCATCTCATGAATCAACATAGTACAATAATTTCTTACATCACGGAGAATGGCCATTCTCCGTGCTAAAATTACGGAGAATTACCATTCTCCTTGTTAAATTGACAAAGAATAGCCATTCTCTGTGTTAGAATGATGGAGAATGGCTATTCTCCATCAATTTAACAAGAAGAATGGTCATTCTCCATGATTTTAGTACGAAGAATGACCATTCTCCTGCTAAAACCACGGAGAATGGCCATTCTCTTTGTTAAATTGACAAAGAATAGCCATTCTTCGTGTTAAAATGACGGAGAATAGCCATTCTCCGTCAATTTAACAAGGAGAATGGACATTCTTCGTCATTTTAACACGAAAAATAGCCATTCTCCGTGTTAAAATGACGGAGAATGGCCATTCTCAGTCATTTTATCATGGAGCCATTCTCCGTCATTTTAATACGGAGAATGTCCATTCTCCGTGGTTTTAACACAAAAAATGACCATTCTCCGTCATTTTAACATGGAGAATGGCCATTCTCCATCATTTTGACATGGATAAGGCCATTCTTCGTAGTTTTAGCACGGAGAATGGTCATTTTCCGTAATTTTAACACGAAGAATAGCCATTCTCCGTCATTTTAACACGAAGAATGGTCATTCTCCAACATTTTGACATGGATAAGGCCATTCTCCATAGTTTTAGCATGGAGAATGGTCATTCTCCGTGATTTTAACACGGAGAATGGTCATTCTCTGTGTTAAAATCACAGAAAACGAGAAAGAACAGTCGACAGAAACCTAAAACCTAATTTTTTTTGGAAAAAAATTTGTCAAGAACAAAAATTCAAGAGTTTTCTATCTTCTTTCAAAATGATGCTAATTCTTATGGAAAAGAATAAAAAGATATTCTTTCCACAATTTATCTAATCGTCGAAAAACTTCAAATCTCTCCACGATGATGATGATGATGATTAGCGATGATCGAAGTTCGACTAAAAAAAGTACATTGAACTACGAACGATCTTTGCGATCTCTGCTGAAGATGAGAGCAATAAAATTCAGATCTCTCATGAAGAAGAATAAGACGAAATTCGAAATTCAAATCTGAGTTTGTGCGAACGGTATTTATGGTATTATGAAGATGGCAATTTTGTAAATACAGAGCATCTAAAGGGAATCTTGGAATATTTAACGTTGAAATATATAATTCTGGGCATTTTATAAAATCCATCATGCGGGTGGATTTTTCATACAAACCAACCCCGAAATTGGATTTCTCAGCATTTTGACACTTGGTTTGGTTTCTTTATTGGTCGTTGATTTCCTATGTTGCACGAGATGCAGGAAAATGGAGTTCCATTCCCTCATTGTGTCTGTAATCGTATCCATGTCCGGATTCTTGCAACATAGGTGAATACCTTGTACCTATTTGAAAATGGCTGCATCCGTATCGTATTCTTATCCATGCCCGTAATGTGCAACGTAGTTGATTTACATGAATTTATAGATATTTTTATGACTGAATTGCACCTTGTTTTATTTGATCCCACTAGATGTTATTTAGTCTGTATGACGGATGTTAAAATAGTATCAAAATAATCAAAATTAGAAGTCACCTATATCAGGTTCATTTGCCTTTAACCAGCTAGGAATTGCGTGATAATTATTCTTATGAAAGATATTATCTTCTGTACTTCTAGCTGTATGTCATAATTTTGCAAGTTTACCATAACCTACACACTGCTACACAAACAATGGACCTCCAAAAGACTTCTTAACTGTTTCTATAGTTGGTTATGTGGCGGTGCAACAGAAAGAGATAATACATGGACAAGCATTAGTGGGCATAGTTGTGGACGCTTCAAGGAAGACCAGACAAAAAGGACAGAATGTGCTAGGCGGGACCTTTAATAGATACATGCATTATCACAACCGATACAAGGCTCACACGGATTCTCTTAAGCAGGAAAATAATCTCTAGGAAACTATTGAGGGAAAGATTTCTATTTTAGAAGATAAAGAATCTAGGATTAAAGACTACACTTGGGTGATGAATGGATCGAGCAGGCTCTTCAGATCAAGACGTGTTCTTTCATATTCGTATCCGATTGCATTCTACATGTTTGGTGATCAGCTCTTTAAGGAATAGATGACATCGTAGGAGAGAGAGAGCTAAAGAAAAACCTATTCGAGGAGCAGCAGCAGCAATTAGAATACAACGTTGAGAAGCTATCGATGTTTCTGAGCTTAATCTCTCCAATGTGGTCGATAAGGCTGTGCAAGCAGATGTGAGCCTCTTAAGATCTTTTGCTACTATGTTATGTTGAACCATTACTGACACCATTGTTATAGGTACCGATGTATAGAAAATGATTTGTTGTATCCTCTCAAACGAGCGACCCTCAACATTTCCCCATACAAGTCTAAAATTGTGAGTTAACCATGAATCAACTAGGATTAGCATAGGTCTGTTCGGTATGGTCCCCCTTATTCTTATCGTAGAAGGATGCAAATTTCCAGATAGAGCTTGTAAGAAGATAGAAAATGGTCCAGCATTAGTAGCTTTCTTTTCAATTTCCTCAGTTGTTGCTTCATTTTTTAGTTCCTCCACATCTTCTTCATCAGCCATTAGCATGAACAACTTTTTCTCCTTGCACCTGTGCCCTTTAAACCACTTCTCATCACAGAGCTAACACAACCCTAAACTTCTTCTTCTGGCTAGTTCACTTGGTGATATAGTTGGGATAAAGGAATGAGTACCATGAGAAGTTTTCCTTGCTGTAGTAGCTGGTCCTGATGTAGGCATAGTCTTCTTGTGATATTCATGGCCTTTCATAGCTCCAGTATGAAAACTCCCCCTCCTAGAGGCTGTGGTGAAGACAGTGGTGACTGGTAGTTCATCATAGGTGAAGAAGTTGCATGCATGTGTAGCGATGAATTCCCTACTTGGATGTTTGTATTTAGAATATTACGAGTAGTGTTCACTCCAGAAACCCCAAATTCTCCATTCCCATATCAGATCTGTAGTGCCCCGCTCCTCGCGGTCCACTATGTAATACCCACGGCTTGCTGACTCAGTCTTGAACTGAGTATTTGGAGAAACCATTGCAGGTATCGATTGATCACGGATGAAATACAATAAACCTTTCCAACTGATGGATCGGCTTCTATTGAAATGAGTCCAATAGTTTTCGTTGGATGTTTTCTTTCGCTGCTTGGTTTTGATGAATGCATTTTCGTATTGGTTTTTGATGATTGGTTTTATTGTTCGCTTTCATCGCATATCGCATTCATTTCGAATCTTGAGAGAAAGAGACGGAAGTATGCTAATCGAATGTTGGTGCCAATGTAGGAGGACGTATAGACATACACAGAGCGTGAACAACGTGTGAAGTCCCTCCTCTCAACTAAGATTCATCTTGGTGAGTTGCTTCAACCGGACAAACATTTATCTGTACGCCCTAATAAAAATGATCTCTAGTGCACTCTGTTGCTCATCCCTCTGATCAACGATACCACAATAACTAAAGATAAGAGAAGATAAATGAATTGAATCGAATGCTTGATCATGTGCGGCTAAACATCTGTTTCATATAAATGATCATCTACTCTGTTGCTAGTATGCTATAGAATATAGACGTGGACAGACAACTTGTACATGTTGAGATAAATAAGAAGGCACGAAATGAACATGTCACATATCTTCTAAGATGTGAAATGAACGTATCATTATCCGTATACGAATCTTTTACATCTGATAGAAAGGATAAAGAATGAATTGGTCTCGGACAACTTGTATACAAGGTATCGTTTCTCGGGGAGATTCTTGGGGCGTCTCGAACCACCCAGCCTATGAGAGATTAGGCCACCCTGAGGTAAAAGAGACCTCACGATCAGGGGGGTGTTGAGTCCTTAGCGACGAGCTGAACCCAAGAGTCACAGCAGCTAATCACGAGAAATGACCCCGTGGACCATTATATAGATAGGCCACATACATGACCCTAATGATGAACTTCAATATCTGCAAGAACGATACATAAGTTATTTGTTATGCAAGCTGTGCTAACATGTCTTGTGCAGGGATGATTGTCGGCGATGGATAAGATTATGCAAATAATTTCCACTATTTATGCTTCTTTTGAATTGTTAAAAAGAACCTAGACAAGTAGAAAGATTACTAGTAAAATGTTAGCTCCACATGTTGATTTAGTACAGATATTTACGAGTTCAGCCAAAAGCCGCTCGCCAGTACATGATGAGTGTTGACCCACGTTGTGGGCATCCTTTTCAAAAAACAAGGAGACAGGGGGATTTCAAGTGAGGCACTGAAGCTCGTCTAGCCCAGTAGAGCTCGTGGATTGACTCAAGCTTCTTTTTATTTCCAGTCAAGTTGCAAGTTTATTTTCTTTTGAAGGTGTCTTTATATTTTCAGCATGTAATAAAGGGATATGATGTATGGACATTACAACTATTTTTAAAAGGGAGTTTTAAAGAGAATCATGTACCCAAGATAAGTCAATCTGAGTTTGCAAAGCTTTGTACTTATATTCCTATCACGTTTATCAATAAAAGAAGTATTTTCATTTCAAAGCTTCCGTGTCCAAATGTTGGTTTATAAATATTGTGTGCGTATGTTTTACTTTGTCTAGTTGTTTTGTGCAGGTACTAGCCTTGTGCAAGCGCAACTTAGCCTTGCACGGCATCACATCTTTGCGAGGATGAACGATCCCGCAGGGATCAAAGCGAGGACGAACGACCCTAGCGGGATCGGGGCGTAACAAGATCCACCCCTAGATTGGGTCAATTCCTCCAATAAATGCTCAAACTGAGTATTCATAGTATGTCTGAGTTGTTGGATTGTACCTTCCGTGGCGAAAAACCTACCATTCACATCCATAGGCATGTGTTCCTCCATCGATGACTCCCTAGAGCTATGGCTACTCGAGCCTTGCTCTCTCGAACCCCCAGGGATGGTTTCCAGCTCTGATACCAAATTGTTAGATCCTTGTCCTAGATTTTCTAAGACAGGAGGAGATCTAACAAGATTAGACATGATGAAGATAGATATGCTGGTAAAATCAATCAATTTAGAGAAAAGTTCTCTTTATTTGGATCCGGAAAGGAAAAGTACAGAAATATAAAGGAAGATTGAGCTAAAAGTAATAGCTAATAAACTATTTGGAAAAAAATGCAATGATCATTCCATGCTACTGACTTCATATCTTTTTCCTTTTATAGGTGGCAATCACCAGCTATTGAAAGAAGGGAAGAAAAGAGATCGATACCAGCATATCAATAACAACCTGTAACTGCTGATTGGCTGACGTGGCTGATTGATTGCTGGCATGGACAATTAAGCAACTAACTACATTTATTATGCTGACTGGCTATAGGAATGCTGACTGTATCAACTGTTGACCAAGTAATCTCTCTCTGATACTGATACTCCCCTCCATTCACTGATCAGTAGCAATGATAATTGATCGTGAATGTATCAATCCCCCTCTCTTAAACTGACCTTTTCTCAAGGTCAAAATACGGATAATCCTTAAAAACTTCTCATAGGGCACCCACTGAGCTTCCTCTTTTGTTCCTTCCTTTCATTGCACTAGTACGTCAACTGTTGCCTGATTCTTCCTTCGGACCAATCTCCCGTCGAGAATGAAGTTTGGTTCCAAGATGGAATCTTCAAAATGTCTGGGTAGTTCTTTCTGCACTGTAATCTTGGCCCCAAGCTTCTTTTTTAATTGGAAGACATGGAAGGTAGGATGTATCAGGGCATCCTTTGGCAACTACAACTTGTATACTACTTCCCCAATCTTGGCTAAGACCTTATAAGGGCCAAAAAATTTGGAGGATAATTTCTATGGCTTCCTTTGAGCTATAGAAGTCTGTTTGTATGGCTGCAACCTCAAATAAACCCAGTCTCTAGGCTCAAATGATCACTCAGTTCTGTATGAATCAATAATTTTCTTCATAAGGCCCTGAGCTAAGTGTAAGTTGTCCTTGAGCAACTGTAGTACATGATATCTGGAAGTCAAGGCTATTGCAACTTCCCTGTCTTGGATAGAGTCTGTCATATAGGTAAGAATGTGGGGAGGGGTTCTCCCATAGACTGCTTCGAATGTAGTGACTCTGGTGGCTGAATGCCAATTGGTATTAAACTAATACTCAATCCAAGTGAGGAACTTACTCCATTCCCTAGGCTTTTTTCTACAGAAGCATCTGAGATAACCTTCGATGCAACGATTAGTTACTTCTGTCTGTCCATCTGATTGGGGGTGGTAGGAAGTGCTATACTTTTGTTGAGTTCCCTGCAATTTGAAAAAGTCTTAACAAAATTGTCTTGTAAATACTGGGTCTCTATTTGACACTAATGATCTAGGCATTCCATGTAGCTTAAACACTCCATCAAGAAACACCTGAGCCAAAGTTGAAGCAGTGTAAGGGTGATTAAGAGAGAAGATATGCACATGCTTGGTAAGCCTATCCACAACTACTATTATGGTAGTTTTGTGATAGCTATTTGGTAGCCCTTCTATAAAGTCAAGTGAGATGTCCTCCCAAACCCTGTCAGGAATAGGAAGAGGTTATAGGAGACCAGTAGGAGAAATGTTCTCCACCTTGTTTCTATGACGTACTTCATACTCTTTGATGTAAGTTTGTACAACTCTTTTCATCCACTTTCTGTAGCAGACCTTCTTTAACATGTGTAAGGTTTTAACCACTCCAGAGTGTCCTCCTTGTAACATGCAATGATGCTCTGTAATCATCAGTTTAGAAAAACTGGAGTCAGGATCTACAAACAACACGTTTTTATAATAGAGTAATTCATTTTTCAAAGAAAATTTGTTAGAGTCAAGTTTTTCTTGTGCCCACTTATCCAACTGCTCCTTGTGATACACAGAGTTCTGTATTTGCTGCTTAAATAAAGCAAGCTAGTCTGCATTCATAACTGTTACTACAGAAAGAGGAGCTCCATCCCTCCTGGACAAACTGTCAGCTGCCATATTTTCTCTCCACTTTTTGTACTCCATCCTTATGGACACACACAAAAAGAAAAAGAAATGCTATTTTTTCTTTATTAGTGCAAGGCACCACAAATCGAGTACGCCTGAGAGATCCTGCGCTGAGGATCCTCGAGTACAAAAGAAGAATTCTGGAGAATGGGACGATGGAGATCGAGCGACAGTTGCTCCTTTACTCCGTTGACACATCGATTACAAAAGTAGGAGAAAACCTAAGAAAATTGCTAACTCTTGGCTCACTGGTAAGAAGTGCAGCAATTTGGCTCTTGAAAATGCTCTCCGTTCTGTGTTTTGAAGAGGGATGAGACCCTTTTTTATAGTCATTCTTGAGCTGAAATGATGTTATGCGCCCACATGAGAAAACATACTGGTTTTCATGTGGGCACATGGTCCTGCCTTGGGCCATAGGGTGTAGGCACATACAGGCTGCGAGATCGTAGGTTGGTCGCGGTGTTGATGTGGCCGCATGCTTCGGTGTACGACTGCTCGTGGAGACTGACGTGGCCGTGTGCTTCAGTGCACGTTTTGATCATGGCTTTGACCGAGTCAGGCTTGGGCGCATAGCCCTATTTCAGGCTATATGCCCTCCTTCTGGGGAGCTTGTCTTGGGCGCATAGAGCTTCACAGGGTAGCTTGGGCGCATTGAGCTTCACAGGATGACTTGGGCGTATATGTCCTCATTGGCTTGGGCGCATATGTTCTCATTGGCTTGGACGCATAAGGCTTCATTGCTGAAATTTTTATGCTTCTGTAAGACCCCCTTCAAAGTTTTCGATACTTGAACGAGTTCGAAATACTTAAAAAGAAGCATGGATTGTCTTCTCGTGATGCAGTGGGTGCATAACACGCCTCTCTCTTTGGCCGTATAGCGTTTGGCCAGCCTGTCAGAGGGACGACTGTTGAGATCTTCCTCGCAAATCTGAACTGACGGATTCATCGAGGTAGAATTTGAAGAGGTCCATCATTCATACGTCGTCAACGTCAGCAAGTGGCAGTCGTATGGTGTGCAAGAGGCTGGATCTTCACGTGGGCGCATAGGCCATCGTGGGCGCATACTGCGCAATGGGCGCATAGGTGCATAGGAAATAGTGGGCGCATAGAAAGTGGCCCATGCCTATAAATAGGCTCTGAAAGAGAGAGAAAGTTCATTATTCTCCTCTTTTAGAACTTTTGAAAGACTCTTCTTCTTCTTTCTTAACGAATCATGTCTTCCAAGGTCGCCAAGAGATTTGCGAAGGGCAAGGGGGCTACGCCGAGTGGCTCTCCTCCTGCGGCATCATCCTCACTAGTCCAGGACCCGATTTTGGGTGAGGCCACGCCTCAAAAATAAAGTCTCGAGCGTTAATTTGTGATGCTCAGGCTTTTCTTCTGCCTGGACGCATGCGTCTAAGGCAACATACTTCTGTGAGCATTCTTATGCGCCCACAGAAGTCATGCGCCAACACTGTGGTGTGCTATACGCCCACATGTTGCCATGTTATGCGCCCACATGCTATTTGCATGTTATGCGCCCACGTACTGTTGTACGTTTATGTGCCCACATGTTTGTCTTGGGCGCATAGTCCTTTGGGCGCATAAGAGCCCTTCAGTACTTAGTTTTTCCTGTGGTTTCTGAGTCTGACTTTCTCTTCTGTCCTTACAGTAAATATGTTTATCCTGGAGCTTGAAGGAATCCCTTTCGGCTCTGCCTATCAAGTCCTCGGTACTAGTTTCATAACGAATATGATCAGCAAGATTCAAGCCACGATCAGTCAAAACCAGCCTACGGAACGGACATTCGCCATACTTGAACAGGATAAGACCTTCTTGAGGTAGATGATTAATGATAAAAAGTTCGTACGTGGAGGGGCACATCATTTCAAGAAGTCGTACTTCCTGTTTGGTGATAGTGTGGGGTTTGAAGATGGCGAGACCATACGCTTGAGAAACCTAATGGTGATCTGTTTGAACAATCAGAGGATATGGCTACCGTCGATGGAGCGTCAATATCCTTTGTCTGCTTTTATTATCTTGGCCGTGCGGTGACAGATAAAATGGGAGCTGACTCCTGAGCTCCCTAGGGTTATCTCTGGAAGAATATAGTTCGACTCAGGAGATCAGAAGAAGGACACTTTCAAGTGTGTCTGGGGCTCTGCATCTTATTCTATGAGAGGATTGCAACCTGGTGCCGTAGTGAACGATATTCTGACTAACCTCCATCCTTATGCCGCCGACACGTTTTGCAATTTAATGATGACAGAGAAGGTGTCGTATCCCATACGGAAGATGCGGATGGAAGGCTGGAGATATCCATCTTCATTCTGGAACAATCTCACTGGCTGGGTGCTTTTCATGTATGAAGCTGCCCTGAAGACTGCTGGCCTTTATTATGCTATTAGGGCCACTCAATATGGTGTAAGGGTCAACTGGCCAATGTTTGTCTCTTTGGCAGAGTTATATAACATTCACACCTGTACCTTCTTTACTTCGGGTGGGGAGATGGGATTGGCTCTCTACGAGATGCAGAAAGTGTCAAAGCTTCCTTGGAGGACGGAGCCCTATGAAGAGTATGTGCCTTGTGATGAATAGCTCCAAGATCTGGAGAATGAAAACTCTGAGATGATTGATGTATACAAGGAATTGCTCCACCTCCTTATCTGTCATAGGATTAATAAGAAAGGGAGGACCGAGGGGGCCAATCCCCACATGAGAGCTTAGATGGGCTACATCTTCGTTCAAGGAGAAGGTGAAGATCCGGCCTCCTTCTCGATCTTAAAACCTATGACTAAGTTCGATATAGAAGCCCGGATGACGGATTATGAGACGGCGGATACTGAGGATAGTGATGATCCTGAGTCCCCGATCGGCCATTACTTTTGTCAAGCTGAATATCCACTGTCAGAGAAAGCTGTGTTGGAAGCTTTCTTAATGATTTGGCTTCGTGACTGCATAGTCCTCGGAGGTTCATGGTCCATTAAGTGAATAAGCCATGGTATGATACTTCCGGATGTGAAGCTGGCATTTGGACACCGTCTTACATTGCTTTCCGCGATGGTCTGTGCCACTGGACGAGGTCTGCGGGACTTTGTTAGGAATGCAGTGACTCATGATGGCAGGGCCAACTTCGTCTGGACCGAACTTCCGTATCAGTTTCTAAAGGGGTGGCTGTTACTGCATTTTCCTACCCTGATGAATACTGGGCCGGTGGCGGATTCTTTGGCGGGAGACTCCTTTCTTCGTAGATTTCGTAATACAGAGTGGACCATCACTGGTGTACCCGCCTGCAGAAAGACTTTAGGCTTCTTGCAGAACTATGAATTCTTCAGAGTATCCCCTCCATCCAGCAGCGGTAATACAGGATATATCTTAGTGGATGAGGGAGTTCATGCCACTAGTTTGACTGCTGGGGCGTTTCACTGGCTCCAATCTATTAGACCATCACATCTGGTGCTCCAAAACAGGAATCATGCTTATCTGGAGCCATATCTGTCGAGCCGTTTTGCACGTCAGTTTGGCTACAGCCAGCTCCTTTTGGGAAATGCTAGCCCGTATTTGGAGTCGATTGGCAGCTTAATTGACGGGGCGCATGCTTGGATATACTACAATGCTGGGTGTACGGGGGCAGTCTTCACTCTGCCCTTGGATAAGCCTGAGACCCATTTGTGCTATGCTGCCGCCAAATTTTATGTTCAGATTAAGACTTTTTATCCCCGGTATGATCGTAAACAGAGCTTGATATTGAGGACTCGGTTTGGCCCTCTTCCGGCAAAAAAGGCATCGAAGGGCCGTAGGAAGGAAAGTGTAGCTGCCCTTCCCAGAAAATTAGAATATTTTATTATTATTATTTATTTTATTGGAATAGTGATTTTTAGATTTTATAAATAATTACTTAGTTAATTAGTACGGTAGATGACTTTAACCATGATGTGGTTTTGGAGTACAAGGTGACTAGAAATCGTGGCACGAATAGTTCAAGGGCGTGCTTTGACTAGTGTATTAGCCCTGGTAGGGAAGGCCGAGCCATAGTGACGTCCTAACTAGGAAAACCAGGCCAATTTACGACTTAACCCTTACCGAAGACTTATTTATTTATTATTTATATTATTGAGCTTCAGGGAACCCGGATGTACCGAATTAGTCCAGATAGGACCCAAGACAAGCCAAGCCTGTGTAGTCATGCGGGACGTTCAATGACAGTTGTGTTGATGGAATTTGGTATGAGTGTGTGGTATTTCCATTTTATTTATTTAATGAATATTTTCTAAGTATTCATATTTAAATATTATAAATATTATTATTAGTGGTATTTAGTGAATTCTGTATAAAATAGGTCATCGTATATTTCGGGGTTTTTAGACTGAACATAATGGTTTATATACACCATTAATTATTTATGGAATTTTATATTATTATTATTATTATTATTATTGTCATTATTATTGAGGATATTCGTATATAATATTATTTTATTAGCAGTGGTTATATTATAAATGTCGAATAAATGTTATTTATATATATAGTTATATTTATAAATGGGCTCTACATAGGAATGATACTTTGGGATCTATTTAGAATTTATGGAGTATATTATATAAGTATATATAGATAAGTAAATATATATATATGCGTATATACGTATGGATATATATATAGTATTAAATATATAGATATATATAATTTCTAAATACATATATGGGCGTGTATGTATGTAACATACGTATGTACGTATGTGTATGTTTATATATAAATATATATATAGATATACGTGTGTGTGTATGTATACGTACATGTATATATATATATATATATATATATATATATATATATATATATATATATATATATATATATATATATATATATATATATATATATATGTTTATATTCGTAATTATGTAAATAGGTCCTACGCTCGGAATGGATAATAATGAGTTTTATTTAGTTTTTGTGGATATTATATTGTATAAGTATACGGGTATGTAGATACATATGCATATATATCCTTATAGATATATTATATATAGATATATTAAACAACTTTGAGAGCTAAACAAGCCCAGCCCAGCACTGGGCAGGCCCCAAACCCGCGCACCTAGTTTCCAGCCTAAACCCAGAAGATTGAAGCATATGTATATATACAGTCGTATGTATATCGAGCCGACCTCCCCTCTAATAAAACCGAGCAACAGCAGCGGTTTACGAAACCTGGTGAACCGCAGCAGCAACGAGTGCAGGCTGCCACCGTGCGGCACGTCCACGTCGCAGGCCACCACATGCGCCGTCACACCACCCGCCGCACGCGGCCAGGCGCGCGCACGAGCGCTGCTACTGCAGCGGGAAATACCGCTACGCACGCCGTCACGCGGCCGTGCGATCACCCCATTGCCCGGCGACCCCCGACCTCGTCTCCCCAAGCCACGCTGCAGGACCACCGACCTCCCCTGATGTGCGCGCCGTCGCCACGGTGGCCGCCGGCCATGGCAACGCCGGCAGGGCACGGGAAAGCGCTGCAACAGCAGCAGTAGCCGCACACGACAGCAGCAGCCCTACGAGGCCGACTTCGCGGGAAGGAAATGATCTCCATGCTCTATCAATCTTCGAACCGTTCACGCAGGTAGAAACCTAACCTAACCACCTTTATCTCGATTTAATTAGATCGATTCATCTTGCACTGCACGCGCCACAAACGAAGCCCAAAAATCAACAAAAATCCTGTTGCAAATAACAAAACAGGGCTGTCCCTACCACAACTTGAGAGGCATTTTTTGAACTAAATAATCCAGGTTTTCAAAAACCGACTTCAAACAGTAGAAGACAACCTATAGAGGATCGAAACCCTTCTGATAGATTGATTTTTTATTTAGTTTACAGAAAGTTATTCAACGTCGAAAATCACGAAAAACCTGTTTTTAAAACTGTAGAAAATTAGAAAACCCTTCGATACGACGTGCGTCCCACCAATTCGGGCGACGTGGTCGCGAACCGAAAGCAATGAAAGCTGCGTATCGGCTTCGTGGTCGTGTGGGCTTTGACGGAATCCAAATTGGTTGCGTGTGCGCGACGAATTTGATCCGTATCCGTCAAAATTCACCGTATCGGCCTTTGTGCAAATTTCTCAATTAATTTGTGCACGTTCATCAGATCGAGACGAAACTTACGCCAACAGGACTGTATCATTTTTCTGGTCTTGTATGTCAAGTTTGGTCCGATTCTGAGACAGTTGGATCGGAATACCGTTTTGCGGGCCCTACGGTCCGACTCGACGGACGATTTTGTACACGACCCGCCGGAATCCAACTCTGGACATACGATTGGGTTCGTATCGAAAAATTGGATCCGTTGACATGTAGTTTGATGACTTTAGAGACCGTTGACTCTGGCACGCTTTTCGGTACAAAGCGAGTCCAACGGCGGACACCGTTTTAGCCCGAAATTATCGTTTTGCCCCTGTGTCCAGAATTGGACTTAAGGACAGGCAATCCTAGCTAATTTGACTATTCTAAAAATATTGGTAATGTTTATTTTAGCTTCCGGGGACTGTTGTACGGGTTTTGACTACTGTGGCACATTGAGTAGTTCAGATTGTCAGTTTCACCAGCAAAGGACCACAGGCGAGTACAGTTTATTGTCTGCATTTCGATATTGATTTTCACTATATTTTATTGGTTGGCCATTGGTTATGTGATTATTTTCTATTAAAAATTGTTGAGTCGGGAATGAGAAGTACCAAGGATGTGTGATCTGACCTTAGACCGTGTAGACCGTATTTATTATTGCATTTATTTCTTGTAGACAGTGTAGACATTGATTTATTTATTGCAAAGTAGACAGTGTAGACCGTGATTATTATTGTATTTAAACTGTGTAGTTCATGATTATTATTTTGTAGACAGTGTTTCTTTATTGCAATATTTTCTGTAGACCGTGTAACTGTAGACCGTGCAACTTTAGACCGTGTAGACCGTGTCGCATAATTGTCCCGATTCCGATCACATATCAAAGGTACTTCTAACAGTTGGGGAAAGTATTTTATGTCTATTTATTATTGGTTTTTCGTATTTACTGTTTATTTTCAAAACTCATGATTGATGTCTAACCTTGTTTTATAGTCATTTTTTTTTATTGAAATTGCATTCAGTGAATTGTGCTCGTTCCATTCCTGACTGAAAATCAACATTTTCAGGTTAGCCGTGGATTCACTTAGCTTGGGGAGTGACGGGAATACTTGTAGGCAAAAGCCTAGAGTCTAGTTAGATAGTTGAGTTGTAGTCATTATATATCTGTACAAGTTTATATTTTTTTTCTGCAAATGTAAAACTTGTGATCATTGTAAATTAAATTAATTATGTGAATGAGCATTATTTGTGATTTTGATCTTCATGGCTGTGACATCGTTCTACCGCCGACACTGCGGCGTAGGCTGGCTTGGACACGTCTCGTATCCGTTTAAAAAAAAACGGGTGTGGATCGTGACAAGTTTTTGTGGTGGCCCATGCAGGTCGATTTTCGCAAGTCATACGAACTCGTGATAGTACTTAAGTTAGCCGTACTATTGTGAGCCTGCGACTAGAACATGCTCATTCACGAATAAGGATTAATTTAATTTAAGAGAATGACTAGGACTAGGAGTCCCTTATACAAATTTACCGATGGGTAGTCTAGACCATGAAATTTAGATGAGGGTTATTAATTTTGATAGTTTGTCAGATCCCTTTGTCAGACCCCCATAGGTACACTATTACCTCTTGATTGGACGATATGGTCCAGTGTAGATAGATTATTCACTTGGTGAGACCAGGGCTTCCTAGGATTAATATTCTAACATAGATGAATTATTCAACTCCTTTTCCTCGCCTCTAGATATCATACTCACATCTTATTCCAAATTGCCTATTTAGTTCCTATTTTTTGTCGTAATAATTATTATTTTATATAATTTTGATTATGTTACCCATATAGGAACCTCAAGTTAGTTTCGATCCAAAGGTTTTCCTCTGTGGTTTGAATACACATGGAATAGATATTAGAATGTTGTATTTCTTTGTCCTCAGATATTTCTTTCCTGTGCAACCTCTTATTTTAAAGATTATGGCTGATAGGACAAATATTTATGCCTTATTACATAGTTGACTTGTTTGAATCCCTAGAAACCCAGGAATTTTACAGATATGGTTAAAGGAATGATGGTTGACTCATAATGGCAGGACAGCAGCGCACTGTCACCATTTATTTGAATTAGGGAGACTATGTATTCACTGTAGCCAGCAGCGCACTGGCGAGGCACGATCCCTAGAGTAGAAATGGGTTTAAGAAAATATAGGTTATAGAATATTCTTAAAAACTATAGCTAGTGGTCCTTTTGATCGTAGTTACCCTTGAGTCAATATTGGATAGAGTTAAGAGGTGTTCGACTTTGTATCATATTTGAGTTACGAAACCAAGGGTTTTATCACAGCCCGAGTATACGGACGAGGCGTAACTCTCGGTGAAATGACTTCAAACGTGATTACAGGTTTAGGATACTATGGATGATAGGACAATACCAATATGTCCCAGGAGACCCGAAACCAATATTAGTAGAAGTTTTGTAAGTTGGATAGCACGTCTCCCGATCTAGCATTTCGTGGTCCTTGTGACCTATTGACGAGGATATCGACTGACACTAATAGGTTTACCTAAAATATGGAATTTAGAATGTCCATAACCCATTAGTCGATCAAGTCCTTGTGGATAAGAAGATAGTAGGAAGACTGTATAAGCAAGAACACCGGGTAAGGTTTGATTCTCACAAAACTCGAACTACTTGTGCCTTCTTTCAAAAATCTCGCATAATTATATTCGACTATCTTAACAAATGCTGCTGTTACAGCTTAGTTTTGTAAGCTCACTCTGTTCTCGAGCTTGATTTGAGGCATATGTTTAGTGGGGATGCCTGCTAACTTATTGTCAGATCAGAATCAGTGTATTATGGTCTGATCAACCATGATGCATTTGGTTCGCTCTTCGTTTAATTACACTACGTAGATGGAGATATATAGGTATCTAGGATCTCATCCGCGATTACTTTGATAATTCCTCTTGAATTATACGTTCGCCTTTGGATCACGTGATTGTATTCAGTAACATCTTCCTTGAACTCTTTATTGTTTTTGTCTTTTACTGATTTGGAAAGACAGAAGCTCGTAATTGGTAGAGAGATACCGAGTATCCCCATGGCTATGGTAGTTGTATACATAAGGTAGTTATCGTCAGCCAGCCATGTGATTGAGTTTCTCGTTCTCCTCTCGACCCCAAACTGTTATCGGGACTTTCAAGCCATCTGAATTTGAGAATGAGTAGGGTTTTACCCTTAGTCAAAATGCCAACCTAGGAGACTATCTATTCTCAAGAAACCAATTTATTGTGAGCCTCTAATTGATTGTTTGAAGCTTTCTTTAACTAGCAACCCCTATAACTCTTGTGACAATAGTCTGGCGGGATTAACACAAATAGAGATTCACGACTCGGTTGTTAAAAATCTTTTCAAATGATGTGCCTTAGAGTGGGTTTTTCTGTCAATAACTCTTGTATACTGTGGACGAGTAGGTCATTTTATTTTATCGACCATGTGTCATTGTACACACTCGTTTTCCATTTATTGAGGAGCGATCCTTGACTTAACTCATATCTACCGTATTCCATTACGCCGTGCCTTATCCTCTATTAACAAGAGTCAAGGCGCAATATCGGACTTTGAAATTCTTCTGACCTCATTATTCCTAGGGCCATGTCCTAGCTTCTAAGGAGTAGACTATAAGCCTCCTAATATTCTGGGATATACAAGGATTACCGATTGATCAAAATAATTTCCATTATGGTGACAATTAGTGGCCATGGACTTCCACTTTCCATTAGATCATTTTGTGTCCCCGGCCGTGTCATTAATATTCGGAGCATAAGACCAGCTGTTACCTTCCAACAAATTTCACATACAAAATCTAGACGAGTCCACCTTCATCTAGGTATATCCTGTCCCACTCAAACACGTCCCCTTGTACTCTATTTTTATGGTACGACTTTCAGGTCAAAAGGACTAGCTATAATTCTTACCATAATCCTCGTATACTTCCCGACTACAACTAGAGTCTCAACTTCGACTCGAACCTTTCGACCCAATTTATGGTTGTGATCTACTCGAAGCCCACTACGCACATGTCACTAGTGTGCCATTCAATTGTGCCTTCTCGTGCTACTTAAACACAAAAGTCCCGAAAGACGCATTTTTGGGCTTTAGGGACCTAGCTAAACCGACCAGACTGGCAACTAGCTCGACCACTTGGGTGAAAACCTATTCTAGGTTACCTTAACCTAGTAAGAGTAGTGTAATCGTTGGGATCTTGACCAGTCTATAGAGACTGAAATCCGAGGTTCGACCAACCAACGATTGATGTCCAATCAGGGAACCCATTAAGACCCAGTAAAACCCATCTATACATACCACCATATTTGGACTATCAAACCGAACTATTGGAAACAGGTCCCTATACCTATTATATAATCTTCACCTCTTAGAGTGTGAAGTCATTTGTAACCCTTATTCCATCTACCTAGAAGTTGCGATACGATCTTGTATTGTATTTTATCTCTTGCTTGTGTGTTTAAATAACCACGGGATAGATCACAATCTTGATTTCTCCAATTTCTGTTCTATTATGGAACCTGTTCGGAATTTCGAAGACAGAACTTTCGTATTGTACGGATTTCAAGCCCCTCTAAGAAACGAAGGGTTCTTCGATTTAGCAAGTGACTGGACTAGAGTAGCCTAATCTAGCAAATAGGTCAATGGTTCGTAAAACCTTCTTTCTATCTGCGTCATTGGATACTCTCTACCGCCCTGGAATTTCATACTTTCTCTTGATTATTCTTCCTTATCTTTCTATCCTTCCTATTTTGGAACGATGAAAAGTTATGCTTATTAGAATTTACCAATATTTATTAGCTACTTGTGTAAATTGTTGCTTGTTAGCTTTCGGGTTGTTCGATAAATAGGAGAGAACTATAGAGGCCATAAGCAAGTAGATATCTATTTAGGAAGTAGTTGGATGATTATAAAGCTGTAGAGACATACCTCTGAAGGAGTAGTGTGACCAAAGATGGGTAGAAGTACTCGGAGTTTCGTAGTTACAAAATGGCTAGGAGGAGGATATAAACTATTTTTGAGGAATTAAAATTCGAGAAGATTAAGGTAATGGTAGTTTTCCTTTGAAATATAAGGAATAATTATGAATTAGAATTTCAAGGACGAAATTATTTTTAAGGTGGGTAGATTTGTAGCTGCCCTTCCCTGAAAATTAGAATATTTTATTATTATTATTTATTTTATTGGAATGGTGATTTTTAGATTTTATAAATAATTACTTAGTTAATTAGTACGGTAGATGACGTTAACCATGATGTGGTTTTGGAGTACAAGGTGACTAGAAATCGTGGCACGAATAGTTCAAGGGCGTGCTTTGACTAGTGTATTAGCCCTGGTAGGGAAGGCCGAGCCATAGTGACGTCCTAACTAGGAAAACCAGGCCAAGTTGCGACTTAACCCTTACCGAAGACTTATTTATTTATTATTTATATTATTGAGCTTCAGGGGACCCGGATGTACCGAATTAGTCCAGATAGGACCCAAGACAAGCCAAGCCCGTGTAGTCATGCGGGACGTTCAATGACAGTTGTGTTGATGGAATTTGGTATGAGTGTGTGGCATTTCCGTTTTATTTATTTAATGAATATTTTCTAAGTATTCATATTTAAATATTATAAATATTATTATTAGTGGTATTTAGTGAATTCTGTATAAAATAGGTCCTCGTATATTTTGGGGTTTTTAGACTGAACATAATGGTTTATGTACACCATTAATTATTTATGGAATTTTATATTATTATTATTATTGTCATTATTATTGAGGATATTCGTATATAATATTATTTTATTAGCAGTGGTTATATTATAAATGTCGAATAAATGTTATTTATATATATAGTTATATGTATAAATGGGCTCTACATAGGAATGATACTTTGGGATCTATTTAGAATTTATGGAGTATATTATATAAGTATATATAGATAAGTAAATATATATATATATATGCGTATAAACGTATGGATATATATATAGTATTAAATATATAGATATATATAATTTCTAAATACATATATGGGTGTGTATGTATGTAACATACGTATGTATGTATGTGTATGTTTATATATAAATATATATATAGATATACGTGTGTGTGTATGTATACGTACATGTATATATATATATATATGTTTATATTCGTAATTATGTAAATAGGTCCTACGCTCGGAATGGATAATAATGAGTTTTATTTAGTTTTTGTGGATATTATATTGTATAAGTATACGGGTATATAGATACATACGCATAAATATCCTTATAGATATATTATATATAGATATATTAAACAACTTTGAGAGCTAAACAAGCCCAGCCCAGCACTGGGCAGGCCCCAAACCCGCGCACCTAGTTTCCAGCCCAAACCCAGAAGATTGAAGCATATGTATATATACAGTCGTATGTATATCGAGCCGACCTCCCCTCTAATAAAACCGAGCAACAGCAGCGGTTTACGAAACCTGGTGAACCACAGCAGCAACGAGTGCAGGCTGCCACCGCGCGGCACGTCCACGTCGCAGGCCACCACCTGCGCCGCCGCGCCACCCGCCGCACACGGCCAGGCGCACGCACGAGCGCTGCTACTGCAGCGGGAAATACCGCTACGTAAGCCGTCGCGCGGCCGTACGATCACCCCATTGCCCGGCGACCCCCGACCTCGTCTGCCCAAGCCACGCTGCAGGACCACCGACCTCCCCTGATATGCGCGTCGTCGCCATGGTGGCTGCAGGCCATGGCAACGCCGGCAGGGCACGGGAAAGCGCTGCAACAGCAGCAGTAGCCGCACACGACAGCAGCAGCCCCACGAGGCCGACTTCGCGGGAAGGAAACGATCTCCATGCTCTATCAATCTTTGAACCGATCGCGCAGGTAGAAACCTAACCTAACCACCTTCATCTCGATTTAATTAGATCGATTCATCTTGCACTGCACGAGCCACAAACGAAGCCCAAAAATCAACAAAAACCCTGTTGCAAATAACAAAACAGGGCTGTCCCTACCCCAACTTGAGAGGCATTTTTCGAACTAAATAATCCAGGTTTTCGAAAACCGACTTCAAACAGTAGAAGACAACCTATAGAGGATCGAAACCCTTCTGATAGATTGATTTTTCATTTAGTTTACAGAAAGTTATTCAACGTCGAAAATCACGAAAAACCTGTTTTTAAAACTGTAGAAAATTAGAAAACCCTTCGATACGACGTGCGTCCCGCCAATCCGGGCGACGTGGTCGCGAACCGAAAGCATCGAAAGCTGCGTATCGGCTTCGTGGTCGTGTGGGCTTTGACGGAATCCAAATTGGTTGCGTGTGTGCGACGAATTTGATCCGTATCCGTCAAAATTCACCGTATCGGCCTTTGTGCAAATTTCTCAATTTGTTTGTGCACGTTCATCAGATCGAGACGAAACTTCCGCCAACAGGACTGTATCGTTTTTCTGGTCTTGTATGTCAAGTTTGGTCCGATTCTGAGACAGTTGGATCGGAATACCGTTTTGCGGGCCCCACGGTCCGACTCGACGGACGATTTTGTGCACGACCCGTCGGAATCCAACTCTGGACATACGATTGGATTCGTATCAGAAAATTGGATCCATAGACATGTAGTTTGACGACTTTAGAGACCGTTGACTCTGGCACGCTTTTCGGTACAAAGCGAGTCCAACGGCGGACACCGTTTTAGCCCGAAATTATCGTTTTGCTCCTGTGTCCAGAATTGGACTTAAGGATGGGCAATCCTAGCTAATTTGACTATTCTGAAAACATTGGTAATGTTTGTTTTAGCTTCCGGGGACTGTTGTACGGATTTTGACTATTGTGGCACATTGAGTAGTTCAGATTGTCGGTTTCACCAGCAAAGGACCACAGGCGAGTACAGTTTATTGTCTGCATTTCGATATTGATTTTCACTATATTTCATTGGTTGGCCATTGGTTATGTGATTATTTTCTATTAAAAATTGTTGAGTCGGGAATGAGAAGTACCAAGGATGTGTGATCTAACCTTAGACCATGTAGACCGTGTAGACCGTATTTATTATTGCATTTATTTCTTGTAGACAGTGTAGACATTGATTTATTTATTGCAAAGTAGACAGTGTAGACCGTGATTATTATTGTATTTAAACTGTGTAGTTCGTGATTATTATTTTGTAGACAGTGTTTCTTTATTGTAATATTTTCTGTAGACCGTGTAACTGTAGACCGTGTAACTGTAGACCGTGTAACTTTAGACCGTGTCGCATAATTGTCCTGAGACCGATCACATATCAAAGGTACTTCTAACAGTTGGGGAAAGTATTTTGTGTCTATTTATTATTGGTTTTCCGTATTTACTGTTTATTTTCAAAACTCATGATTGATGTCTAACCTTGTTTTATAGTCATTTTCTTTATTGAAATTGCATTCAGTGAATTGTGCTCGTTCCATTCCTGACTGGAAACCAACATTTTTAGGTTAGCCGTGGATTCACTTAGCTTGGGGAGTGACGGAAATACTTGCAGGCAAAAGCCTAGAGTCTAGTTAGATAGTTGAGTTGTAGTCATTATATATTTGTACAAGTTTATATTTTTTTTTCTGTAAATGTAAAACTTGTGATCATTGTAAATTAAATTAATTATGTGAATGAGCATTATTTGTGATTTTGATCTTCATGGCCGTGACAGCGTTCTACCGCCGACACTGCGGCGTAGGCTGGCTTGGACACGTCTCGTATCCGTTTAAAAAAAAACGGGTGCGGGTCGTGACAGAAAGTGTTGTTTCCACCGTGAAGCCAGCCGTAGTATTACAGCCAAAAGCTATCCTTAGGGAGCCAACAGTGTCTCCGAAGGAGGACACAAAAGATGATGATTCTTCTCCTCTTAATCCTCCTCAGAAGAGGAAAGCTTCAACTAAATTGGCCCAGGAGCCAAATTTAAAATGGAAGAAGAAAACTGTCGCCCTGAGGAGAGCCAAGGAAGTGGGTGCTGGCTCGCCTCCCTTGAGGAGGTCTTTCCAGCAAACTGGAAGATGAGGAACGGCGTCACGAGCCGTTACTATTCGGGAGGTAGATCCCTTCCTAGACTCCATAGCCGTTCTAATCAAGCCTTTAGAAGCTTTCTCACCCTTGCGTTTGTCCTTTACACAGGACCCCGGATTTGAAGCTAAGGTAGGTGCCTCCTCGTCTGAGGAGGTAGACGTGACAATGGTGTCCCCTGCTCGTCCTCGACCGTTGGATGAGGGCGGGTCTTCTTCAGCTGTAAAACCTGAGCGAAGGGGTGATCAGGGCGAAGGCCCAGACCATGACGACGATCAGAAGATCAGTCCCTCCTATGACATATCTGTAGGGGATATGTCTGCAATAGGAGCTGCGATGAAAGAGTTGGACGAGAATCAAGTCCAATCGGCTCATCCTCCTGCGGGTATGTCATCTTTGCGCCTCTCTTCTGATGAGATTTTTTGACTTTGATTTTGCGTGCTCCTCGTGAGGCTGACCACGACTTTATGTTTCCTTGTAGACAAGGGGAAGGAACCCCTCGCGAAGATAGTCCCCGCCAGTGGGGAAGGGACAGAAGTTGTTCCCGGCTCCTCCAATTTTGCGGGTACGGAGGGAGCTGTTAGTGAGCCGGTATCGGCTTCAGAAAGAGAGGTTGAGCAGCCTGCTGAGGGGGCTGTTGCTGAATCTGCTCATATTCCGGCTGAGATTGTGAAAGATATCAGGCCTGATGCCGCTCAGGGCCTTGATATTGTTCTTTTTGAATATTCTGGGCCTGCTCTTGGTTTCCCTGAAGCCAAGATTGATGGCGTAGCCCAGGCTGGAGTTGAGCAAGCCGAAGGTACGAAATCACAACTCTTTCGTATTTCCTTCCTTTTTTTTGGTTACTGAAGTATATTTATTTTTTCTTTGTCAGGTTCAGCTTCTTGTCAGGTATCCCTTCCTGGAGTGGAAGAAACTCTCCAAGCCTCCTCTCCGACGACCTCCACTGAAGATGACGAGATGGCCCAGGAAGTCGTCAAAGCCTTCTACTCTATGCTGAAAGTGAAGCTTCCTGGAGTCCTGAATCGGAATGCTACCTTTGGCCCTGTGAAGGCTGATATCGAATGCCAAGTGGCGGCCCTCGAGAGCATTTTCGATTATGAAGAGCGGGCCAATACTATAAAAAAAGTTATGAATGACCTGGAGGGTCAGGTGGCCAGGTTCCGGCATACCAAGTAGCGGAGCCCGATGTCACTGTTTTGTTCAGAAGACGAGGCTTTGATCACGGCTCTTGCGAAAGAGAAGGCCACTTTTCAGGCAAAGAAGGACGCCCTCGTTCGAGAGATCGGCGAATTGGCTGATCAGTATGGCCAGTTCAACGCTGCAAGTGAGGCACGTGATGCCTCGAAGAATAAACTGGCTGCGCAGATCACCGAGAAGTATAATCACATTATGCAGATCCAGAACGAGATCGCCCAACTGGAAGCCGACTTGAGGGCGGCGACGTCTGAACATGAGGATTACTTAGCTCAGGCTGCCATGACTGCCACAACTTCTGCTCGTTTAGAAGAACAGCTGGCGAAGTTGGAGGAGGAGTATCTGAGTCTGATCTTTTTCAAGGATGAAGCTGCTCGTCAAGAAGAGGTGCACCATCGAGCTACCGCGAAGTCTGCAGCTGAAATCGTGGCTCTAAGGGACAACATCAATCGCCTGTGTATCCCTTAGATTCTTTGTAACTTTCTTTTTTTTTCCAGCCGTCACGGCTCTTGTACCTTTTTTTCGTCTCTTGACAGATGTAAAGAATAAAAGATCTTTTCAAAGTGAATGTGGTTTTGTGAAATATCGGAACTAGAGGTAACGTGGACGTAGTATGGATATTTCTGGTGGGTATTCCACTGGGGAATTTGATATAGACCTATTATCCATTTTATATTCAAGTTTTTTGAATATAGATAATAAGTTGAAAGAAGCTGCTAATAGAGGTAATATGGACGTAATAGCAGAGGATGTTCTATATCTGACCAGAGGTAATATGGACGTGGAAAGATATATAACGTTAGGTGGGAGTAGATAATTCAGAGTTAGTATGGACATGATTATCCTTGCTGAATGCTTTGCTCAGAGGTTATATGGACATGGCAAAACATTTCTTAATCATTCCACTGGGAAAATAATTATCGAAAAATAATTCAGAGCTAATAGGGACGTGACTTGTTTTCGTCAAACCGAGTTCAGACAGAGTCAAAAAACGGAAATAATTCTACTGGAGAAATATTTTAGAGGACCTATTATCCAAGGCGTATTCAAGACTTTTGAAATACGGATAATAGTTAGATAATTTTTGAATCACATAAACATCGTACTGTACATTTACATGACTGAACATATGTGAACATTATGTAAAAAAGGTTACACATAGTATTTCTTCAAGAACTTGTCGTTGATAGGCATCATGAGCAAGTCACCATCAGGCTTGGTTAGTCAGTACGCACCGTTAGAATACACTGATTCTATGATGAAAGGACCCTCCCATTTAGGCTAGAATTTTCCTTTCGTTTTGTGTGTCAAGACCATTGGTCTTCTCACTGCTAAGGCTAGATCACCAACTTAGAAGATTCTTTCCTTCATCTTTTTGTTGAAGGCTCTAGAAAGACGTGCTTGGTATAGCTCAATACGCTGCTGAGCTAATAAGCATTTTTCGTCTAGTATTTCGAGCTCCTGTAGACGCAGACGATAGCTTTCTTCGGTAGTCAACTCGCTGGCTAAGGCTACTCGAAGAGAAGGAATCTAGATTTCTAGGGGAAGAACTGCTTCACTTCCATAAACCAGAAAGAATGGCGTACTGCCCGTTGGAGTTCAGACTGTTGTACGATAGGCCCATAAACATTCACCGAGCTTCTCATTCCAATCGTGCTTGTTTGAAGACACGAACTTTTTGAGAAGTTTTATGATGGTTTGATTGAAGGCTTCTGCTAGCCCTTTAGCCGCTGGATTGCAGGCAGTAGAGGCTACGTTCTGGATTCGATTCCTATCGCAGAACCGATAGAATGCATGGCTTGCGAATTGTGGACCATTGTCCTGGATGATCCTGCGAGGTAGGCCGAAGCGGTAGATAACATGATGTTTGATAAAACTGATCACGTTTGACGCCTTTACTTCGGTGAGCGATATAGCTTCCGCCCATTTGGAGAAGTAGTCGGTTATGGCTAGGATGAACCGATGTCCTCTGGAAGATGGCGGGATGATTGGTCCTATGACGTCCATGCCCCAGGCTTCAAAAGGCTAGGATGCTGTTGTCGGGTGTAGAAACTCCGAAGGTTGATAAATAAAATCGACGTAGAGCTGACAGGCCCTACACTTTCTTGCATATTCAACAACATCTGCTATTATTGTGGGCCAATAATAGCCCATTCGTTTGAGGAGATCTTGTAATTTAGAGCCTGGTTGATGTGCACCACAAACTCCGTCGTGAGCCTCCAGGAGTGCCTGTTTGGCTTCTGTGTCTGATAAACAACGTAACAGTAGCCCGTCGTAAGAGCGTCGGTACAGCATCTTGGTAGTTGTGTCATAGTAAAATCTGAGGGATCGCCTTTGGATAGACACTGCTTCCTTCGGGTCCTCGAGGAGGATTCCATAGACGGCATAGTTTATGAAAGGAAATCTCCAGTCTTTAATATCGACGTTTGTTTCCGTTGTGTAACTGTGATGAATATGCAAGGCATTTTTCACACAGAATAGTTCTCGACCAGATACTGTGATCGACTGCAGAGTATTGGTAGGGACGGTCAAGAAAGCAACGAGACCGGCTAGAGCATCTGCTTTTATATTCTACAGTCGAGGCACGTGCTCGATGAAAAATCTGGCGAAAGTAGATGCCAACTCGATTGTTGCTCTGTGATAGGGGATGAGATCTTCGTGACGAACTTCATAATCCCCTCGGACCTGACTAACTATTAGCTTAGAATTGCCGTAGGCTTCTAGATAGTCAACTCCCAGTTGTTTTGCCAGTTGCAGGTCGATTAATAGGGCATTATATTCGGCCATATTGTTGGTGCATGGTTCCATGAGTGAATATGCATGATGAATAACCAGATGATCAGGTGACACGAGAACGACGCCAACTCCGGCCACAATATTTCCTTTTGGTCCTATTCTTGACGTACCGTCAAAAAACATTCGCCAAATAGGGATTTCTTTAGTTACAGTATTAGACTCCACTACTTCATCGGGGATTTCGTCGTAGAGTTTGGAAGATTCTGGCATCGGATGAGCTGCTAGGAAATCCCCTAATATTTGGCCTTTTACTGCCTTCTGAGGGACGAAGAGCATATCGTATGGAGTCAACAGCATTGCCCATGTAGCTAGACGGGAATTGAGAGAACCCGATTTAGTCATGAGTATTCTGAGAGGGTTAACTTTAGATATGATGTGGATAGTCTGTCCAGACACATAGTGGCGTGTCTTCTGGATGGAAAATACCAGTGCAAGGCATTCCTTCTCCATTGGTGTGTATCTGTGCTCGACATCCACCATTGTGCGGCTGAGGTAGTAGATTGCATGTTCATGGCCGCCTTTATTCTTCTGAGCTAATAGGGCGCCAAGAGAATAGTCCATAATGCGGACATATAGTAAGAAGGGCTTCCCTATTATTGGGGCTACCAATACTTGGGGGCTGGTAAGATACTTTTTGATGTCGTCGAATGCGCGTTGACATTGTTCAGTCCAGACGAAAGATACGCCTTTCTTCATGAGCTGAGTCACTGGTACTCTTTAGTACTCTATTACTTGTCGACTTTGTACTCTAAATTACTAGTCACTGGTAGCTCTCTACTTATAGTAGATATTTCTATTACAGTTCTTTTTCTGTTTACATCATGTACATTCTTTCAGTTTTATGTATCGTACTCTCTTGTATGTTTATATTTTCTAACCTGTTATGATCTGCATGAGATGTATTGTGCTCGCTTCCGTTCTGACTGGACCTATTAAAATTTTTACAGAGGATGATGAGGAACCCTGCACCCTTTACTATGGAGCTTGCCTAGATGACACTCGCGACCTGGACCCCTGGGAGGTTCAGGCAGCTGCTGAGGATGATACCCATGTATAGTGTATATAGTCTAGACTGTTCTTCATTTTTATGTAGTAGTTGTCTGGATTCAGAGTTGTACTATTTTGGAGATGTTGAGACTTATGTTATTTCATTTCTGTTGTACCTCAGTTGAGGATTTCTCTATCTATTCCATCGTGCTATATTCTACCTTTAGATGTGATTGAGACTGTATTCTGCTATGTCACCTCCATTCGGAGTGTATATACTGTACAGGTACCTTATATATTATTAGATGATTGACCTAGGATAGCGTTCTACCGCCGACACTGCGGCGTAGGCTGGGCGCTGTTACGTACTCGTACCCTCACAGTGGATGCGGGTCGTGACACATTTTTAGTGGTGGACCATGCAGGTTGAGTTTGTGTAGTGGTATTCGAACTAGAGTATCACTACAGCCTGCAGTAGGATTAGGATTTTTCTTGAGGTACTCAATCACATTAGAAAAAAAATACTTAATTGAATTCCTGCCATCTAAATTCCTGTTGAAGATTGCTTCCTTGAAATAACTGTCCTCCCTTAAATTATCGTTTCTATCTCAGTATTGATTCCTTGTTTGATCTGTCTCCAGGATGGTGATTGAGACACGATCGCATCGCTCTGGGCCAGCAGACGCTGGTGAGAGGCCTACCACCCCTCACCCGATTGTGGACGCTGGGACCATAGTACACCCTATTTCTGCTCATATAAGAGCGTCTGCAGCTTTTGGGAGTGCACCTCCACCTATCCGAAGGTCTTTCCCCGTCATCCCGGATATGTATCAGCATCAGTTACCTTTAGGGACAGTAGATGCGGCTCAGATGTTCACCCTTTTCCAGCAATTCCTGGAGACTCAGCAGCAGATGTAGCAGAGCCAGATTACTGAATTCCGACAGAGCATACAAGATACTCACCAGTTGGTCATGACGACAGTAGAGCTGGTGGATGCTCAGCCACTAGAAGGTCAGATGCAGCCGTATCAGCCGAGGATTCCAGACATCCAATCCTTTAAGAAGATGGGACCCCGGGACTTCAAGGGTACAATGCGCATCATATACGCTGACGATTGGATATAGCATATTGAGGAGATATTTTGATTGGCATAGATACCTGCTGGATTACAGATCGAGGCAGCAGCCAGTCAGATGCAGGACTTGGCCCGTACTTGGTACCAGACGGACCCGAGGGTTCGTACAGCCGGTCAAACTTGGGCAACGTTCAAGAAACTGTTCAAGGAGAAATTCTTTCCCTATTCAGCACTCGGTGCCATGGAGGCGCAGTTCGAGAGTTTGGTTCAAGGGAACCAGACCGTTGAGGAATACGCCGGGGAGTTCTGCCGTTTGGGTAGATTCGTTGAGGACCTTACTGAGGCCGGGAAGGCGAGGAGGTTCCGCAGGGGTTTGATCAGGGAGATTAGGTCGTATACCAAGAGCGGCTGTGATGCCACTTTCGAGCAGATTCTGGTAGGAGCCATGACAGCGGAGGACGATCTTGGGCTGAAGGAGAAGAGGATGCGAGACACTCAGAGAGCTAGTGGCAGTACGGGCCCGGCCAAGAGACCCCACTTACAGATTCAGCAGCAGTATCTGTAACAGATGCCCCGCTTGCAGATTCAGCAGCAGTATCCGCAGCAGATGCCACCCCTACAGTTTTCATAGCAGTATCAGCAGCCGAGGGTCTACTTTCAATAGCGGTAGTTTCAGGACCGTGTACCCTTTCAGCAGACGCAGCAGCCACAGAGGTAGCAGCAGGCCCCGGGATAGCAGCTTGTCATTATTTGCCCCTTCTGTAAGAGACCAGGGCACGATTGGGGCAAATGCCGGAAGAGGCTGGGCAGATGTTTACTTTACGGAGGATCCGATCATCGGCTGAAAGAGTGTCCTGAGTCATTTGGACAGACAGTTCAGGGAGCAGGAGCCAGGGCTCCGGTAGGCTAACAGAAGGGATTATCCTTACCAACTCAGTAGCAGAGGTACATGAAGCATCAGCAGCAGGCCAGGAAAGGCCAGCAGGGGCGAGCTTTCGCTAGGACAGTCGAGGATGCACAAGCCATTGGAGATCTAGTTGTAGGTTCCGTTATCTCGATTTCATTTTCGTAATTGCCTCTTATAACTGCCTTAAAAATTCGATTCCCTCGTGTTAGCTGGCATAGTGAGGACATATAGTCAGATTTAGGACGTATTTCTCGGGTATGGAAATTTAAGTTTTTCGCTGCCAAGCATGCGACAATGCGAAAATTTTAAATACCATGATTCTAGAGGTATGTGCCTTAGTCAAGGACTCTATGATTATCATAGCCTTGCTCACTAGCATAATAAAGATTCTGAGTATCATGATTTTGGACAGACGCATATGATTATCGAACTGTGTGATTTTGAGACTATAATTGTTGGGGTGTTTGACCTAAAAGTAATACTACCATCTTAAATTTCGAGGACAAAATTTTTCTAAGGTGGGTAGACTTGTAACACCCAGTTTTCTAAATGAGGGTAATTTTAAAATTTTGTGTTTTTAATTATTTAATTATGATATTTGAATAATAATATAATTTTTGGTGATTTTTAATCATTTTAAAACTATTTATAAATCATGACTTGTGATTTTGATGTGCAGCTAGTGAAACCATAGAGGCTGTCTGACCCAGAGCCTAATCCTGTGATTTGGAATATCTATTTATCATTTTTAGCTTGAGGGTGTTTTGGTCATTTAGTGAAATTTGAATTTATTTTAATTTATTGGACTGGTGATTGCTATCTTTGACTTTGACTTATTAAGACTTTGCAGACTAGCCTAGAAGCTAACCCTAGTTATGGTGACTTGGTAGACGATGGTGAGACCCTAGTCTAACGTAAGTCAATCTAAGTTAGTCATGTAGAAATCAAGACTTGAATAAGAAGGCTTAGTAAATTGGTCAATAGGCTTGAGACTTAGAAATTGGTTCCATGACTAGTGCAAATAGGTCCATAGCCCATTAGACTCAACCCTAACCCAAACTTTCACTTTATGACCAGCCACCTAGGGCTATTCCCCTATAAATAATCTCCTCATTGATTGTTCTTGCCTCTTTATTGATATTTCAACAAATTGAAGAAAGAGGTAATGTCATTTCTTTCCCAATCCCTAGATTCTTTATTTTTAATCCTTTTTCACTCTAATCTTTTGCATATGATCCTAATCTAGACCTATTTTGTGTTCATAGAGAGAAATCTCATATTTGAACCAAATTAGAGCATTTGGCTATCAAGGAGAACACCCCCCATTTGAGGCTTTTTCTTGCAATTTGCACCTATAGGTAAAATCCCTTAAATTACATTATTATCCTGATTTCTTTGTATATTAGGCTAGATCTAGGTGTTCCCTAGCTGTCCCTAGAATTTGGTGGATTTTGTGTCCTTATCGGACACGTATCAGTCTATATATACATATGTTTGATGAAATGTCACAAAGAGAATTTATTTCCTAATTTTGAAAAGTGATTGAATGGATATGTTGTTTTATACATGGTTATTATTTTTGTGTCCTACTGAGCACGTTTTTGGACACTTTTTGTGTCCAAAATGGGACACACACGCATGCATGAGGACATCGTGCACTGTCCTGCTGTATGGGCTCAACACAGGACACGACATGGTAACTCAGGCCATGATTTTTGGTGGACACGTGCGGGCAATGACTGATACGACACACACAAAATTTGGGGGGATTTCGTCGAGCGGATTGGAAGAAATCCCACCCGCAGTGAAATTTCAAACACACACACGCGCGCATAATTGTTCACTGACACGGTGTCCGTATCGAATGTATGCATGTCGTGGACACGTTGCAGACACTCGAGCATGATCTCCTAGTCCTGGCGAACCTAGGGACACGTCCAAGGGGCACGAAGTATCACATGTTGTGTCCACGAGGCAACTTCATTGCAGCACGATACGGTCTGTGCACGCGATGTGTCTGTGCGTGTTTCGTGACTTGGACACGTCGTGTCCAGTCGTAGAGACACGTGGGGACTCGTGTGGACTCTGGACACATGCACGATACTACCTTGGGCTTTAATTTGATGCATTAATGTAATTTGAATCTCGATTTTTGGTATGAATATAATTTTCTGATACACAGTTTCATTAATCTGATTTCCTGAGTTTAAATTGTAATTTCAACTGTTGTTAATGTTTTAATTGCCAAGATTAGTTCATACCTGTGTATTAGTTACTGCAGTGTTCGTTAGATGATTTAGGTGAGGATAACATGGAATCGAGTTTTCAAAATTGGGTTTTGAATGAGATTGACTGATATGAGAACATTTTCCTAAGATCTCTTTTTTTACTAATTTCTTGATGATTAAACTGCAATATTTATTCACCTAGATGCAGTTGAGTTAACTTACATGCTAGGGTTCACTTGGCATAGGGATTAGCTTTCATATTGCATTAGTTTTCGAATTTGCATTGGTTGGAATTGAACTGTTGAATCACTGTTACATTCACACACAAAAATCTGAAACTGAGGACACCTGAATACTGAATTTCTGAGATTGGTTATTAGAAAATGAAAGTCATTTGAAGAATTTCAGGTTTGTTTTAGTTGATATATTGAATTGGGTTTTGTTGACATATTGTTTGTTGTATAGGTTTCAATCTTAAATGACTGAAAACTGAATGTATGTCAAATCTGAGAATCATTGTGCTTAAACTGTTTTCAAATAATAATTTCAAGGATCGAATCACCTATGTATGAATGAGTTAATGTACACGATGGGGGTTCATGCTAGTATGGGATTAAGGGTTTTTTAAATTTCTTTACACTGTTCCTGAGATCACCTTGCTGTCACACCCCCATGTTTAATATCATTTCCTTATTTTCTCTCTCTCTCTCTCTCTCTCTCTCTATATATATATATATATAATGTACTTGTATGATAATATATATATGAATGCATGAATGTATGTAAACTGAATTACACTTGAAAACTGAACCTGAGAACTAAACCTATGTTGATACCTCTAGACACAGAACTACCTACTGTCCTCCATATGCACACATCACTGAATTTTCCTGAGACTAACATGTGAACACACATGTTAGCCACACACACACTGTTGGAACCTGGAACCTATGTATTAATACCCATATTCACTCACCCAATGCCATGTTAGACACTGAGTTGACACACACATTGCACACATTGAAGACACTCCTAAATACACACACACATACTGCTAACCTGAGATAGACACTCACACATTGATGGCATGTTCACACACTTTACACACTATGAAATCTGAGACATGTAGTCCATACACACACACATGTTTATTCACCCATACACTTCACTGTCACCAATCTGAGTTTGCACACACATTGGTATGTACACAAGCCTATGATACTTATCTCACATTGACAGATTCCTATCTAAAGTCTGAGAACCACATTGGTTCATGACCACACACAAAACCTGAGACGTTAAGCCCACACACACACACATGTTTAGACACTCACACTAATATGAAGTTGACATATTGTTCACACACACACTCTACACACATACACACATGCATGTGCATGATTTTTTCTCTAACTTCTACATGTATATATATATATATATATATATATATATATATATATATATATATATATATATATATATATATATATATATATATATATGTAATATATAACTTAATGTGATAATGTGATGTAATATAGATTTTGCCTATTGACATATATATAATGTGTATATAGATATATGGTAGAAATGTGTGTGTAACCTATAATATGTGAATATGGCTCATGGCCTAGGTGCCATAGCCTATGGCATATGGCCTTGTAGTGTAGCCTATGGGAGTACTAATGTGCAGACTTGTGTATATGGAATATATACACATGGTGTTGGGTTGTGCCAGTCTAGTATGACTTGTGTATGGTGTATTGATAGCTTGTGTTAGCCTTGGGATTGTGTATGAGTGCTAGCTTAGCTTGGTTTGGCTTGTGCTTGTATTTGGTTTCTAAACTAGATTGGTTAGGCCTAGTGAGACTTGTTAGATTTGTTGGGGCTAGGACTTGACTTAGTTTGACTGTATAGTTGACCAAGAGTTGACTTTAGTCTAGTTGACCTAGACAGCATGCAGATGCATTATATATTTCATTTACCATCCCATGTATATGTCTTGACTTGTGTTGCTCTAAATAGGAGTCAGATACCTCATCTCGGGCAGTATATTCTCACAGCTATTCAGACACCAGGCGAGTATATTCTCTGATCATTTTATAACTTGCTTAGAATTATATTCCTGCTCTAGTTTACCTTATTTGATGCTATCACGATATTATCACGGATTGGTACTATATGGATCCCTACATTGAGATGTTATCCCTCTCGGGAGCATCAGATACATCATGTCGTGTGTTTCATGTACGTTGTGTATTCTTCGCTCTCATGTTATTCATGTTTCTCATGTGCTTCATGCTCTCGCTCGTGTACTCTCATGTGCTATCATGTTCGGTCATGTTTCTCGTATATTTCATGTATAACCTATACTTCATGTATACCCTTCATGGGCCTTTATGTGGAATTCATGTGCACTCAGTTTCTGAGCCCTCATGTATACTTTATGTACACCCATCTATGGGCTTTCATGTAAAAATCATGTACGTAACATAACTTGTCTGGATCCTTGTGTATTGATTGGGTATGGGGGAGTATAAATAGTCATGTGAACAATTCTAAAATAATATATCCATGTGCGCCTCTTTAGTATATTAATGTACAAATCCAGCCGTTCACATGTCGACTTTGTACTCTAAATCTATAGTCACTGGTAGCTCTCTACTTAGAGTAGATATTTCTATTACAGTTCTCTCTCTGTTTACATCATATACATTCTTTCAGTTTCATCTGTCGTACTCTCTTGCATGTTTATATATTTTAACCTGTTATGATCTGCGTGAGATGTATTGTGCTCGCTTCCGTCCAGATTGGACCTGTTGAAAATTTTACAGAGGTTGATGAGGAACCCTACACCCCTTACTATGGAGCTTGCCTAGATGACACTCGCGACCTGGACCCCTGGGGAGGTTCAGGCAGTTGCTGAGGATGATACCCATGTATAGTGTAGATAGTCTAGACTATTCTTCATTTTTATGTAGTAGTTGTCTGGATTCAGAGTTGTACTATTTTAGAGATGTTGAGACTTATGTTATTTCATTTCTGTTGTACCTCAGTTGAGGATTTCTCTATCTATTCCATCCTACTATATTCTACCTTTAGATGTGATTCAGACTGTATTCTGCTATGTCACCTCCATTCGGAGTGTATATACTGTACAGGTACCTTATATATTGTTAGATGATTGACCTAGGACAGCGTTCTACTGTCGACACTGTGGCGTAGGCTGGGCGCTGTTATGTACTCGTACCCTCACTGTGGGTGCGGGTCGTGACACATTTTTAGTGGTGGCCAATGCAGGTCGAGTTTGTGTAGTGGTATTCGAACTAGAGTATCACTACCGCCTGCAGTAGGATTAGGATTTTTCTTGAGGTACTCAATCACATTAGAAAAAAAAAACTCTTAACTGAATTCCTGCCATCTAAATTCCTATTGAAGATTTCTTCCTTGAAATAACTATCCTTCCTTGAATTATCGTTTTTATCTCAGTATTGATTCCTTGTTTGATCTATCTCCAGGATGGTGATTGAGACACGATCGTATCGCTCTGGCCCAGCAGACGCTGGTGAGAGGCCTACCACCCCTCACCCGATTGTGGATACTGGGAACACAACACCCCTTATTTCTGCTCATATAGGAGCGTCTACAGCTTTTGGGAGTGCACCTCCACCTATCCGAAGGTCTTCTCCCGTCATCTCGGATATGTATCAGCGTCAGTTACCTTCAGGGACAGTAGATGCGGCTCAGATGTTCACCATTTTTCAGCGATTCCTGGAGATTCGGCAGCAGATGCAGCAGAGCCAGACTGCTAAATTTTGACAAAGCGTACAAGATACTCACCAGTTGGTTAGGACGACAGTAGAGCTGGTGGCTGCTCAGCCACTGGGAGGTCAGATACAGCCGTATCAACCGAGGATTCCAGACATCCAATCCTTTAAGAAGATGGGACCCCGGGACTTCAAGGGTACCGAGGGCATCATATACGCTGACGATTGGATAGAGCACATTGAGGAGATATTTCGATTGGCACAGATACCAGCTGGATTACAGATCGAGGCAGCAGCCAGTCAGATGCAGGACTTGGACCGTACTTGGTACCAGATGGACCCAAGGGTTGGTACAGCCGGTCAAACTTGGGCAACGTTCAAGAAACTGTTTGTAACGACCCACTCCGCCCTAGCGGAACGCCAATTCAAACGGCAAGTACAACGACTCAAACGAGCCGTCGACCCGAAGAGTTGGCATCGACCTGATGAAGAATCGATGCAAGGCTTACATTGGCCCGTCAAGATGAATCCAGACTTAGACTTTAAAGGCGCGCTCGGAGTATCGCTCGGCCGATGCGAACATCGCTAAGGTGGGTGGCTCCGATGAACCCGTCTTTGCTTAGCCTAGACACATAACAATACGGATACTATTGCTAGAATCGCTAGGCGATAACACCGCGCATGCTAATAAATGAATGACTCAACGCACCTAGCTAAGGGAATAGTCCCATCTTGCATGCTTGTTTAGAACATGGAAAAGAACTCGGCAAATATAGAAACTCTCGTACCGCGCTCTACGCTCGTGCTAAGGCACAAGCTTACATTCAAGTTTCCTATGCGTTCAACAATGAAACAATAAACGGTTTACAAAAAAGAAACGGAAGACTATCGACATAGTCGTTCCGAGTAGAGTATAGCAACATTGAAAGTCTTCGGGACCGATGGGTCGCCAAGGCGACTCCTACACGGGGAGTTGCATAATAAATGAATAAATGAATGAACAAGTGAAAGAAAGAAATAAAAGAGTGAATACAAGATAAGACATGACAGACGTTAGCGACAGGTATAACGGGCACGTGCAACGGGGCTCGCTACCCGCGCTGCACGGACGCCAACCTGGTCGATAACGCATTATGGCTCAAAGACAGCCGATATGTTAAATGACAAGTCAATATGAAATGGTCGTGGACAAACGGCACGGGCGATGGGGGGAATACCGTGGCCGTCATGAGGAAGGATTCTGCGGCACGGGCGATGGAGGGGAATACCGTGGCCGGCTTAGGCGGAATCAGACATGGGGCTTACGAGCTACTTTGAGTGGGGGCTCAGCCACTCAAAGAGACGTAATGCCAGGCATTTCAAGAGACTATCAAGGTGTTCCAGCCATCACGCTTCGATAGGTGAGAATGCCCATGTGATATGTCCAAAATGGCTTGTGATGCCAGCGACCCATGCATGTAGATTAAGTGGACTATGCTGGTGGCAATTCACGTGCAAGTCCTTGCATTGAAATAAGTAATCTAAGTTAACTAAATAAAGTGCCTCCTGAACATGCTTGAAATTTAACGTCCTAAACATGCTGAAAATGTAACATCCTGAACATGCTGGAAATGTAACATCCTGAACATGCTTGAAATGTAATGTCCTGAACATGCCTGAAATGTAACACTCTGAATATGCCCGAAATGTAACACTCCTGATCATGCTTGAAATATAACACTCTGAACATGCCTACGACGTGTTAGATAACGTGCATACGACGTGCTAGAACGTGCCTACGACGTGCTAGAACCTGAGGCAGGGACACGCCCATAATATTGATTGTTTACATGAATCACGTTAAGTTACTACTTGTGAATTATTGACTAACTTGGTTTACTCTGGACAGGGAAGGCCGGACGGTAAGTATGGGTAAATCGTGCATGTATTTTCATGCGACACTTGAATTCGGCAAGACGAGATAGGTTATGGAATTTGCCATGAAACTGATCCTAAGGCAAGATTAGAAAGATAATGAATGATTGACGGTGCACAAAAGTAAATGGAACGTGTTTGGTAATGATAGCATTGTGGACGAGCTAGCCTTCCCACCAGTGTATAACAATGTACTGATAACCCCACAGTCTGCTTGCAGGATGCAGGAGACGTCATCGGGTGCGGAGCTTCCCTCGAACGTGGTAAGGTGCGGAGCTATCTCCAGAGCCTTGGAGCGTTGCAAGAAGCTGAAGCACCATATACAGGACATAATGTATCAGAACATCGCCATGAATCATTCCATGTTGTAAGCTACTTGGCACGCCTTTTATGTTTCAGAGAGAGAGCTTGAGAGACTTGTAAACTCAGCCTAGCGCCATTTGTAAACTTCTTGAATATCAATAAAGAGTTTGAATTCGCTACAACTTGTGTTCATTTACTTTCCGCTGCAATGGGGACACTCTGTGCGACTCCGTGGCCTAGCTCAAATCGATCGTTTCTGGACTTGGCCTTGCACGGGCGCAACCTAGGCCCGTGCGGCATCACGTCTTAGCGAGAACGATCGCTCCTACGGGAGCGGGACGTGACAGATTGGTATCAAAGCACGACTTTACGTCCTTGGACTTCACGTCGATTTCTCAGTTTTGAAAGCTCGTCGTTGGAAAAAAGAAGTGTACGCTCTCTCTCATTGTGCCTTGGGATGTTCCATACAATAAGTCTAATATTTTCAAAAGCTCGTTCAGGCGTTCAATCAAACGCATTGGTAGGCTATCGCCGAATGCATCGGTAGGCCTTTGTGTCGAACGGTGTCAACTTGTCGTGAATGAAAACACGTGCTAAAGTTAACATGTTGCGTGCATGCCTAACTAGTCCTACGATGACCCTAGCAATTGAGCGTGCAAACTCGAAATATAGTCCGCACGAGATGGTTATGCGGCACAACTTAGTCCGCGTGTCGTGCACCTCGACTTTTGGTGCAATCGAGTTGCGAGCGATATCAAGTACCGCTCGGTCGGGAGTGAAGCTACACATAGAGTGTATATCGATAGGAATGCTATCGAGTTCACGTTTAGGCATGCACGGAAGATTGACTTGGATTTTGAGAAATTGTGCAAACGACTTGGTGCGTCGATACGACCTGAGCGATTACGCTAGAGATTCGTCAAACGAATCTAAAATATGTCTTAGCAAATGATGCGAATGTGATTATGGATTAAATAGGATAGCTCAAATTCGAGTGGTGTATGGACATTATAGAAATTGTTCGAGCGAGACTAAAGGATTTACGGATAGAACGAGTATGTCGGCAAAGCGATGCGATCGCGCAAAGCCTTAGAACGCGTCATGCTTAGTTGGTCGTGACTTCGAATGTCCCAAATGAGATATCGTTTGGACAACTTGTGAATGGGCAACGCGTGTTAGAAAATGATTTGGAACGATAAATGAAAATGAATGGTCTTGATCGAGGAAACTTAAAGGATCGCACGTACGATTTCGAATTTATTCAAATGAAATGTGACTTGAGTTTTGAACAATGATCTTGAAACGAGCTTGAGGAATTGATCTTGAATATCAAGAAAATTATGGAATATCCAACTCGGACAACAAGCATCAACGCACGACTCGAAATTGGTTGCAAAGGAAGATCGTCAGGTTACGCATATCGTCGATAGTATTGAGGCGTATCAAAGATCGATATACGATAACTTGGGGTACTCTGACTCGACAAATGACGATTGTGCAAATGTCATTGTTCCGGTGGATGCTATACTCGGGATGTTGAAATGTGTCGAGGAAAAGATAAACTTGGCTCGAGGATTTTCTAGTTGAACGAATGATAAACGGACTATCGAACTGGATCTTGACTTGGATGGAAATAAAATGTTGGATTTGCTTCGTCGATAACCACAATTTAACATTCTTATCTTATACGAGCGTAACTCCAGCCTCGTACATGCGTCGCATCGATTAGGGCGATCACTCCGCGTGAGCGCTGGTATGGTGATTCATACAGCGGTGGTGATTGAACTAGCATGGCGTGGCAATTTGTATGTTTCGACTTGTGGTTTGACGCGAAGGTGGACTCGGGAATGACTTAGCGTGCTTGATGATCGAACTTGAGGATTGAGTAGGTCTAATCCGCGTATCGAGAATGAATTAGTCTAGACGCAAGCAAGAGTTACGCCCCGATAAGAATGATTATTCTGCGGGAGCATTGCATGGTGATTCATGAACCACCATGGATAATCGGACTCGCGGAAGATTGGGGCGCAACATATTGTCAAAGCTAGACGACCTCGTGATCGAATACATGAATTGGTTAGAATTGGTGAGTTGAATGGATTCGAATATGCGCAACGAATGCATTGATACGAATAGGTGATCATGCTCGATGTTTAATCTGAGTGACACGAGCTTGGGTAGAAAATCCCGTACTACCGACTTTAGTTTAACCCTAGGATTGGGGTCAGTATTGGCATTATTGTTGGGGAACTATGATTCCAATCCTGACATTGACTTAGCCTTGAGAAATGGCCTAGCGGTTAGGCGAGACGCCCTGTTTCAAGTGTTTGCAATCAAAAGATTGATCTTGAGGATTGACATGGATGGATTGAATGATGCAAGAATAGGAAACCTTGCTCACGAGATTCGGCTAACATGTATATATTTCAGGGGCGCCTGAGTATGTGCACGATACGACTCGAGTGAGAATAACGAATTCTCTATCTTGCGGCTTGGCTGAATGCATGTATTTTGGGGACGCCTGGAATACGTGCACGATCCAGCCAAGTGATACGTTGAGTTCAAGCATGACTTGAGGAATGGAAGAGTGTCGAGAACTTGAAATCGTATTAAAAGAAAGGAATGATAGTAGTACGAGCGTGACTCGGAATCAAAGAAATGTGTAGGCAGAGTGTGCGTGAACGACGACGAGATTAGCCCTAAACAAGTGAATGGTATGGAATCGATATCGTGCAAGTAAAAGTTGGTATAACGAATTGGACCATTGATAGAAAGATATACTCGATGATATGCAATACTTGGTCTTGAATCGGACGAAAATTACTTAGACTTGGTCGACCCCGCTAAGAAGAAATCATACTGATTTCGTGGACGAGAACGCTTGAGAAGCGAATTGGGTCATCTCGATGACCGAAATAAACGAAAGTAAGTTTGCCTCAGCCTACGACCCGCATATTTGACGAATTACAACGTGCCTCGTACGACCATTTCAGTCCCATAACACGAAGAAATAGCAACCAAAACGAAGAAATACTTGAATTGAATATGTACCATCAACTCAAAAATGAATGAAAAGTTATTCAATAAAATCGACCAAACGTATGCAGACACGGGACATGGAAGGTATCGAGTATGGTTCGATGCCATCGAACGATAAAGCCGTTCGATAGAATTGTCTAAGAAATACGACGACACGAGTTAAAGAATGGTAGGATGACCTGCACTCAGGAAGTCTCGAGGACGAGACTTATTTTGAGTGGTGTATTATGTAACGACCCGCTCCGTCCTAGCGAAACGCCGATTCAAACGGCAAGTACAACGACTCAAACGAGCCATCGACCCGAAGAGTTGGCATCGACCTGATGAAGAATCGATGCAAGGCTTACATTGGCCCGTCAAGATGAATCCAGACTTAGACTTTAAAGGCGCACTCGGAGTATCGCTCGGCCGATGCGAACATCGCTAAGGTGGGTGGCTCCGATGAACCCGTCTTTGCTTAGCCTAGACGCATAACAATACGGACACTATTGCTAGAATCGCTAGGCGATAATACCGCGCATGCTAATAAATGAATGACTCAACGCACCTAGCTAAGGGAATAATCCCATCTTGCATGCTTGTTTAGAACATGGAAAAGAACTCGGCAAATATAGAAACTCTCGTATCGCGCTCTACGCTCGTGCTAAGGCACAATCTTACATTCAAGTTTCCTATGCGTTCAACAATGAAACAATAAACGGTTTACAACAAAGAAACGGAAGACTATCGACATAGTCGTTCCGAGTAGAGTATAGCAACATTGAAAGTCTTCGGGACCGATGGGTCGCCAAGGCGACTCCCGCACGGGGAGTTGCATAATGAATGAATAAATGAACGAACAAGTGAAAGAAAGAAATGAAAGAGTGAATACAAGATAAGACATGAAAGACGTTAGCGACAGGTATGACGGACACGTGCAACGGGGCTCGCTACCCGTGCTGCACGGACGCCAACCTGGTCGATAATGCATTATGGCTCAAAGACAGCCGATATGTTAAATGACAAGTCAATACGAAATGGTCGTAGACAAACGGCACGGGCGATGGGGGGGAGGGGAATACCGTGGCCATCATGAGGATGGATTCTGTGGCACGGGCGATGGGGGGAATACCGTGGCCGGCCTAGATGGAATCAGACATGGGGCTTACGGGCTGCTTTGAGTGGGGGCTCGGCCACTCAAAGAGACGTAATGCCAGGCATTTCAAAAGACTATCAAGGTATACCAGCCATCATGCTTCGATAGGTGAGAATGCCCACGTGATATGTCCAAAATAGCTTGTGATGCCAGCGACCCATGCATGTAGATTAAGTGGACTATGCTGGTGGCAATCCACGTGTAAGTCCTTGTATTGAAACAAGTAATCTAAGTTAACTAAATGAAGTGCCTCCTGAACATGCTTGAAATGTAACGTCCTGAACATGCTGGAAATGTAACATCCTGAACATGCTGGAAATATAACATCCTGAACATGCTTGAAATATAACGTCCTGAACATGTCTGAAATGTAACACTCTGAACATGCCCGAAATGTAACACTCCTGAACATGCTTGAAATGTAACACTCTGAACATGCCTATGACGTGTTAGATAACGTGCCTACGACGTGCTAGAACCTGAGACAGGGACACGCCCTTAACATTAAATGTTTACATAAATCACGTTAAGTTACTTCTTGTGAATTGTTGACTAACTTGGTTTACTCTGGACAGGGAAGGCCGGACGGTAAGTATGGGTAAGTCGTGCATGTATTTTCATGCGACACTTGAATTCGGCAACACGAGATAGGTTATGGAATATGCCATAAAAATGATCCTAAGGCAAGATTAGAAAAACAATGAATGATAGACGGTGCACAAAAGTAAATAGAACGTGTTTGGTAATGATAGCATTGTGGGCGAGCTAGCCTCCCCACCAGTGCATAATAATGTACTGATAACCCCACAGTCTGCTTGCAGGATGCAGGAGACGTCATCGGGTGCGGAGCTTCCCTCGAACGTGCTAAGGTACGAAGCTATCTCCGGAGCCTTGGAGCGTTGCAAGGAGCTGAAGCACCATATACAGGACATAATGTATCGGAACATCGCCATGAATCATTCCATGTTGTAAGCCACTCAGCACGCCTTTTATGTTTCAGAGAGAGAGCTTAAGAGGCTTGTAAACTCGGCCTAGCGCCGCTTGTAAACTTCTTGAATATCAATAAAGAGTTTGAATTCGCTACAACTTGTGTTCATTTACTTTCCGCTGCAATGGGTGTAAAATCCCAATATTTTCTAATTATTTTAATGCTTTAAAAATTATTTTTCTATATTTTTTTAGAATTTATTTGGCATATGTACGTAATTATAGATGTGTATAATGTATGTATGTTTGTGTGCGTGATAATTTAAATACTACTAAATATAGCCTACAATTATTACAAATATTTTTTTGATACTTAATTACAATTTTTAGAAATCTTTCTTATGAATATATATATATATATATATATATATATATATATATATATATATATATATATATATATATATATATATATATTTACTATATATATATATATATATATATATATATATATATATATATATATATATATATATTTACTATATATATATATATATATATATATATATATATATATATATATATTTAGTTATTAAAAATAAAAAAATAAAAAAAAGGAAGGCCCGACCCCACACCCAGCAGAGGGCGGGCCAGGCTGAAACTTGACAGCCTTGTTAAAGGCTTGTAGTTAAAAAAAAAATAGTAAGGCATATGGTGGCCGAACCCCCACATCAGCAGCAACTAAGCTGCGGGGGCCCGACCCCACCCCCTAAAACTTTGAAGCAGCTACAGCTGCTAATGTCAAAACCCGAGCCCAACCTTAGCCCACAGCTGCCTGAGCCCATACTCCTAATCCTAATAGGAATGAGCAGCCGCGGCTATATATATGCTGCTCTCTCAAAACTCAAACCCTAACGAAGGTATCGTAAAGCCAGAGCCGAACCCTGAGCCTTTCCGCCCCAGACGAACTGCCCTAGCCACTGGTGAAGTCGCACCACCGCACGAACGCTGCCGGACATCCCAGGCCGACCGCACATCAGTGTAATCTCGATTTTGCCAAACAGCGAGGTACCCATCTTTTGATTTCAATTTCTTTGCATCCGTTCAACGAAAATTCGATCTATCGAATGCTGTGCGTAGTAGACATGACCCTCTCAAAACCCTTTCCGGTAGAATCAAGTGAAACCCTATATATCGCTCGGTATTTCGAACCTAAATTCTCGAAAAACTGTCGAAACAGAACAGTTTCAGGGCAGTCCCAAACGCATATTTGGAAGCCAAATTCTTGGCGATTCTTCGACAGTTTTGTAAAACTAATTGAACACATGTGTAGAAAACATGACCACGACTAAAACTCAACTGGTAGATCGGTATTTCAATTTCTGTTTGAGAATTAAAGCCATGTTAAACTTGTGCGAAAAACTATTTTCGAAATAGTAATTTTCAGAAAATTCTCCCCGTTACGACGTACGCCCCGACAAACCGGGCGACATGTTCGCACGCTATACACATCGAAAGGCGCGTATGGACGTTGCGGACGTGTGGGAACTGACGGAACTCAGTTTCGTCGTATGTGCGCGACGAAATCAACGCGTATCCGTCGAGATACCCCCGTATCGGCATTTTGCAAACTTGCCCATAACTTCCTGTACAGTCGTCGAATCGAGACGAAACTTGTGCCAACAGGTCCGAATCGAAATTCTGGTCCTGTGTGCCAAGTTTGGTTCGATTCTGAGAAGGTCGAATCGGAACCCAATTTTGGCGGGCCCGCGACCCACTCAAACGGGCGATTTTGTGCACGGCTCATCGGAATCCAAAACTGGACATACCGTTGAGTTTCTCTCCTCAAACTGAAACCGTAGACATATAGTTTGACGACTTTAGAGACCATAGACTTTGGCACGCATTTCGGTACAAAGCGGGTCTAACGGCGGACATCGTTTTGATCCGAAATTATGATTTTGCCCCTGTTCCAGAATTTGGCTTTTGGTCAGGCGTTTCCTAGGTATATCTTTGACACCGAGTGCATTTTTGATGTTTGTTTCAGCGTCCGGAGTTGTTTGGAGATTGTGACATTTCTTGGCTGACATTGTGATTACTTGGACTTGCCACTTTGCACCATCAGGCAAGATACCTTGCCACCTTACTCTGTGATTATTATACTTCTTATTTTCAGTTGTTATTTTTAGCATTTTATTTCTTGATATTTAAACTGTGCGTCCAAGTCACACTTGGGTGCAAGCGACTCTATCGGTCGTTTTTTTTCTCGCCTTATTTATTTCTCTTGCATTGACTTAGTCTAGTGACCGCCCATTGATGTTGAGGTATTGGTATATCTCATACGGCCTTGACACTTGTTGTATCACGTGATGTGAGTCACATGTAGGACACGTTTCTGCATAGTCGGCTGGCCACCGATACGTATGGAGCGTGCGACAGATAGGAGTAACTGCCAATAGTATTGCATGCTAGAAGACTTGACGGTTATTAGAGGTACATGTCAGTCATAGAGATGATGATACTAGGCATTGAGTGGGGAGAACATTACCTGACGTATGGGCTTCGATTGCACTTCCATTGTAACCCGGAAGCTCCGCTGGAGATACGGGTATGAGCCTCTCAGGTTGGCCACTGTCGTTTTTGAACGTCATGCTCTTGGTCACTGGTGCCCAAGAGGGGACTATACCGGATCTTATATTCAGCCAGGGCTCATGCGTCGAAGGAATGTATCTCAATTGCATATTCACAGTAGAATGGTCAGGAACCCAATTGCATGCATACTTTTCTCTTATTATATTATCACAGTTTATATGGCATGGTGTTTTCTTGTATCTTGCTATGTCCCCTGAGGACCTGGTTATCTCTCCATGTTTAGACGATTTTCCACAGGAGTACGGAGCGGCATTGGAGCTATCCTACATTGATGACGAGGCAGTGCCTTTTGACTTCTAGTCTATTTCTTATCTGAGATAGTTGTAGACATTATTTTATACCTCTTTTCTTTCTATTTTGCGGAGGTTGGACTCCGATCTTGTGAGACTATTTTTCATAGCTGTTTGGAGTGAATATGTTCACCCGGCTATCTTTTGATACTCTACTTTATTCATTTGGACTTTATTATCTTCTGTGTTGAGCTGTGTTGAGATTAGATATGTTATTCTGGCCTGTGATTATTTTACTTACAGCTTATGTGCATATACATGGATTCTATATATTGGGGTATTCTTCGTATATGTGCAGCTGGCATGTTCACGTACTCGGTCCTACGTATTTTGGGACTGGGGCGTTACATATTTTTGTGGTGGCCCATGCAGGTCGACGTTAATATTGTTGGGTTACATGACTGTGCCCAACAAGCCTGCATATAGGAATAGGAATATCTCATCCAGAACTACTACTACCTCTTGACTTCCAAACTTTTCAAAACTTTCTTGATTATTCGAGTTACTTCATATCTAATCTTTTCTAATATCGACTTATCTTCTTCGTTCCAATAGTATGAATCTACGAAGTGGACGCACCATTACCTTGACCCCCAAAGCTGGTGATACGACTACCTATGAGGAGCAGAACCCTCCAATGACTCCAGCGACACCATACCAGCCAGGACAGTCGTAGCCTACTACGACACCGACGACGGAGTGCCCGGAGATCGCAGCACCCCCAGGCAGCCAGGCTGGACAGACCCCTACCATGCCACCGGAAGGGAGTGTACCACTACCTCCACTACCACCATTCCCTCAGCAGTTTCCTCCGCAGTCGAGACCTCAGATGCCTCCACCACCGACGATGGTGCACCCAGAGATTGCAGCACCCCCAGCAAACCAGACTGGACAGACCACTACAGTACCCCTAGAAGAGAATGTGCCCTCTACTACACCCTTTCAGCCAAATTGTGTGACTCAACCAGATCAGAGAATCCCAGCTTCCCAGCAAGAATATACGCCACTTCCTTCCCGGTCCCCATCATACATGCCAGTTCCTTACTCTAACGAGGTTTCAGCGTCAAGGTTCTTGCTAAGGTTATTACAAGTGTAGCAACAACAGAATGAGTTTGCAAGGAGTATTATATTTATAGCCCTAAACAGGACTATATCTGCCTCGCCAGCCTCAGTGCCAGTTAGAGAGACTCAGAACGGGCCGAATAGACATTTCGAAGCACAACAACACCCTAGAGCATTACCATATCCAGATAGGGAGCTTCCTACATGTCGCTTCTGCCATAGGAAGGGTCACCTTATGAAGGATTGTCGTCGTAGATTGGGACAGTGTATGATTTGTGTTTCCAATTATCACGAAGCCAAAAATTGTACGGGGACACCACATACCTCGCAGCAGGAGCAAGGAGAAGGACTATACCGGGCTCGAGAGAAGCCTACCTGCAACTACTGCAGAAAGAAGGGACACATCAGTAGAGATTGTCGAATCCGTCATGGTTTATGCTTAAGATGCGGATCGAGACAACATATGATTAAAGATTGTCCCGAGCCACGAACTCAAGTGTATGATCAGCAGACTCCCATGCCAACAGTCCCAGCACTTCCCACACCTCGACCGGTTCAACATGTGTCGAGGCTCATAACACCAACAGTAGGAGCACCACGTCCACCATTACCTCCACAGCAATTGCAGTTCCACAGGGCGAGAGCACAGGGCCCTAGTCAGAGGCATGGGCAGGCCTTTCACTAGCGGTAGAGGGTGCAGAATCCCTGAGAAAATCATAGCAGGTATGATTCTAGTTGCTACGTTCTTGCTACTTGCCTTATTTAACACTAGAGCCACGTTGCACTAGTTAATCATAAGCCTAGTCATGCATCTTCCATCTTAGTCATCCTTTTCTAAAATATAGATCTATTGTTATTCTCTTTAAGTTGTTGATAATGGTAAATGATCAGAACATATGACGACCTCGGAACTAGTATACTACCTTCCCTCAAGAAACTGTGCTATCAATAGGTTCATAACTAATTAATTCTCACTTGGAGTTAGCCGTTTCGATTACATTACTGCACAAAATGGGCCTGCATATAGAATTAGAATCTAGGTACCTCATCCACATACTTGACCTCCATTCTTGATTTCCTTTGAACCCGTTGATTGTCTTTAATTACATATTGTCGGATTCCCATTCTACTACAAATATTATCCTTTCTCCCCGTGATGATAAACAAGTTAGGAAGATGACTCGTACTTGGTATACGCGTCTTTATGCTGCTCAGACACGCTATTAGTTGAACCCTTATAAGTTGGGTGGAACGCCTCATGATCTATCACCCTCCTTGTCCCGACGACCTTCTTTAAAGGGAACACTCAGAAGATTACCTAGACTGTGCTTATTAGTTCAATCAAATGCCTTAGATAAGAAACCAGTAGGACAACTGTAGAGGCACGATCATAGGTCGAGTCTTAGAGTTTGATGAACATGAACTACTTGTGACTTCTTTCAACTATATAAACACTGCTATTATAGCCTAGATTTTGCAAGCTTTTTCTTTATCAAGCTTGTTCAGGACATGTGTTTATTGGAGACGCCCACTAGCATATTTTCTAATTAGAATAGATGTACTATGGTCTGATCAACCTTAGTACACACGGTTCGCTCTTCATATGATTATCCCACATGGATTGAGATATAGAAGTCCCTAGGATCTCAACCATAACTACCTTGACAACTCGCTGGTAATTATTCAATTCGCCCTCGGAACCTCGTATTCGCAATCGATCCCCTCCCTCGAACTCCTTATTGTTCCTCTGCCCTTACTAAAAATCGGAAAAACAAACGCTCGTATTGAGAGACGATAGACACAATGATCCCATAGTTCGCCGTACCACCTATGGCTACGAAGGCGATATATGTACAATTGTTTTGTATCCATTCAAAAATTGAGAAGGATCCTCATACTCGATCCATATCTACCATACCTCGTTACCTATTGCCTTGAGTATTATTCTTTTATAATCATAGTCAAGATACAATATTGCTTACCTCATTAATCCTAAAAACCGTGTCTTGGCTTCTAGAGTGAGTAGATTGTAAGACTTCTAAATTCTAGGATACACTAGTATAAGTGATTGATTGGAATAAGTTGGTTTACATTAAGGTGTTAACTAGTTGCTCATGAACACCCACTTTCTATTTAGGTCGGTTGATGTCCCCTACCATGACATCGACATCCGAAGCACGAGACTAGCTGTTACCTTCCAGCAAATTTTATATGCAAGACCTAGACAAGCCCCCTTCATCTAGGCATACTATATCCCTCTCAAACATGTTCCCTTTTGTACTCTATTTTTTTTCTATGATTCGACTTCCGGATCATGAAGACCAAATATGAACATTAACATAAAACCAAGGTACATCGGGCCTTTCGATGTCTTAGAACGTGTTGGAGAAGTTGACTATAGATTGGCCTTGCCACCGCCGCTAGAAGGAGTGTATGACGTATTCCATGTATCTCAGTTGAGGAGGTACGTGGCGGACAGCAATCATGAGCTTGATCACTCCGAGATCACAGTTGGACCGAGTTTGTCGTACGAAGAGCAACCAGTAGGTATCCTCGATCGCCGAGTGAAGGTGTTGTGGAATCAATCTATTCTATTGGTTCATGTGGCACGGAAGCATCACTCGCCAGGGGAGTCTACTTGGGAGCGCGAGGACGACATCCGAACCCGCTACCCGCATTTGTTCGAAGACGAAGATATGTCTTGCATTTTAAGCTCTTAAATTACTATTAATTCCCTTGTATTGCATTAGATCCCCCGATATTAGTTTAATTTCGAGGACGAAATTTTTTTCAAGTTGGGTAGGATGTAAAATCCCAATATTTTCTAATTATTTTAATGCTTTAAAAATTATTTTTCTATATTTTTTTAGAATTTATTTGGTATATGTACGTAGTTATAGATGTGTATAATGTATGTATGTTTGTGTGCGTGATAATTTAAATACTACTAAATATAGCCTACAATTATTACAAATATTTTTTTTGATACTCAATTACAATTTTTAGAAATCTTTCTTGTGAATATATATATATATATATATATATATATATATATATATATATATTAAAAAAATATATATATATATATTAAAAATATATATTTAGTTATTAAAAAAAGAAAAAAAGGAAGGCCCGGCCCCACACCCAGCAGAGGGCGGGCCAGGCTGAAACTTGACAGCCTTGTTAAAGGCTTGTAGTTAAAAAAAAAATAGTAAGGCATGTGGTAGCCGAACCCCCACATCAGCAGCAACCAAGCTGCGGGGGCCCGACCCCACCCCCTAAAACTTTGAAGCAGCTACAGCTGCTAATGTCAAAACCCGAGCCCAACCTTAGCCCACAGCTGCCTGAGCCCATACTCCTAATCCTAATAGGAATGAGCAGCCGCGGCTATATATATGCTGCTCTCTCAAAACTCGAACCCTAACGAAGGTATCGCAAAGCCAGAGCCGAACCCTGAGCCTTTCCGCCCCAGACGAACTGCCCTAGCGACTGGCGGCGCCGCACCACCGCGCGAACGCTGCCGAACATCCTAGGCCGATCGCACATCAGTGTAATCTCGGTTTTGCCAAACAGCGAGGTACCCATCTTTTGATTTCAATTTCTTTGCATCCGTTCAACGAAAATTCGATCTATCGAATGCTGTACGTAGTAGACATGACCCTCTCAAAACCCTTTCTGGTAGAATCAAGCGAAACCCCATATATCGCTCGGTATTTCGAACCTAAATTCCCGAAAAACTGTCGAAACAGAACAGTTTCAGGGCAGTCCCAAACGCATATTTGGAAGCCAAATTCTTGGCGATTCTTCGACAGTTTTGTAAAACTAATTGAACACATGTGTAGAAAACATGACCATGACTAAAACTCAACTAGTAGATCGGTATTTCGATTTCTGTGTGAGAATTAAAGCCATGTTAAACTTGTGCGAAAAACTGTTTTCAAAATAGTAATTTTCAGAAAATTCTCCCCGATACGACGTACGCCCCGACAAACCGGGCGACATGGTCGCACGCTATATGCATCGAAAGGCGCGTATGGACGTTGCGGACGTGTGGGAACTGATGGAACTCAGTTTCGTCGCGTGTGCGCGACGAAATAAACGCGTATCCGTCGAAATACCCCCGTACCGACGTTTTGCAAACTTGCCCATAACTTCCTATACAGTCGTCGAATCAAGACAAAACTTGCGCCAACAGGTCCGGATCAAAATTCTGTTCCTGTGTGCCAAGTTTGGCTCGATTCTGAGAAGGTCGAATCGGAACCCATTTTTGGCGGGCCTGCGACCCACTCAAACGGGCAATTTTGTGCACGGCTCATCGAAATCCAAAACTGGACATACCGTTGAGTTCCTCTCCTCAAACTAAAACCGTAGACGTATAGTTTGACGACTTTAGAGACCATAGACTTTGGCACGCATTTCGGTGCAAAGCGGGTCCAACGGCGGATATCATTTTGATCCAAAATTACGTTTTTGCCCCTATTCCAGAATTTGACTTTTGGACAGGCATTTCCTAGGTATATCTTTTACACCAAGTGTATTTTTGATGTTTGTTTCAGCGTCCGAAGTTATTTGGAGATTGTGACGTTTCTTGGCTGACATTGTGATTACTTGGACTTGCCACTTTGCACCATCAGGCAAGATACCTTGCCACCTTACTATGTGATTATTATACTTCTTATTTTCAGTTGTTATTTTTAGCATTTTGTTTCTTGATATTTAAACTGTGCGTCCAAGTCACACTTGGGTGCAAGCGACTCTATCGGTCATTTTTTTTCTCGTCTTATTTATTTCTCTTGCATTGACTTAGTCTAGTGACCGCCTATTGATGCTGAGGTATTGGTATATCTCATACGGCCTTGATACTTACTGTATTACGTGATGTGAGTCACATGTAGGATACGTTTTCGCGTAGTCGGCTGGCCACCGATACGTATGGAGCGTGCGACGGATAGGAGTAACTGCCAATAGTATTGCATGCTAGAAGACTTGGCAGTTATTAGAGGTACATGTCAGTCATGGAGATGATGATACTAGGCATTGGGTGGGGAGAACATTACCTGACGTATGGGCTTCGATTATACTTTCCTTGTAACCCGGAAGCTCCGCTGGAGATACAGGTATGAGCCTCTCAGGTTGGCCACTGTCGTTTTTGAACGTCATGCTCTTGGTCACTAGTGCCCAAGAGGGGACTATACCGGATCCTATATTCAGCCAGGGCTCATGCGTTGAAGGAATGTATCTCAATTGCATATTCACAGTAGAATGGTCAGGAACCCGATTGCATGCATACTTTTCTCTTATTATATTATCACAGTTTATATGGTATGGTGTTTTCTTGTATCTTGCTATGTCCCCTGAGGACCTGGTTATCTCTCCAGGTTTAGACGATTTTCCACAGGAGTACGTAGCAGCATTGGAGCTATCCTACATTGATGACGAGGCAGTACCTTTTGACTTCTAGTCTATTTCTTATCTGAGATAGTTGTAGACATTATTTTACACCTCTTTTCTTTCTATTTTGCGGAGGTTGGACTCTGATCTTGTGAGATTATTTTTCATAGCTGTTTGGAGTGAGTATGTTCACCCGGCTATCTTTTGATACTCTACTTTATTTATTTAGACTTTATTATCTTCTGTGTTGAGCTGTGATGAGATTAGATATGTTATTCTGGCCTGTGATTATTTTACTTACAGCTTATGTGCATATACAAAGATTCTATATATTGGGGTATTCTTCGTATATGTGCAGCTGGCATATTCACGTATTCGGTCCTACGTATTTTGGGACTGGGACGTTACAATGGGGACACTCTGTGCGACTCCGTGGCCTAGCTCAAATCGGCCGTTTCTGGACTTGGCCTTGCACGGGAACAACCTAGGCCCGTGCGGCATCACGCCTTAGCGAGGACGATCGCTCCTACGGGAGCGGGACGTGATACTGTTCAAGGAGAAATTCTTTCCCGATACAGCACTCGGTGCCTTGGAGGCGCAGTTCGAGAGTTTGGTTCAAGGGAACCAGACCGTTGAGGAATACGTCGAAGAGTTCTGTCGTTTGGGTAGATTCGTTGAGGACCTTGCTGAGGCCGGGAAGGCGAGGAGGTTCCGCAGGGGTTTGATCAGGGAGATCAGGTCGTATACCAAGAGCGGCTGTGATGCCACTTTCGAGCAGATTCTGGTAGGAGCCATGGCAGCGGAGGATGATCTTAGGCTGAAGGAGAAGAGGATGCGAGACACTCAGGGAGCTAGTGGCAGTACGGGCCCGGCCAAGAGGCCCTAATTACAGATTCAGCAGCAGTATCCGCAACAGATGTCCCGCTTACACATTCAGTAGTAGTATCCACAGCAGATGCCACCCCTACAGTTTCAGCAGCAGTATCAGCAGTCGAGGGTCTACTTTTAGCAGCGGCAGTTTCAGGACCGTATACCCTTTCAGCAGACGCAGCAGACACAGAGGCAGCAGCAGGCCCCGGGACTGCAGCTTGTCATTATTTGCTCCTTCTGTAAGAGACCAGGGCATGATTGGGGCGAATGCCAGAAGAGGCTGGGCAGTTGTTTACTTTACGGAGGATCCGATCATCGGCTGCGAGAGTGTCCTGAGTCATTTGGACAGACAGTTCAGGGAGCAGGAGCCAGGGCTCCGGTAGGCCAACAGAAGGGATTATCCTTACCAACTCAGCAGCAGAGGTACATGAAGCATCAGTAGTAGGCTAGGGGAGGCCAGCAGGTGCGAGCTTTCGCCAGGACAGTCGAGGATGCACAGGCCATTGGAGATCTAGTTGCAGGTTCCGTTCTCTCGATTCTATTTTCGTAATTACCTCTTATAACTGCCTTAAAAATTCGATTCCCTCTGTTCCTTGTTGATTGATCAACTTTGTCCTATTGTTCTTGTGTTATATTTGATTTTCTTCTGAGATGAATCATATGGGCTAGGTCACCTCAGTTATGAGAACTAGAATCTTCGATAGTCATGTTAGCTGGCATAGTGAGGTCATATAGTCGAATTTAAGACGTATTTCTCGAGTGTAGAAATTTAAGGTTTTCGCTGCCAAGCATGCGGCAATACAAAAATTTTAAATACCATGATTCTAGAGGTATGTGCCTTAGTCAAGGACTCTATGATTATCGTAGCCTTGCTCACTAGCATGACGAAGATTCTGAGTATCATAATTTTGGACAAACGCATATGATTATCGAACTGTGTAATTTTGAGACTATGATTGTGGAGGTGTTTGACCTAGAAGTAGTACTACCATCTTAAATTTTGAGGACAAAATTTTTCTAAGGTGGGTAGACTTGTAACACCCAGTTTTCTAAATGAGGATAATTTTGAAATTTTGTGTTTTTAATTATTTAATTATGATATTTGAATAATAATATAACTTTTGGTAATTTTTAATCATTTTAAAACTATTTAAAAATTATGACTTGTGATTTTGATGTGCAGCTAGTGAAATCGTAGAGACTATCTGACCTAGAGCCTAACCCTGTGATTTGGAATATCTATTTATCATTTTTAGCTTGAGGGTGTTTTGGTCATTTAGTGAAATTTGAATTTATTTTAATTTATTGGACTGGTGATTGTTATCTTTGATTTTGACTTATTGAGACTTTGCAGACTAGCCTAAAAGCTAACCCTAGTTATGGTGACTTGGTAGACGATGGTGAGACCGTAGTCTAACTTAAGTCAATCTAAGTTAGTCATGTAGGAATCAAGACTTGAATAAGAAGGCTTAGTGAATTGGTCAATAGGCTTGAGACTTAGAAATTGGTTCCATGACTAGTGCAAATAGGTCCATAGCCCATTAGACTCAACCCTAACCCTAACTTTCACTTTATGACCAGCCACCTAGGGCTATTCCCCTATAAGTAATCTCCTCATTGATTGTTCTTGCCTCTCTATTGATATTTCAACAAATTGACGAAAGAGGTAATGTCATTTCTTCCCCAATCCCTAGATTCTTCATTTTTAATCCTTTTTTACTCTAGTCTTTTGCATATGATCCTAATCTAGCCCTATTTTGTGTTTATGGAGAGAAATCTCAGGTTTGAACCAAATTGGAGCATTTGGCTATCAAGGAGAACACACCCCATTTGAGGCTTTTTCTTGCAATTTGTACCTATAGGTAAAACTCCTTAAATTGCATTATTATTCCAATTTCTTTTCATATTAGACTAGATCTAGGTGTCCCCTAGCTGTCCCTAGAATTTGGATGGATTTCGTGTCCGTTTGGTGTCCGTATTGGACACGTATCAGTCTATATATACATGTGTTTGATGAAATGTCACAAAGGGAATTTATTCGCTAATTTTGAAAAGTGATTGAATGGATATGTTGTTTTATACATGGTTATTATTTTCGTGTCCTATTGAGCACATTTTTGGATACTTTTTGTGTCCAAAATGGGACACACGCACGCACGAGGACACCGTGCACTGTCCTGCTGTACGGGCTCGACACAGGACACGACACGGCGACTCAGGTCATGATTTTTGGTGGACACATGCGGAAAATGACTGACGCATCACACACAAAATTTGTAGGGATTTCGTTGAGCGTATTAGGAGAAATCCTGCCCGCACTGAAATTTTAAACACACACACGCGCGCATAATTGTTCACTGATACGGTGTCCGTATCGAATGTATGCGTATCATGGACACGTTGCAGACACTCGAGCACGATCTCCAAGTCCTGTTGAATCTAGAGATACGTCCACGTGGCACGAAGTGTCACATGTCGTGTCCACGAGGCGACTGCATCGCAGCACGATACAGTCTTTGCCTGCGATGTGTCTGTGCGTGTTTCGTGACTTGGACACGTCGTGTCCAGTCGTGGAGACACGTGGGGACTCGTGTGGACTCTGGACACGTGCGCGACACTACCTTCGGCTTTAATTTGATGTATTAATGTAATTTGAATCTCGATTTTTGGTATGAATGTGATTTTCTGATACACAGTTTCATTAATCTGATTTCCTGAGTTTAAATTATAATTTCAACTGTTGTTAATGTTTTAATTGCCAAGATTAGTTCATACCTGTGTATTAGTTACTGCAGTGTTCATTACATGATTTGGGTGAGGATAACAGGGAATCGAGTTTTCAAAATTGGATTTTGAATGAGATTGACTGATATGAGAATATTTTCCTGAGATCTCCTTTTTTTACTGATTTCTTGATGATTAAACTGTAATATTTATTCATCTAGATGCAGCTGAGTTAACTTAGATGCTATGGTTCACTTGGCATAGGGATTAGCTTTTATATTGTATTAGTTTTTGAATTTGTATTGGTTGGAATTGAACTGTTGAATCACTGTTACATTCACACACAAAAATCTGAAACTGAGGACACCTGAACACTGAATTTCTAAGATTGGTTATTAGAAAATGAAAGTTATTTGAAGAATTTTAGGTTTGTTTTAGTTGTTATATTGAATTGGGTTTTGTTGACATATTGTTTGTTGTATAGGTTTCAATCTTAAATGACTGAAAACTGAATGTATGTAAATCTGAGAATCATTGTGCTTAAACTGTTTTCAAATAATAATTTCAAGGATCGAATCACCTATGTATGAATGATTTAATGTACATGATGGGGGTTCATGCTAGTATGGGATTAAGGGTTTTTGGAATTTTTTTACAATGTTCCTGAGAACTAAACCTATGTTGATAATATATATATGAATGCATGAATGTATGTAAACTGAATGATTTAATGTACATGATGGGGGTTCATGCTATGATAATATATATGAATGCATGAATGTATGTATACTGAATTACACTTGAAAACTGAACCTGAGAACTAAACCTATGTTGATACCTCTAGACACACAACTACCTACTGTCCTCCATATGCACACATCACTGAATTTTCCTGAGACTAACATGTGAACACACATGTTAGCCACACACACACTGTTGGAACCTAGAACCTATGTATTAATACCCATATTCACTCACCCAATGCCATGTTAGACACTGAGTTGACACACACATTGCACATATTGAAGACACTCCTACACACACACACACTACTAACCTGAGATTGATACTCACACATTGATGGCATGTTCACACACTATGAAATCTGAGACATGTAGTCCATACACACACACATGTTTAGTCACCCATACACTTCACTGTCACCAATCTGAGTTTGCACACACATTGGTATATACACAAGCCTATGACACTAATCTCACATTGGCACATTCCTATCTAAAGTCTGAGAACCACATTGGTTCATGACCACACACAAAACCTGAGACATTAAGCCCACACACACACACATGTTTAGACACTCACACTAATCTGAAGTTGACACATTGTTCACACATACACTCTACACACATACACACATGCATGTGCATGATTTTTCCCCTAACTTCTATATGTATGTATATATATATATATATATATATATATATATATATATATATATATATATATATGTAATATATAACTTAATGTGATAATGTGATGTAATATAGATTTTTCCTATTGACATATATATAATGTGTTTATAGATATATGGTAGAAATGTGTGTGTGACCTATAATATGTGAATATGGCTCATGGCCTAGGTGGCATAGCCTATGGCATATGGCCTTGTAGTGTAGCCTATGGGAGTACTAATGTGCAGCCTTGTGTATATGGAATATATACACATGGTGTTAGGTTGTGTCAGTCTAGTGTGACTTGTGTATGGTGTATTGATAGCTTGTGTTAGCCTTGGAATTGTGTGTGAGTGCTAGCTTAGCTTGGTTTGGCTTGTGCTTGTATTTGGTATCTAAACTAGATTGGTTAGGCCTAGTGAGACTTGTTAGATTTGTTGGGGCTAGGACTTGACTTAGTTTGACTGTATAGTTGACCAAGAGTTGACTTTAGTCTAGTTGACCTAGACAGCATGCAGATGCATTGTACATTTCATATACCATCCCATGTATATGTCTTGACTTGTGTTGCTCTAAATAGGAGTCAGATATCTCATCTCAGGCAGTATATTCTCACAGCTATTCAGACACCAGGCGAGTACATTCTCTGATCATTTCATAACTTTCTTAGAATTATATTCCTGCTCTAGTTCACCTTATTTAATACTGTCACAATATTATCACGGATTGGTACTATATGGATCCCTACATTGAGATGTTATCCCCCTCGGGAGCATCGGATACATCATGTCGTGTGTTTTATGTACATCGTATATTCCTCGCTCTCATGTTATTCATGTTTTTTATGTGCTTCATGCTCGCTCGTGTACTCTCATGTGCTATCATGTTCGGTCATGTTTCTCGTGTATTTCATGTATAACCTATACTTCATATGTACCCTTCATGGGCCTTTATGTGGAATTCATGTGCACTCAGTTTCTGAGCCCTCATGTATACTTCATGTACACCCATCTATGGGCTTTTATGTGAAAATCTTGTACATAATATAACTTGCCTGGATCCTTGTGTATTGATTGGGCTATGGAGGAGTATAAATAGTCATGTGAATAATTCCAAAGTAGTATATCCATGTGCGCCTCTTTAGTATATTCATATACAAATCCAGCCATTCACATGTCGACTTTGTACTCTAAATCACTAGTCACTGGTAGCTCCCTACTTATAGTAGATATTTCTATTACAGTTCTCTCTCTGTTTACATCATGTACATTCTTTCAGTTTCATGTATCGTACTCTCTTGCATGTTTATATTTTCTAACCTACTATGATCTGCGTGAGATGTATTGTGCTCGCTTCCGTCCTGACTGTACCTGTTGAAAATTTTATAGAGGATGATGAGGAACCCTGCACCCCTTACTATGGAGCTTTCCTAGATGACACTCGCGACCTGGACCCCTGGGGAGGTTCAGGCAGCTGCTGAGGATGATACCCATGTATAGTATAAATAGTCTAGACTGTTCTTCATTTTTATGTAGTAGTTGTCTGGATTCAGAGTTGTACTATTTTGGAGATGTTAAGACTTATGTTATTTTATTTTTGTTGTACCTCAGTTGAGGATTTCTCTATCTATTCCATCGTGCTATATTCTACCTTTAGATGTGATTGAGACCGTATTCTGCTATGTCACCTCTATTCGGAGTGTATATACTGTACAGGTACCTTATATATTGTTAGATGATTGACCTAGGATAGTATTCTACCGCCGCCATTGCGACGTAGGCTGGGCGCTGTTACGTACCCGTACCCTCACAGTGGGTGCGGGTCGTGACATTGTTCAAGCTCAATTGATTGGACATCGTCCATAATTTGGTCAACGGAAACCATGTTGACGGACAGAGTTACTTTGAACATGTCGCCAATACTGGAGTCTGAGTCCCAGAGGGAGGAATCAGAAGAATGAGAAAAACGATCTGCTTCATCATCTAATCTATCGGAAGTTGTTGGAGGAGTAATATAACCCAAATCGATACCGTTTCGCTGATAGTAGTTCTCGGGTTTGCCGGAAGGAGCAAAGTGTCGTATTGGCAACCGTTGTCCCCGGCCGTAATTTAGCCCCTGGTCGCTTTTGATGTCATATCCCATATTCTTGATGATATTCTTGGCCTGCTAACTATACCAGAAAAGTTGCATTTTCCCAGAGTCATAGTCAGCTTCTGTATTGTGCTTGGGAGAAGTAGAGTCCGGAACGAACTTTCTTTCGCCAATTATTCGACCGAAGATGATTAGTTCTTCATCCTTCTTTCTGGCTGGAACGATGAAGTAGTGGATATCTTCTGGGTAAACTTTTTCTCGTAGGTTAGGCATCGTGACCGGCATGCAGAGGTGTGGTCCTATGCCGTGCTCTATAGCGTATATCGTATCTATGTAGTGGTTTACAGATTTATAGACATCGGAGTAATTCAAAGATAAACCTTTACTAAGAAAATAAGTAAGTTCTTCTTCAGGGATAACATCATCCGCTGAAGGTACATTATTATGAGTATTTATATACTCATTGAGAGGATCATCATCTGGAAGAGGAGCTACAATCTTGGCCAAGTTCACCACGTAGGGTAATTCTTCAGGATTGGGAGGACGGACTTCGGCAGGTTCCTCTTGAGGTTTAACCTTGTCAGGGTTCTTGCGAAGAGTGATGGTCAATGGTTTGACCTTATCAGGGCTCTTTTTCTTCATCCAGATTGTGAGAGGCTTCGGAGTACTTTTTGGAGTAGTAAGTCCTTTGACTCGGATAATCAGGGGACCATCATTGGAGGATGAACTCGCTTCGGCTTAATTGTCAGCTTCGTCGCCGTCATCCTTGTGGGGCTGAGATTGGTAAAGTACCGAATATCCATAGTAGGCTTCGATGCCCTTAAAAGGATCGACATCGGCAAACTCCGTCTTTATGACACCGTCGCTGTTGACATACGTAAAGCACTGGTGAAATGTGAAAGGAACGATCATGTTCTCGTGTATCCATGGATGTCCAAAAAGACGTTGTAGAATACAGTGGCATCGATCACATAGCAGGAAACCTCCGTTCGGAGATCACCAATCTGGCACTTGAGACAGATCTTGCCCAGCAGGTGGATTCGACCAGCATTGAAAGCCATGATAGTTGTATTGGTTGCAGATAGCTTGTGCAGAAGGATTCCCAGAATTTGAAGTAAACTTCTAGAAATGATGCTGAGGAAGGATCCTGGATCGATGTGCATGCGGTCCACCTTGATCGCCCCGATATACCCTGTATAGTACAGGGGTCTATCATGACAATTATTTTTGAGTAGCATGTCCTCCTGTGAAAAGGTGATGTTGGGCACCACTTCCATAGTACTGTGGCAGTGGGGACAGGAGACAGGGTCTTCAGCGGGGGCTTTGACTTCAGCGAGATAAGAGTCGGCATATAGTAATGCCTCGCTTAAGGCCTTCAACGTTTCTTTGGAGAGTCACAATAGATCGAACAGAGACAACCTGGCAGGTGTGTTGGCCAGCTGTGCCAGTATGTCAAATTTGTAGGGCCGGTCCATGCCTTCGGGAGTTGGCGCCTTCAGAGACTTGTCAAACAGCGTCTCCTTCTGCTTGGCTTTGTCGGTAGTTGGAGGCTTAGACGGGCCGGCTTCTGAGCTTGTAGGGGTAGCAGGAGCTTGAGAAGGTACTACTTCTTCGTGTGCGGGATCGTACGTTCGAAGATAAGTCTTCCCCGATCGCGTCTCACTAGATAGAACCTCGTAGATGGGAGAGGATACCATATGGCATGACTTATATTTCTTGCCCCTTTTTGCTTTGGGAGATACCACCCCATGTGTCATCTCTTGCATAAGGTCCGGATGGACCCATATGATCTCACTATATTCAGTCGTGAGTGGCACCAAGGTTGAGTTACGAGCTGGTGGTAGGTTGACGACTTCCATTATCGCCTTAGGAATCGGGACCACGCCGTCTGGGACTTCTGTGGGAGGAAAGTCACCAAACTAAAGAGAGATCATGTTAGAAGATACGACCTTGTCTTCAGCTTCAAGGTTGTTCACTTGGCTATCGATAAGATGTTGTATCTTCTTCTTTAGGACGATGCAGTCTATGGTGGAATGATGCACGTACTGATGATAGAGACAGTACTTGGGATCGTTGAGTTTGTTTGCCTCTACAGGACGCCGTGGTGGAGACAATATCAGCTTATTACCCTTCGTCAATGAGTGAAAAATGGTAATGACATCGTCTTCGTCACAGGAGAAGGTCTCCTTAGGCTTATCGGAGGCGCCCTGAGAATTGGAAGCTCCTTTGGAAGTATCGACCTTTAGGACTTCTTTCCCTTTACCCCCACGGACAGGGATAGTTTGAGGATGTTTGCCTTTGTCTTCAGATTTAGGTATTTTCAACCCCAGTAGTTCCAGATTAGGAACGTCGTTTTCAGCAGCATCAACGGCCCCAATGAAAGCGGACCATGTATCATACTTATGTATACCCAGACAAAACTTTACCATAGGAAGGAAGTTATGTCGACAAGTATCCATAAGTTCTGAGTCTGGTATGACGAAGGGTATCTTCAGTGCTAGCCGCCTGAAGCATTCGATGAAGGCGATGACAGACTCAGTCCTCCTTTGCTTGGTTTCGATGAGGGTGGACATACTAACATGCATGCCACTCTCGTAGAACCTATTGAGGAACAACCTCTCTAAGTCTTTAAACGAATTGATACAACCGTCAGGCAGACTGCAGAACCATTCGAAAGCTACCCCCTGTAAGGTGCTAATAAACAACTTTGACAAGAATGGATCATCCCTGGGTAAGTGTAGAGTCTGTGTGTTGAAGTATATCATGTGTTGACAAGGAGAAGTCAATCCGTCAAATGAATTTAGCGTCAGCGGCTTGTAGTTAGGAGGGCAAGTAGCATTCTCCCATTCAGGAGGATAAGGTTGAGATATTCCTATCTTTTGAAGCTCGTCTTTGTGTGAGATGGTACCGAGATGGGCGACCAGGGAATCAATTGTATCATGTTGATTAAGCAGGTGTTGGGAAACGGCTGCTGAACGATTGTCAGGCATCGTTGGCGAAGGACCACCCCCAGTATTTGTAAGATTCGGAGGAGGTACAACGGAATGATACTCCTTTTACAGTAAAGGAGGATTGTTGCTATGAGTCAGACTAGCATGAGCCGAGACGCTTTGTTGAGATAGAGGAACAGCCCCAGCAGTTTGAATCGCCATGATACTGGTAAGCATATCAGTGATCTTGGCGAATGCTGTTTCAAGACCCTCTAGCCGTTTGCTGGTTTAATCACTGGCTTCTTCAGGTCTTTCTCCGTCCGCCATGTATGTAGATAACATGCGAGGATGAACAGAGGAAACAGTACAACTGGTGCTGATAATGTTTGTCTCTGAGTGGACAAGTCCCTCATCTTCAAGTAGAGGAGGTAGATAGTCACCATCAGACTCGGAGAGATCGTCGTCCTCTGGAAGGCTACCTCCAGTGTGAAGGTCATCTACTTCAGAATCTGAGGAAATACTACCCCCTGCTTGGTAGTCTTCGTCATCTATACGGGATCTTGTCTTGGACCGAGTACCCATATAGACTCCTTCAGACGTGACAGCCTGCTGGCCATCTGTTGGTAGACTTCGTCTTCTTCTCGCGAAACTGAAAGAGAAAGTTGGGTTCATGGTCCACCGTCTTTGATTGGAGCTTCCGTAAGGGGGACCCCATGAAGCCATGTTGGACACAACACACAGCGGCTTTTCATCGTCAGAGAAATGCAGCCGTCGAAACACGGACTGTTTCTGAGGCACTCTTGTTGCTTTGGAGCCGCAACAGTTGATGACAATACTGGTGTACGGATGTGCACTATGAATTGTTATGTCCTCCCTCACTTTACACTTATGATTTACCATGTCGTGTAAGTCAGCAGAAGGGAGTTTTGCCTTACAACCCATGTTGCATGCATCGTCGAGCTTTGTATGCGGGTTCGTAGGAAGAGTTGGTGCATCCAGACTTAGTTCACGTGCAGGGGCAAGCCCCACACCTAAGTTCTGTGATGTCCTTGAAGATAGCCTCGTGCTATACGCGTTGGGGCCTGTTCTGTGATGTCCTTGAAGACAGCCCCGTGCTATACGCGTTGGGGCCTGTCTTTTTGTTGTGGGCGCATAGGCCTTGGAGACTAGCTTTGGGCGCATGCTTCTTGGCAGCGTGTCTGAGCCTCTTCGATATGGGCGCATAGTATGGATCCAGTGAGCCTGAGCGCATAGCCTTGGGCGCATGATCCTGGATGCCCAATCTGTTGAAACAGAGGCATTCTGATTGGAGTTATTCTCTCATATTCACCTCCTTTGTTTGTGAGCCTCGCTGGGTTTTCCCAGAGTGTCGAACACTCCAATTCTTGGCATCGTAGTGCTTTCCTTTGCCAAGTCTCGAGCGTCGAACACTCTGTTGTTGGTTGTGCAGGAAAGAAGTCACTGGGCTAGTAGAGCCCGGAACGGTGTGAGCCTTCTCCATTTGGGGAGCTTTTGTGGCAGAGTCATGCGCCCATGTGACAGAGTCCTCCAGTTGCATATCTGCTATGACACTAGCAGGATATGCACAGCGAGCCTTCGGAAGCCAAGTCTTGCGAGACTTGTTTGGCTTCATTGATTTTGATGGAGTAGAGACATCCCTCGAGAGCATCTCTTCGGACGCTTGCTGATCGAACTTTACGATCAGCATCTTCTGAGTGCTCCCCACTTTGTCGGTATCGGATTGCGTCACCACCTTCTTATCAGAAAAAAAGGTAGTCCCCAGCAGAGTCGCTATTTTTGTGGACACACACAAAAAGAAGAAAAAATGCTGTCTTTTTATTAGCGTAAGGCACCACAAATCGAGTACGCCTGAGAGATCCTGCGCTGAGGATCCCCAAGTACAAAAAAGAATTTTGGGGAATGGGACGATGGAGATCGAGCGGCGGTTGCTCCTTTATACTGTTGACACTCTGATTACAAAAGTGGGAGAAAACCTAATAAAATTGCTAACTCTCGGCTCACTGGCAAGAAGTACAGTAATTTGGCACTTGAAAATGCTTTCCGTTCTGTGTTTTGAAGAGGGATGAGACCCCTTTTTATAGTCGTTCTTGAGCTGGAATGATGTTATGCGCCCACATAAGAAAACACACTAGTTTTCATGTGGGTACATGGTCCTGCCTTGGGCACATAGGGTGTAGCCGCATGCAGGCTGCGAGATCGTGGGTTGGTCGTGGTGTTGACGTGGCCGCATACTTCGGTGCATGAATGCTCATGGAGACTGACGTAGCCGTGCGCTTCGGTGCACGTTTTGATCATGGCTTTGACCGAGTCAGGCTTGGGTGCATAGCCCTGTTTCAGGATATGCGCCCTCCTTCTGGGGGAGCTTGTCTTGGGCGCATAGAGCTTCACAGGGTGGCTGGGCGCATAGAGCTTCACAGGATGACTTGGACGCATATGTCCTCATTGGCTTGGGCGCATATGTTCTCATTGGCTTGGACGCATAAGGCTTCATTGCTGAAATTTTCATGCTTCTACAACCCTGAAATGAAATCCATGTAATTTAATAACCCATTTATACTGAGCTTCTGTGTACAATTTCTGTTCAAGTAGATACTTCAAGGACAGGTGATCAGTCTTGATGACAAAAGTCCTTCCCCATAAGTATTGGTTCCATTTCTTGATGGACAACAAAAATGCAAGCATCGCTTTCTCATAAGTTGACAGTTTTGAGCTCCCTCCTTCAACTGTTGACTTAAGTAAGCAATAGGTCTGCCAGATTGCAATAGTACTGCCCCTTTGCCCGTGCCCGAGGCATCACACTCTAGTGTGAATTCTTGTGTGAAGTCTGGCATATACAACACTAGAGGACTAGTCAGAGCTTCTTTAAGTGTTTCAAAAGCCAAGCTTAAATTTGTCCCCCACAGATAGGAGACCTTCTTTAATAGCTGTGTTAGAGGCCCTACAATCTCCCCAAAACCTTTGAAAAACCTTCTATAGTAGCCTATACGCCCAAGAAACCCTCTAAGCTCATTAATGTTTTTTGGTGTAGGCCATTCCTTCACAACAATAATTTTTCATCATCCACCTGTACTCCACTCTGTGAGATCACATGACCCAAGTATTTGACATGTTGTTGTACAAACTTGCATTTACTCTTCTTAACCTTTAGTATGTTCTTTTCTAGTTTCTGAAATACCCTCTCTAAGTGTTCCAAATGCTCTTCTTTAGTTGGACTGTAAACTAAGATGTCATCAAAGAACACAAACACAAATTTTTTGAGGAATTCCTTGAAAACAGTGTTCATCAAGGCTTGAAAGGTGGATGGGGCATTAGTGAGCCCAAATGGCATAACAAGGCATTCGTAATGCCCCTCATGGGTCCTAAATGTTGCTTTATGAATGTCCTTGTAGAAGCATGAAAAATTTTCTGCAATGAAGCCCCATGCGCCCAAAGCCAGTGTATCTCTATCCGCCAAGCCAATGAAGCTCTATGTGCCCAGCCAGTGAAGCTCTATGCGCCAAGCCAGTAAAGCTCTATGCGTCCAGCCAGTGAAGCTCTATGCGCCCAGCTAGTGAAGCTCTATGCGCCTAACCAGTGAAGCTCCATGCGCCCAGCCAGTGAAGCTCCATGCGTCCAGCCAGTGAAGCTCCATGCGCTTAAGACTGGCTTCCCCGAAAGGAAGGCATATAGCCTGAGATATGGCTATGCGCCCAAGCCTGACTCAGTCAAAGCCATGATCAAAACGTGCACCGAAGCATACGGCCACGTCAGTCTCCACGAGCAATCATGCACCGAAGCATGCGGCCACGTCAACACCACGACCAACCCACGATCTTGCAGCCTGTATGCGACTACATCATATGCACCCAAAGCAGGACTATACGCCCACATAAAAACTAGCATGTTTTTTCATGTGGGCGTATAACATCATTCTAGCTCAAGAACGACTATAAAAGGAGGGCCTCATCCCTCTTCAAAACACAGAACGAAGAGCATTTTCAAGAACCAAATTGCTGCACTTCTTGCCAGTGAGCCGAGAGTTAGCAATTTTCTTAGATTTTCTCCCACTTTTGTAATCGGAGTGTCAACGGAGTAAAGGAGAAACTGTCGCTCGATCTCTATCGTCCCATTTCCTTGAATTCTTTTTTGTACTCGAGGATCCTCAGCGCAGGATCTCTCAGGCGTACTCGATTTGTGGTGCCTTGCGCCAATAAAGAAAAGACAGTATTTTTTTCTTCTTTTTGTGTGTGTCCACAAAAATGACGACTCTGCTGGAAACTACCTTTTCCTCTGACAAGAAGGTGGTCACGCAATCCGATACCGACAAAGAGGAGAGCACTCAGAAGATGTTGATCGTAAAGTTTGATTAGCAGGCGTTCGAAGAGATTCTCTCGAGGGATGGCTCTACTTCCTCGAAATCAGTGAAGCCAAACAAGTCTCGCAAGACTTAGCTTCCGAAGGCTCGCTGTGCATATCCTTATAGTGTTATAGCAGATATGCAACTGGAGGACTCTGTCACATAGGCGCATGACTCTGCCACAAAAGTTCCCCAAATGGAGAAGGCTCACACCGTTCCGGGCTCTACTAGCCCAGTGACTTCTTTTCTGCACAACCAATAACAGGGTGTTCAACACCCGAGACTTGGAAAAGAAAAACACTACGATGCCAAGAATCGGGGTGTACGACACTCTGACCAAACCCGGCGAGGCTCACAAACGAAGGAGGCAAAACTAGAAAAAAACAGCACTGATCCACCAAGCATGCACCCAAAGCCATGAGCCCAAGGGAGTGTTTGGGTGCATAACCCCAACCAGAACCCTTCTGTCTTCAGCAGGCTGGGCATCCAGAGTCATGCGCCCAAGGCTATGCGCCCAGGCTCACTGGATCCATACTATGCGCCCACATCAAGGAGGCTCACACATGCTGTCAAGGAGCATGCGTCCAAGGCCAGTCTCCAAGGCCTATGCGCCCACAACAAAAAGATAGGCCCCAACGCGTATAGCATGGGGCTGTCTTCAAGGACATCATAGAACTTAGGTGTGGGGGTTGCCCCTGCACGTGAACTGAGTCTGGATGCGCCAACTCTCCTTACGAATCCGCATGCAAAGCTCGGCAATGCATGCAACATGGGCTGTAAGGCCAAACTCCCTTCCGCTGACTTTTGCGACATGATAAATCATAAACGTAAAGTGAGGGAGGACATAACAATTCATAGTGCACATCCATGCACCAGGATTGTTATTAACTGTTGTTGCTCCAAAGCAACAATAGTGCCTCAGAGAGAGTCCGTGTTTCGACGGCTGCACTTCTCTGACGATGAGAAGCCACTGTGTGTTTCATCCAACATGGCTTCATGGGGTCCCCCTTACGGAAGCTCCAATCAAAGACGATAGACTACGAACCCAACTTTCTCTCTCAGTTCCGTGAGAAGAAAAAGAAGAAGTCTACCAACAGATGGCCAGCGAGTTGTCGCATCTGAAGGAGTCTATATGGGTACTCGGTCAAAGGCAAGGTTCCGTATGGACGATAAAGAATCCCAAGCTGGGGGTAGTATTCCCTCAGAGTCTGAAGCGGATGACCTCCACACTGGGGGTAGCCTTCCAGAGGACGATGATCCCTCCGAATCCGATGGCGACTATCTACCTCCTCTACCTGAAGATGAAGGAATTTTCTACTCAAAAACAGATAGTATCAGCACCTGTTGTACTGTTTTCTCTGTTCATCTACATACATAGCAGACGGAGAAAGACCTGAAGAAGCCAGTGATCAGACCAGCAAATGGCTAGAGGGTCTTGAAACAACGTTCGCCAAGATCACCGATATGCTTACCAGTATCATGGCGGTTCAAGCTGCTGGGGCTGTTCCTTCACCTCAACAAAACGTCTCGGCCCACGCTAGTCCGGCTCACAACAACAACCCTCCTTCACTACAAAAGGAGTATCATTCCGTTGTGCCTCCTCCAAACCTTGCAAATGCTGGGGGTGGTCCTTCGCCAACGATATCTGACAACCGTTCAGCAGCCGTTTTCCAACACCTGCTCAATCAACAGGATGCAATTGACTCCCTGGTCGCTCGTCTCGATACCTTCTTACACAAAGACGAGCTTCAGAAGATAGGGATATCTCAAACGTATCCCCCTGAGTGGGAGAACGCTACTTGCCCTCCTAACTACAAGCTGCTAACGCTGAATTCATTTGATGGGTTGACTTCTCCTCGTCAGCACATGACGTACTTCAATACGCAGACCCTGCACTTGCCCAGAGACGATCCGTTCTTGTCAAAGCTGTCTATTAGCACCTTGCTGGGGTAGCCTTCGAATGGTTCTGTAATCTGCCTGACGGATGTATCAACTCATTTAAAGACTTGGAGAGGTTGTTCCTCAACAGGTTTTACGAGAGTGGCATGCATCTTAGTATCTCCACCCTCATCGAGACCAAGCAAAGAAGAACTGAGTCTGTCATCGCCTTCATCGAACGCTTCAGGCAGCTAGTACTGAAGATGCCCTTCGGTATACCAGACTCAGAACTCATAGATACTTGTCGACATAACTTCCTTCCTACAGTAAAGTTTTGTCTGGGTATACATAAGTATGATACATGGTCCGCTTTTATTGGGGCCGCTAATGCTGCTGAAAATGACGTTCCTAACTTGGAACTACTGGAGTTGAAAACACCCAAACCCGAAGATAAGGGCAAGCATCCTCAAACTATCCCTGTTCGTGGAGGTAAAGGGAAAGAAGTTCTGAAGGTCGACACATCCAAAGGAGCTTCCAATTCTTAAGGTGCCTCTGATAAGCCTTAGGAGACCTTCTCCTTTGACGAAGACGATGTTATTACCATCTTCCACACATTGACGAAGGCTAATAAGCTGACATTGCCTCCACCATGACGTCCTACAGAGGCGAACCAGCTCAACGGTCCCAAGTACTCTCTCTATCATCAGTACGTGCATCATTCCACCAAGGACTGCATCATCCTAAAAAAAGATACAAAAGCTTATCGACAACTAAGTGATCAACCTCGAAGCTGAAGACAAGGTCGTATCCTCTAACATGATCTCTCTTCAGTTTGGTGACTTTCCTCCCATAGAAGTCCCAGACGGCATGGTCCCGATACCCAAGGCAATAATAGAAGTCATCAACCTTCCGCCAGCTCGTAACTCAACCTTGTCCCCGCTCACGACTGAACGTGGTGAGATCATGTGGGTCCATCCGGACCTTGTGCAAGAAGTAACGCAGGGGGTAGTACCTCCCAAAGCAAAAAAGGACAAGAAGTACAAGTCATGCCATATGGTATCCTCTCCCATCTACGAGGTTCTATCTGGCGAGATGCGATCGGAAAAGACTTATCTTCGGACGTACGATCCCGCACAAGAAGAAGCAGTACCTTCTCAAGCTCCTGCTGCCCCCATAAGCTCAGAAGCCGACCCGTCTAAGCCTCCAACTACGGACAAAGCCAAGCAGAAGGAGACGTGGTTTGACAAATCTCTGAAGGCGCCAGCTCCCGAAGTCATGGATCGGCCCTATAACTTTGACATACTGGCACAGCTAGCCAATACACCTGTCAGGTTGTCTCTGTTCGATCTATTATGACTCTCCAAAGAAATACGGAAGGCTTTAAGTGAGGCATTACTACATGCCGATTCTTACCTCGCTGAAGTCAAAGCCCCCGCTGAAGACCCTATCTCCTGTCCCCACTGCCACAGTACTATAGAAGTGGTGTCCAACATTACCTTTTCACAGAAGGATATGCTACTAAAAAATAATCGTCATGATAGACCCATGTACTATACAGGGTATATCGGGGCGATCAAGGTGGATCGTATGCACATCGATCCAGGATCCTTTCTCAGCATCATTCCTAGAAGTTTGCTTCAAATTTTGGAAATCCCTTTGCACAAGCTATCTGCAACCAACATAACTATTATGGCTTTCAATACTGGTCGAAGCCATCCGCTGGGCAAGATCCGTCTCAAATGCCAGATCGGTGATCTCCGAACGAAGATTTTTTGCTATGTGATCGATGCTAATGTATCCTACAATATCTTGTTGGGACGTCCATGGATACACGAGAACATGATCGTTCCTTCCACTCTTTACCAGTGCTTCAAATACGTCAACAACGACGGTGTCGTCAAGACAGAGTTTGCCAATGTCGATCCTTTTAAGGGCATCGAAGCTTACTCTGGAGATTCGATACTTTACCAATCTCAGCCCTCCAAGGATGATGGCAACGAAGCTGACAATGAAGCTGAAGCAAGTCCATCCTCCAATGATGGTCCCTTGATTATCCGAGTCAAAGGACGTACTACTCCAAAAAGTACTCCGAAGCCTCTCATAATCTGGGTGAAAAAAAGGAACCCTGACAAGGTCAAACCATTGACCATCACTCTCAGCAAGACACCCCGGGAGGAACCTACTGATGCCCGTCCTCCCAATCATGAAGAATTACCTATGTGGTGAACTGGGCCAAGACTACGGCTCCTCTTCCAGATGATGATCCTCTCAATGAGTATATCAATCCTCATAATAATGTACCTTCAGTAGATGATATTATCCCTAAAGAAGAACTTGCATATTTTTTTAGTAAAGGTTTATCTTTGAATTACTCCGATGTCTATCAATCTGTAAAGCACTACATAGATACGATATACGCTCTAGAGAACAGTATAGGACCATACCTCTGCATGCCAGTCACGACGTCTGACCTGCAGGAAAAAGTTTACCCTGAAGATATCCTCTACTTCATCGTTCCAGCCAGAAAGAAGGATGAAGAACTAATCATCTTCGATCGTATAATTGGCGAGAGAAAGTTCGTTCCAGACTCTACTTCTCCCAAATAAAACACAGAAGCTGACTATGACTCTAGGAAAATGTAACTTTTTCGGTATAGTTGGCAGGACAAGAATATCATCCAGAACATGGGATATGACATCAAAAGCGACCAGGGGCTGAATTACGGCCGAGGACGACGGTTGCCAATATGACACTTTGCTCCTTCCGGCAAACCCGAGAACTACTATCAACGAAGCGGTGTTGGTTTGGGTTATGTCACTCCTCCAACAACTCTCGAAAGATCAGATGATGAAGCAGATCATTGTTCTCATTCTTCTGATTCCTTCTGCTGGGACTCAGACTCCAGTATTGGCAACATGTTCAAGACAACTCTGTCTGTCAACATGGTTTTCGTTGACCAAATTGCAGATAATGTCCAATCAATCGAGCTCGAACAATAGGCTCAAAAGATGGACACTAGGTGGGAGCTGCACTTCGAACAACGTAAACCACCTACCGAAGATGAAGTCATCCAAGTCAATCTAGGAGACGAATCATCTTTCAAATCAATCTTCATCAGCAAAAGCTTATCTGGCGATGAACGCCAATCTTTTATACAGCTTATAAGAGAATACATCGACGTCTTCGCATGGAGCTATAAAGATATGCAAGGCTTGGACCCCAAAGTCGCCATGCACCGCCTGAATATTTCGTCTAAAGCTAAGCCCGTGAAGCAGCAACAACGACGATTCCGACCAGACGTCATGGAGGCCATCGAGAATGAAGTCAAGAAGCTCATTGCCAGTGGATTCATTCGCGAATAACAACACCCAGACTAGGTTGCCAACATCGTTCCAGTCATAAAAAAGAATGGTAAAGTTCGAGTCTATATTGATTACCGTAATTTGAACTTTGTATGCCCGAAAGATGAGTTTCCTCTACCGATCACTGACGTAATGATCGACAATACTTAAGGCATCGAACGGATGTCCTTCATGGATGGGTTCTCAGGCTACAACCAGATCAAGATGTTCCCCGACGACGAGAAGTACACATCTTTTCGAACACAGTTGGGGGTATACTGCTATATGGTGATGCCCTTCGGATTAAAGAATGCAGGAGCGACATACCAGCGAGCCATGAACATAATTTTTTGCGATCATTGCACAAAATTATGGAGTGCTACGTAGACGATATCGCAGTTAAAAGTCGTCTCAAGGGAAACCACCTCCAAGACTTGAGAACGGTGTTCGAACTAATACGTGCACACCAACTCAAGATGAATCCAACCAAATCTTTTCTGGGAGTCTCCAGCGACAAGTTCCTTGGTTTTGTCATCACTTCAAAGGGTATACATCTTGACCCGAAGAAAGTGAAGGCTATCCTCGACATGCATCCTCCAAGAAACCCCAAAGAGCTATGTGGACTACAAGGAAGGCTAGCCTACATCAGACGACTTATTTCGAACCTCTCTGAAAGGTGTCAACCATTCACTCAGCTCATGAAAAAAGACGTATCTTTCGTCTGGACTGAACAATGTCAACGTACATTTGACGACATCAAGGCGTACCTTATAAGCCCTCTAGTATTGGTAGCTCCAATAATGGGAAAGCCCTTCTTACTATATGTCTGTGCTATGGACCATTCTCTTGGTGTCCTATTAGCTCAGAAGAATGAAAACGGCCATTAACAGGCAATCTACTACCTCAGCCTCACAATGGTGGGTGCCGAGCACAGATACACACCGGTGGAGAAGGAATGCCTTGCACTAGTATTTGCCATCCAGAAGACACGCCACTATGTGTCTGGGCAGACTATCCACATTATATCTAAAGTCAACCCTCTTAGAATACACATGACTAAACTGGGCTCTCTTAATTCCCGTTTAGCTATATGGGCAATGTTGTTGACTCCATATGATATGCTCTTCGTTCCTCAGAAGGCAGTAAAAGGCCAAGCATTAGTTGATTTTCTAGAAGCTCATCCAGTGTCAGAATCATCCAAACTCTACGACGAAATCTCCGACGAAGTAGTAGAGTCTAACACTGCAACTGAAGAAATCCCTATTTGGCTTATGTTCTTTGACGGCGCATCAAGAACAGGACCTAAAGAAAATATCGTGGCTGGAGTAGGTGTCGTACTTGTGTCACCTGATCATCTGGTTATACATCGTGCATATTCTCTTGTGGAACCATGTACCAACAATGTGGCCGAATATTCTGCCTTATTAATCGGCCTACAACTGGCGAAGCAACTGGGAGTTGACTATCTAGAAGCTTACGATGATTCCAAGCTAATAGTCAGTCAGGTCCGAGGGGATTATGAAGTTTTCCATGAAGATCTCATCCCCTACCACAGAGCAACAATCGAGTTGGCATCTACTTTCGCTGGATTCTTCATCGAGCACGTGCCTCGACTACTGAATATAGAAGCAGATGCTCAGCCGGTCTCGCCACTTCCTTGACCGTTCCTACCAATACTCAGCAGTCGATCACAGTGTCTGGTCGAGAATTATTCTGTGTGAAAGATGCCTTACATATTTATTAAAGTTACGCAACGGAAACAAGCGTCAATGCTAAAGACTGAAGATTTCTCTTCATAGACTACGCCGTCTATGGAATCCTTCCCGAGGACCCGAAGGAAGCAGTATCCGTCCAAAGGCGATCCCTCAGATTTTACTACGATATAGCTAACAAGATACTGTAACGACACTCTTACAACGGGCTACTGTTATGATGCTTATCAGACACAGAAGCCATGCACTCCGGGAGGCTCATGATGGAGTTTGTGGTGCACATCAACCTGGTCCCAAATTATAAGATCGCGTCAAACGAATAGGTTATTACTGGCCCATAATGATAGCAGATGCTGTTGAATATGTAAAGAAGTGTAGAGCTTGTCAGTTTCATGCCAATTTTATTCAACAACCTTCGGAGTTTCTATACCCGACGACAGCATCTTGGCCGTTTGAAGCCTGGGGCATGGACGTCATAGGACCAATCAGCCCACCATCCTCCAAAGGACATCGGCTAATCCTAGCCATAATCGATTACTTCTCCAAATAGGCAAAAGCTATACCGCTCATCGAAGTGAAGACGTCAAACGTGATCAGTTTTATTAAACATCACGTCATCTACCGCTTTGGTCTACCTCGTAGGATCATCCATGATAGTGGTCCACAGTTCGTAAGCCATGTATTCTATCGGTTCTGCGATAAGAATCAAATCTAGAATGCAGCCTCTACTGCCTACAATCCAGTGGCTAACGGGCTAGCAGAAGCCTTCAACAAAACTATTATAAAACTTCTCAAGAAGTTCGTGTCTTCAAACAAGCACGATTGGAATGAGAAGCTCGGTGAATGTCTATGGGCCTATCGTACAACGGTCCGGACTCCAACAGGCAGTACGCCATTCTCTCTGGTTTATGGGATCGAAGCAGTTCTTCCCATGGAAATCCAGATTCCTTCTCTCCGAGTAGCCTTAGCCAGTGAGCTGACTATCGAAGAAAGCTACCGTCTGCGACTCCAGAAGCTCGAAGTGCTAGACGAAAAATGCTTGTTAGCTCAGCAGCGCATTGAGCTATTCCAAGCACGCCTTTCGAGAGCTTTCGATTAAAATATGAAGGAAAGGACTTTCCAAGTCGGCGATCTGGTCTTAGTAGTGAGAAGACCAATGGTCATGACGCACAAAACAAAAGGAAAATTCTAGCCTAAATGGAAAGGTCCTTTCATCAGGGAATCAGTGTATTCTAACGATGCGTACTGGCTAACTAAGCCTGATGGTGACTTGCTCATGATGTCTATCAACGGCAAGTTCCTGAAGAAATACTATGTATAACCTTTTTTTGTTCACATATGTTCATTCATGTAAATATACAGTGCGATGCTTATATGATTCGAAAACCTATCTAACTATTATCCCTATTTCAAGAGTCTTGAATACGCCCTGGATAATAGGTCCTCTAAAAATTTCCCCAGTGGAATCATTCCTATTTTGACTCTGTCCAAACTCGGTTTGACGAAAACAAGTCACGTCCCTATTACCTCTGAATTGTTTTCCAATGATTATTTCTCCAGTGAAATGATTATGTTTTGCCACGTCCATATAATCTCTGAGCAAAGCATTCATCAAGGATAATCATGTCCCTATTACCTCTGAATTATCCACTCCCACCTAACGTTATATATCTTTCCATGTCCTTATTACCTCTGGTCAGATTTAGAACATCCTCTGCTATTACGTCCATATTACCTCTACTAGCAGCTTTATTCAACTTATATTTATATTCAAATAACTTTAATATAAAACTGATAATAGGTCCATATCAAAATTTTCCAGCGGAATACCCACCAGAAATATCCTTGCTACGTCCACATTAACTCTAGCACCGATATTTCACAAAACCACATTTATTTTGAAAAGATTCTTTATTTTGTACTTTAATGTCTATCAAGAGACAGAAAAAAGTACAAGAGCCATGACGGCTAGGAAAAAAGTTATAAAAATCTACGGGATACATAGGCAGTTTATGTTATCCCTCAGAGCCGCGATTTCAGCCTCAGACTTCGCGGTAGCTCGACGGCGCGCCTCTTCTTGACGAGCAGCTTCATCCTCAAAAAGGATCAGACTCAGATGCTCCCCCTCCAACTTTGCCAGTTGTTCTTCTAAACGGGTAGAAGTGGTGGCAGTCATGGCAGCCTGAGCCAAGTAATCCTCCTGTTCAGACGTCGTCGCCCTCAAGTCGGCTTCTAGCTGGGCGATCTCATTCTTGATCTGCGCAATGTGATTATACTTCTAAGTAATCTGCGCAGCCAGCCTATTCTTCGAGGCAGCTCGTGCCTCACTTGCAGTATTAAATTGGCCGTACTGGTCAGCCAGCTCGTAAATCTCTCGAACGAGGGTGTCCTTCCTCGCCTGGAAAGTAGCCTTCACCTTTGTAAGATCCTTGAGCAGAGCCTCGTCCTCTGTGCAGAATAGCGACATCGAGCTCCGCTGTTTGGTGTCCCGGAACCTGGCCACCTGACCCTCCAGGTCATTCAGAACTTTCCTCAGAGTATTGGCCCGCTCTTCATAGTCGACAATGCTCTCGAGGGTCGCCACTTGACATTCGACAACAGCCTTCACAGGGCCGAAGGCAGTATTCTGATTCAGGACTCGAGGAAGCTTCACTTTCAGTACAGAGTAGAAAGCTTTGACGACTTTCTGGGCCATCTCCTCATCTTTGATGGAGGTCGTCGGAGAAGAGGCTTGGAAAGTTTCCTCCACTTCAGAAAGGAACACCTGACAAGAAGCCAAACCTGACAAAGAAAACAATATATACATCAGTAACCAAAAAAGAGGGAGGAAAGACGAAAGAATTATAATTTTGTACCTTCGGCTTGCTCAACTCCAACCTGGACTGCGCCGTCAACCTTGGTTTCAGGGAAACCAAAAGCAGGCCCGGACTGTTCAAGAAGGACAATATCAAGGCCCTGAACGGCATCAGGCCTGATATCTTCCACAAGCTCAGCCGAAACAGGAGCAGATTCAGCAACAGCCCCCTCAGTAGGCTGCTCGACCTCTCTTTCCGTAGCCGATACCGATTCACTAGCAGCTCCCTCCACACCAGCAAAATTGGAGGAGCCGGGAACAACTTCTGCCCCTTTTCCAATGGCAGGGACTATCTTCGCGAGGGGTTCTTTCCTCTTGTCTGTAAGGGAACATACAGTCGTGGTCAACCTCACAAGGAGCACGCAAAATCAAAGTCGAAAAATCTCATCCGAAGAGAGGCACAAAGGCAACGTACCCGCAGAAAGATGAGCCGACTGGACTTGATTCTCATCCAACTCTCTCATCGTAGTTCCTATGGCAGATAAATCCCCCACAGCTATGTCGTAGGAGGGACTAATCTTTTTATCACCGTCATGGTCCGGGCCTTCGCCCCGATCTTCCTGTCGCTGATGATTTACAGCTGAAGAAGATCTGCCCTCATCCATCGGTCGAGGACGAGCATGGGACACTGTCGTCACCTCCACCTCCTCAGACGAGAAGGTACCTGCCTCAGCTGTAACTTCGGGGTCCTGTGCAAAGGATAAATGCAAGGGTGAGAAAGCTTCTAAAGGCTTGACCAGAATGTCTATGGAGTCCCGGAAGGGATCTACCTCCCGAATAGTAACAGCCCGCGACGTCGTTCCTCCTCTTCCAGTTTGCCACGAGGACCTCCTTAAGGGAGGCGAGCCAGTACCCACTTCCTTGGCTCTCCTCAGGGCAACGGTTTTCTTCTTTCGCTTTAAGGTTGGCTCCTGGGCCAATTCAGTTGAAGCTTTCCTCTTCTGAGGAGGATTGAGAGGAGAAGAATCATCATCTTTCGCGTCCTCCTTGAGAGACGCTAATGGCTCCCTAAAGATAGCCTCTGGCCGCGGTACTACGGCTGACTTCACAGCGATAACAGCACTCTCCTTCTTATGGCCCTTCGGCGCCTTTTTCACATGAAGAGAGCCGAACCGAGTCCCCAATATCAAGCTCTATTCACGATCATACCGGGGATAAAAAGTATTGATCTGAACATAAATTTTGGTGGCAGCATAGCACAAATGGGTCTCAGGCTTATCCAAGGGCAGAGTGAAGACGGCCCCCGTGCACCCGGCATTGTAATACATCCAAGCATGCGCCCCATCAATCAAGCTGCCTATCGACTCCAAATACGGGCTAGCATTCCCCAAGAGGAGCTGGCTATAGCCAAACTGTCGCACAAAATGGCTTGGCAGATATGGCTCTAGATAGGTATAAATCCTGTTTTGGAGCACCAGATATGATGGTCTAATAGACTGGAGCCAGTAAAATGCCCCAGCAGTCAAGCTGGTGGCATGAACTCCCTCATCCACTAAAATATCTCCTGTATTTTCGCTGCTGGACAGAGGGGATACTCTGAAAAGCTTATAATTCTGCAAGGAGCCTAAAGCCTTTCTGCAGGCAGGTATATTGATAACGGTTCAATCTGTATCACGAAATCTACGTAGAAAGGCATCTCCCACCAAAGAGTCTACCACCGACCCATTATTCATCAGGGTAGGACAATGCAGTAGCAGCCACCTTATCAGAAAATGATACGGAAGTTCGGTCCGGACAAAGTTGGCCCAACCATCAGGAGTCATCGTATTTCTGACAAAGTCTCGCAGACCTCGTCCAGTGGCACAGAACATCGCGAAAAGCAATGCAAGACGGTGTCCGAACGCCAGCTTCACAGCCGAGAGTATCATAACCCGGCTTATTCTCTCAATGGACCCTGAACCTCTAGGGACTATGCAGTCATAAAGCCAGATCATTAAGAAAGCTGCCAACACAGCTTTCTCTGACAACGGATATTCGGCTTGACGGAAGTAGTGGCCAATCGGAGACCCAGGATCGTCACTGTCCTCAGTATCCGCCGTCTCATAATCTGCCATCTGGGCTTCTATATCAGACTTGGTCATAGGTTTTAAGATCAAAAATGAGGCCGGATCTTCCCCTTCTCCTTGAACGAAGATAGCCCATCCAGGCTCTCATGTAGGGATTGGCCCCCTCAGTCCTCCCTTTCTTATTAATCCTATGACAGATAAGAAGGTGGCAGAGCAATTCCTTGTATACATCAATCATTCTGAAGTTTTTACTCTCCAGATCTTGAACTTCTTCAGCACAAGGCACGTACTCTTCGTAGGGCTCCGTACCCCAGGAAAGCTTCGACACTTCCTGCATTTCATAGAGAGCCAATCCCATCTCCCCAGCCGAAGTAAAGAAGGTACAAGTGTAAAGGTTATATAACTCGGCCAAAGAAACAAACATTGGCCAGTTGACCCTTACACCATATTGAGTGGCCCTAATAGCATAGTAAAGGCCAGCAGTCTTCAGGGTGGCTTCATACGTGGAAAGAATCCAGCCAGTGAGATTGCTCCAGAAGGAAGACGGATACCTCCAGCCTTCCATCCGTATCTTCCCTACGGGATACGACACATCCCCCATCATCATTAAATGGCAAAGCATGTCAGCGGTATAAGGATGGAGGTTAGTGGAAATGTCGTTCACTACGGCACCATGTTGTAGTCCCCTCGTAGAGTAAGATGCAGAGCCCCAAACACATTTGAAAGTGTCATTCCTTCGATCGCCTGAGTCGAACTGTATTCTCCCAGAGATGACTCCGGGGAGCTTAGGAGTTAGCTCCCACTTCATCTGTCGCCGCACAGCTAAGGCAGTAAAAGCAGACAAAGGATACTGGCGCTCCATCGACGGTAGCCATATCTTCTGATTTTTTGGACTGATCACCATGGGGTTTCTCAAACGTATGGTCTCACCATTTTTAAACCCCATACTATCACCAAACAGGAAGTACCGCTTCTTGAAATGACGTGCCCCTCCACGTACGAACTTCTCATCATTAATCATCTGTCTCAAGAAGGTCTTATCCTGTTCAAGTATGGCGAGGGTCCGCTCCGTAGGCTGATTTTGACTAATCTTGGCGTGAACCATGCTGATCATATTTATTATGGGACTGGTATCAAGGGCCTGATAAGCAGAGCCGAAAGGGATTCCCTCAAATTCTGGGACAAACATGCTTACTGCAAGGACAGAAAGAAAGTTAGACTTAGAAATCCACAGGAAAAACTAAGTTCTGAAGGGCTTTTATGCGCCCAAAGATCTATGTGCCCAAAGGAATATGCATCCAAAACAACATGTGGGTGCATAACACACGAACAGTACATGGGCGCAGTTAGAGGGTGCATAACATGGCAACATGTGGGCATATAGTACACCACAGTGTTGGGCATGACTTCTGTGGGCGCATAATGATGCTCACAGAAGCATATTGCCTTAGGCACAAACGCCCATGCTGAATAAAAGTCTGAGCGTCGCAAATTAACGCTCAAGAATTTGTTTTTTGAAGCATGCCCTCACCAAGAATCGGGTCCTGGACTGTCGAGGACGCTGCCGCAGGAGGAGAGCCAATCGGTGCAGCCTTCTTGCCCTTCACGGATCTCTTGGCGACCTTGGGAGACATGGTTCTCAAAGAAAGAAGATGAACAGTTTCTGAAAAATTCTAAGGGAAGGGAATAATGAGCTCTCTCTCTCCTTCAGGGCCTATTTATAGCCACAGTCCGCATACTATATGCCCACTTAGCTTTATGTGCCTATGAGCCTATTGTGCAGTATGTGCCCACAATGGCCTATGTGTCCACATGAAGAACCAGTCCCTAGCACACTATGCGACTGCCACTTGCTGACGTGGACAACGTATGAAGGAAGGACCGCTTCAAATTCCATCCCGATGAATCTGTCAGTTCAGATTTCGAGGAAGATCTCAACAGTTGTATCTCTCTGACAGGCCGGACAAATACTATGTGCCCAAAGAAAGGGCCGTGCTATGCGCCCATTGCATCACGAGAAGACAATCCATGCTTCTTTTAAAGTATTTCGAACTCGTTCAAGTATCAAAAACTTTGACGGGGGTCTTGTAGAAACATAAAAAAATTCAGCAATGAAGCCCCATGCGTCCAAAGCCAGTGAAGCTCTATGCGCCAAGCCAGTGAAGCTCTATGCGCCCAGCCAGTGAAGCTCGATGCGCCCAGCTAGTGAAGCTCCATGCGCCCAACCAATGAAGCTCTATGTGCCCAGCCAGTGAAGCTCCATGCGCCCAGCCAGTGAAGCTCCATGCGCCTAGGACTAGCTTCCCCGAAAGAAGGGCGCATAGCCTGAGACATGGCTATGCGCCCAAGCCTGACTCAGTCAAAGCCATGATTAAAACATGCACCAAAACATACGACCATGTCAGTCTCCATGAGCAATCGTGTACCGAAGCATGCGGCCACGTCAACACCACGACCAACCCATGATCTCGTAGCCTGTGTGCATCTACATTCTATGCGCCCAAAGCAGGACTATACGCCCACATAAAAACTAGCGTGTTTTCTCATGTGGGCGCATAACATCATTCCAGCTCAAGAACGACTATAAAAGGGGGGCCTCATCCCTCTTCAAAACACAGAACGATGAGCATTTTTAAGAGCCAAATTGCTGCACTTCTTGTCAGTGAGCCGAGAGTTAGCAATTTTCTTAGGTTTTCTCCCACTTTTGTAATCGGAGTGTCAACGGAGTAAAGAACCAACTGTCGTTCGATCTCCATCGTCCCATTCCCTAGAATTCTTTTTTGTACTCGGGGATCCTCAGCGCTGGATCTCTCAGGCGTACTCGATTTATGGTGCCTTGTGCCAATAAAGAAAAGACAACATTTTCTTCTTCTTTTTTGTGTGTGTCCACAGTCCTCCACTGCCATTCTAATTTGATGGTACCCAGATCTTAAGTCTTTGGAAAAATAGCTAGAGCCATACAATTCATCAAAAAGTTCATCTATAAAGGGGATAGAAAAATTTTCTTTGATAGTGTTGTGATTAAGTGCCCTATAGTCAATACAGATTCTCCAGGACCCATCTAACTTTTTGACTAGGATTACTGGAGAAGAATAGGCACTGTTGCTTGGCATGATAACTCCACTCTCTAACATCTCCTTGACCTGTCTCTCGATTTCATTTTATAGACATAGGGGTGCATATAGGGTCTGCAACAGACTAGTAGAGTGCCAGGAAGCATAGGTATCTTGTGATCAAAATGCCTCTGTAGGGGAAGTTTTATAGGTTCTTCAAATAGCTTCTCAAATCTGCATAACAACTTTGCTAGTTCTGGGTCTTGATTATCCTCCTGTGGAGCAGTCTGAATGGCACAGAGTTGTATAAAGTATATTTGTGACCCTTGTCTCAAATCTTTATTTTGGGGTTCCAACAGTTGGGAATTGTTGGCCTGGATTTCCTTGAAGTTCTGCATCACTCCATTATATGTAAACTTCATGCACAGCTCCTTGAAGTTCCAGGTAATATCCCCTAGTGTACTGAGCCAGTTGGCCCCTAACACTACTTGGCATCCTGTTATTGGCAGTTGAAGCAAATTTGTGATGATTTTCCTTCCTTGACATTCTATGACAACTCCTAAGCAAAATCCCCTACTCTGCAGTTTTTACTACCAAAATAAATCATATTGGCGACGAGATTAGCGACGCCGGTTAAAAATGTCGCTAATTTTGTTGTATTTAGCGATGACTAAAGAGGACGTCGCTGAACGTCACTATCAGCGACAATTTGCGACATGCATTATGGTTTAGAAAGCAAACGTCGTGGTTTAGTCGGAGAACGTCGCTGTTTTGGTTTAGGTAGCGACGTTTAGCGACTCCTCCACTAGATTGTCAGCATATATAAGAGGACAACGACATTTAGCGACGTCTTTTGCAGATGTCGCTAAATTATTTCATTTAGAATTGATGGTCGATCGACTTTTCATTATTATCTCCCAAAATTTTTAGTCTCCTACTCTCTCCAAAATTTCTTTCCCCCTCCCCTCTCGTCTCCGACAACCCACTCCCCTCAGCGACCCCCTCCCTATGGCGACCACCCTCCCCTCTGACGCTGCTCCAGTCCTCCACCGCCGACCTTTCACCGATGCTGCTCCAGTCCTCCAACGCTAACTCCCTCGCCCCCTGCCCTGGCGACCCCGACCCGACCCCGACCATGGCAGGTAACCCTAACCCTATCTCTTTTTTCCTGACACGACACAGACATACAGACATGACACACACACACACTGACACTGACACACACACACGCTAACACAGATACGACACACACACGCTGATACAGGCACTAACACAGATATGACACACGAAATACTGACATAGACACTGACACGACACACACGTTATGTAATGCGTGTGTGTGTGTGTGAATTCTTTGATTGGAAAATTTAGAATTGGAATTAGGTATATGAATTCATTTATAGGGAATTTAGAATTGACATTTTTAAGGAATTTAGATGGACCATATTAAGTCTAGATTCCTAGTATCGTTAGAACTTTCCCAAAAATTACCCTATTAATAACCAAGTATCATAGCTCTTGGACTAGAAATCTTTAGACCACTACTTAAAAGATTTTAAAAGGGGATTAGAATATAGTTAAGTGTATGAGAGTGTCCAACTGAGAGGTGTGTATGTGTATATATTTGAGTGAGGGATGAGTGAGCTAGTGAGGGTTAATATATAATCTATATAGATATATACATATATAAAGGTATAGAAATATACAGTTATAAGTGCTAGCTAGGTATCACCAAGTATTGCATGGTAAGTGCTAGTTAGGTAAGTGCTAGCTTGGACACTCCAAGGTCAAGTTTTCCTTGTGGGCTCACATGGAACACATGACGACAGAGATATCATTATCTCTTATGTTAAGTGTCCGGGTTAGTCTGAAATCAAGTATCCATGTGAGCCCTTCTCTGGAAATTAAATTTACTTATGCAAGACTTTTGGGGCTATCAGAGTTATACCAAAAAGTCGAACAACTTAGTCTTTATAGATTTTTTCAAAAATCTAGTATAATGTTGATAGCCTTAAAAGGCTTGCATAAGTAAATTTCATTTTCAGGGAATGGCTCACAAAGAACACGTAACAACACCTAAGTGTATATCATAGTACCTAGAGTGTATAGAGTGAGTATCCTAGTAGTATATAAGATAAACGTATGTATAGTTAGTGTGTATAGTTACTGTCATGGGTATTTGAAATTGTATCCTAGTATCAAGATACAAGAGCGTATCAATGTGATATTATGTACCATGGTACATGATATCCATATCATACACAAATACCTAGAGTTAAGGTGATATGTAGGTAAGTACTAGCTAGGTATCTTAGATACATAGGTAAATGTCCGTGTCAGCCCGAAGTCACGTGTCCATGTCAGCCCTTCTCTTACAAGTAAATTTACATCTGTAAGCCTTTTGAGGATATTAGAGTTCTACATATTTTAAAAAAATAGGAGAAAGATAAAGAACGAAAGGAGTAAAAAATCAAAAAAATAACAAAGAAAAAAAATCCTAGAAAAGAAAAATTATAGTATTTGGCCTTTTCTAGTATTTTTCTAAAATCCTATATAACTATAACAGTCTCAAAAGGCTTGCAGAAATAAATTTTCTTTGAAGAGAAGGGCTGACATTGAACACATGACGACATTCATTTAATACTCACGGATGTATGCATCCATTTGGACAATATACTCGAATAATATGTATCTATTATTGTAGAATTATCTTCAAATGGATATGAATTACTATCTACGACATCGTTTATGGATGTACAATCGTCATCCTGATGACATGTGCGGTATGCGGGATGAATTTATACAGGGGGTAGAGCAGTTCCTGCAGTTCGCCAAGGTGTTCCCTCTGTTCGTGGATCGTACCAAAATTAAGTGTCCATGTGTGAGATATTGCAACTTGAACTATCATCCAAAAGTGTACGTAACATATCATTTGTACTCGAGAGGTTTTATGCCAAATTACTATCAGTAGACCTCACACAGAGAACTTGTGCCTTTAGCATAGGAGCCAGAACATAATTTAGAGTCGTATATGGATGTCCATGACCACGCTGATTACCACGAAGGGTGGAGGAACATGGTTTTTGACATTACGGGGCCTAGTTTTGATCCGAACAATCATAACGCGGCTGAGGAGGCACCGAATGCCGATGCTGCGAAGTTCATAGAGTTGCTGGAGAATGCGATGATTCCTTTGTATCCTGATTGTGAGTGTTTGCCATTAAAATTGTTTTGATTGAAATCTTAATACAAACAGAACAGTGATACAATATAGGACTTAGATGTAGTCCTAGGAGTACACTTTTGTTTAAGCTGGGTCCTTAGTGCCAATGGAGCGAGTGGTAATGCGTTGACTCCGTTGACCGGCTGACGGCGGTTATCGGTTCTCTGAAGGTGTTGATTGCTCTAGGTGCTGGAGCCTGCTGAGAGGAGTAAGACGTTGAGTGTCTAGAACTGCCTCTCCGGTGATTCTCTGTTGTGGATTCTTTTTGTGAGTCTTATGTTCTGAGTCTCTGTGGTGTGTGAAGGGGATGATCCTTCTATTTATAGTTTTGCAGGCTGGCTGCTCATGCGCGCATGTAGGATACGCCGGTGTGGGGACGCCACGTGGAGGTTGCTGATGGAGGCGCATGGATGCTGCGCCCTGATCGAGGGGGAGAACTTTTCATACTGCTGTTGTGAGCCGGCACGTAGCAGAGAGAAGATCTTTCCGTTGCTGAAATCTTGGATGAGTTGAGTCAAAAGACACGTGTCGTCGACTCATGGTTCGAAGATCTCGGATTTGGTGGAGAGGAGTGATCTGGTGGGCTGCGCCTTGGATTTGGCGCAGGAGGAGGCTGCGGCTCATAACCTTTAGGAGTTACAAACCATTTGGGGCGCATGGCTTTGAGGCGCATGCAGGCGACTTTTCTTCTGTCTTTTGGGATCAGAGAGCAGTCTGAGGCGCATGGCTTTTGAGGCGCATGCTGATTTGGACGCATGGCCGTAGAGGCGCATGCGGGTTTGGACGTATGGCCGTTGAGGCGCATGCGGGTTTGGACGCATGGCCGTAGAGGCGCATGCGGATGGCCACGTGGCAGTAGCCGTCGGAGTCATGATGATGCTGACGTTGCCGACACTTCGTTCTCTGAAAAAGCTGTCAACTGTTCAGACTTTGGGAGGCGTGCTGCCAACTCTGTCAGTTCAGCATTTAATGTTGGTGACGTTCGATGGACAGCTGAGTGGGCGCGTCGGTTGGTGTTCCACTCGGTATGGAGATGTGTGGGGGCGCACCCTCTATAATGCGCCGAGTACTGTAGGGCGCGTCTGTGTGATGCGCCTGATGCCGAAGGGCGCGTCCGTGTGATGCGCTGTCTGGCTGGCGCATCGGACATGTCTTTTAATGATGCGGCTGTCTCGCTCTTTGAGTGCTATAAATAGCCGTTTGGCTGAATTCGAGGCGTCCGGTTCATCCATTTAATGTAAATTCATTGCACGGAATTCGAAGGGCCATCCACTTGGCGCGTGGGTTTGATCTGTCCGGCCTATAAATAGTGGCATGGAGAGAAGATTTGCTTCTCATTCCCTCACGTACTTCCAATATGAATTTGAACATACGGGTGCATTCTGCTGACAAAGTGCTCCCGAGGGTGAAGATGAGACGCTGTGTTGTCTTTAATGCACTTGAAGGTGACTATTACATCCAAAAGACGGAGTCGAGGGCTTCTGAGGCAGGCGGAAGGTGCCTGTTGCATCCAAAGATAAGGATGCTCGAGCCTCGTCTCCGTTATTCCGGAAGAGCCGTAGATCGGAATGGCGGTGCAAGGCTCTCTCTTCCTGCAAAGTGGGGCTTCCCCACTTTGATCGTGTCGAAAGCTGCTCCTTTAGCTGTGGTTTCGATCACGGTCTTCCTTCGGCTTTGGAGGCTCTTTCGAAGCCTCCCCTGGCCACAGCATTTGCGGTGCTCTTCTCTTCCTTGGTTCCAGCCAGAGGGTTAAATGCTTTGTGTTGAAGCATTTATTGGGCGAGCCTGGTTGGAAGAGCGGCACATAACTGGGCTCTGCTCGGCCAGGTGAGCCTGGCTGGAAGAATTTGGCTGAAGGGATGCACATAACTGAGGTACTGAAGAGATGATGGGATGCGCCTGGATGGAGGCGCATGATATCTGCTGTGCCTCACTGGTGGCGCATAGTGATGCTGCGCCTATCTGGAGACGCATGGTGGCCGCTGCGCTTATCTGAAGGCACATGATGGCCGCTGGCTGTAGACTTAGGCTCTTTCTTTTGTAGGAATTCTCCTTTGTACAACCTTTTCTAGACATGTAATAGACTTTTATATAAATTAAAAGTCCTTCTTCAAATGTCTATAGTTATTGACTTTGCTGTGAAGTTCTTCATCTGAGTTCTGGCGCATGTAGTGTCTGGCGCATGGGCTTTCTGGTTGTGAAATTCCATGCTTCTACAAGACCCCCTTCAAAGTTTTCAAAACTTTTGAGTAAGTTTTGGAATACTTTGAATAAGAAGCATGGAGGTCAGGGTGCATGATTTCTGGGCGCATGCCTGTTCGGCGCATGCTCTTCTCAGTTAATGATGATGGTGCCTCGGTAACCGAAAAGATTAATGATGATCTTTTGGTTTTATTTGCTGCTATCCTTGCACAGAACCCGAGGCGACGGCTGAGATCACACGTCATCTGTTTACGCGTGCGACCATGCCCTATAAATAGGTAAGAGTCGGAGAGAGAAAGAGTTCTTCTTCTCTGTGCCTCTGCTTCTTTAGAGTTTCTTCTTCAAAATCCTAACTTCTCCTTCTTCGAGAGAATGGCTCCCAAGACTCCTCGCGGCGCTGCCGGCAAGGGGAAGGAGAAAGCGAAACAGTCCGCGGAAGTTGCGGCGGCGTCGTTCCCCGTCGGCCTGTCGAAGTTCGGCCGGAGGTGGTTGGTAAGTCTCATTGTCCCGCCAACGCACATAGGCCTTGAGTCTTTAATGATGTGCCGCGGTCTTTGTCCGCCGACGCGCATGGGTTTAAACCTTGGATGCGCCGAGGCTATTCCACTGACGCGCATGGGTTCAAAACCCTGAAGATGCGCCGAGGCTATACTACTGACGCGCATGGGTTCAAACCCTGAAGATGCGCCGCAGTTTTTCTCCTTTAGACACATTGTGTGTTCTCTTCTGATTTTTCCTGATCTTTTACTAGTGTCGATGGCAATCCCGCTTTTGAGTGAAGTTTTCTTGCAGGCTGCCTTCAACCAAATGGGAGTAGAGCATAACGAAGAGGTGATAAACCCTGCTCAAGATGTTCTTATGCTGGATCAGCCTCCTGAGAGAATGACCCTAATCCGTGAACAACAGTATTGGTTCCTCAAACGGATGATGGAGCGTGGAGTCATTAAACCCTCCACATCTGATAAAGTGACCTTCCTGAAGCCTGAGTTCCTGTTTGGAGACCGTCTCACTTCTACTGACTCGTCAGTACTGAAGGTCAAGGAGGACTGGTTCTTTACTGCGAATGGAGTGCATATGACTGTTAAGCAACTTGAACGTCAGTGGCCTTTGACGTCCTTCTGTCGCCTCGTTTCCCAGAGGAGAATGTCTTGGGAGCTTACCCCTTCTCAGGGGAGCGATGACTGGTGTCATCCAAATTGATTCTACTTCCGACCAAAGGGATGCTTTGACCGTTGTACGGTCTGGGTCTTCTTACACTTGGCGGACTTTACGTCCTGGGAGCCTCTTCAGTGATGTACCCATTGATATGTTTGCTTATAGTGCTTCGACTTTTACACATCGTATGTTTTTGATGGAACGTTCCTACCCGACAGGAGAGTTTCGGGTGGAGGGTTGGTGCCATTACGTCTCCAAATGGGATAAACTGACGCTCTGGATCTTGTCGCGGTTTCAGACTGAGCTCCGAGAGATCGGGTTGACTGCCGCGATCCGTGCTACCCAGGCAGGTGTTGACCTTAATAGGCACATGTTCCTCGCACTCCTGGAGATGTTTGATATCCATACCGGGACCTTCTTTACCCCTGGAGGAATTAGGGTTCGCACTTCATGAGATGTACGAGGTGTCAAAACTCCCTTGGGGGTCGGAACCCTATGAAGAGTACTTTCCAACCAATGAGGAATTTCAAGTCCTGGGGGACAGGGCTGAGGAGATGACGGCCGTCTTCAAGGAAGTGGCGAGTCATCATTACTATATGCAGAGACGGGATAGGAATGGGACGCAGCCTCATGTGACCGCTTGGAGAGATCATGTCTTTAGACAAGACAAGGAGGATCCCTCACAATTTTCCACTCCACCGGCGCTCTCTCGTAGCGAAGTGTTGTCCGAAATGAGCAGGTTAGGGGAGAAAAATCCCCGAGGAAGTGAGGACCAGCAGTCAGATGCACGCTCCTACAGCTGCTTTTGGCATCTTGCTTATCGGATGTCACCCAAGGCGGTGTTGGCATCCTACCTGATGATATGGCTCCGGATTGCGTATTTACGGGCTGATCCGGTGCCGTAGAGAGGGTAACCCGAAACTTAATCCTGCCAGCCGTGAAGCTGGTTTTCGGTCGGCATTTGGCTCTTCTCCCGCAATAGTATGTAACCTGCAGCGAGGTTTGAGAGAGTTTGCTGGAAATGTAATTCATGACAGAGGCCGAAACAATAACTTCCCCCGCCGAACTGCCGTTTCACTATTTGATGGGATGGCTGATTTTGCATCATCCCAGTGTGACGAGCCCAGGCTCGGAAGGAGATTATAGGGCTGGAGATGCATTCCTTCGTCGTTTCCATCGGAGGAGCTGGTCGCATACTGGTGTCCCGGTTTGTAGAAAGGTTTTATCCCGTCTTCAGGGTTGGGAGATCACCAAAGTTGGCCCCATCTATTTGGGTTTTGAGGCCAACGAGGATTTAAGGGACCTGGGCGAAGGTACCACCACTCTGCCTCAATGGGGATTCCGCTGGTTGTAAAGTATCCGGCCGTCCCATCTGGTGTACCGGAATAGGAATCAGTGCTACCTGGAACCATACTTGCCGAGCCGCTTTGCGCGGCAATTTGGTTATGCTCAGATGATGTTGGATAACCCCAGTAATACCCTAGGGTATGTTGGAAGTTTGTTGGATGGTGCACGAGCTTGGCATTACTATAATGCCGGATGTGCCGGAGCTCGTTTTACGTTGCCCGTCCCCGATCCGCGGCCGCCCATTCTTTACTCGGCTGCCAAATTTTACTGTGTTATGGCTGCCGCCCCCTCCGGATATGACAGGGAGACCAGCCTTATCGCAGGCACCCAGTTAGCAGCGACTGGAATACGCCAGTGAAGGCCCGACCGAATCGTCCGTCAGGGGTGAGTCAACGGAGTGCCCCCTCCGCATCACAAGCAGAACCCTGGCGATCGATCAAAACGATATGCAGATACAGGAGCTGAATCTCTTGTATCGAAGAAGCAGAAGAAGGCACCGTTACCGACGGTGTCATCGGATTCGGCGTCCGAAGAGGTAAGGTTATCCTACTAAATCTGATTTTGGTTCCGCCACTTACGAGGCCTCATCTTCTTTTAGGAGCCGCTAAAAAGAAAACCTCGTACCCCAAAGTCGGGTGGGAGTAGGCGAGAAGAGATGGTGAGCTCGTCTGGAGTGCGTATCCCGCCGACAATGATGTCTCTCATGGAGGAAGATCCGGAGGATATACTGTGGAGGTTCCGGTCAGGAGGGAATCTGGGGCAGCAGGCTTTCGAGGTGGCGAAGGCCACAGCAGAGGCTTCACATGGTTTATCAAGTGCGCAGCTCCCTGGTGATGAAGAGGAATGGAGTTCATCATCTTCCGATGACACCGTCCGGAGCTGCGAGTCTCTTGCGGGGGCAGCAGAAGCAGTGGGATAGAGGAGAGGGTTGATTCCCCTCCTGGTCATGATGAAGGAAGGTCTGAATCATTGCCGAATCCTTCCTTGGCTTCCACCATGGACATAGAGATGACTACCGATCAGGCGGTAGCGACAGATTTTGTCCCTGTAGAGGGACTTGAGAAGATGAGACTCTTCTGCCGGTCTGGTCTCCTGGGGCTGGCCAGGAGTAAATGTTGACCTCCCCATTTTGCCGGGGAGGTGGCTGATGTGATAGAATGTCGGGGGAAGAGGTAGCCGTTGACGTCGGTGATTTCTCCAGTCTGAGAAGGGTAAGGGGTGGAACCCTCTGTTGCTCCTTCCACTTGGGGTACTATCACGACGCATGTGCCTGCTCCTTGTTCCTTTGACTCCTCGGGCTAGCAGTCTGGGCCCGTTGATGAAGAGCTATTGCTGCCGAGATGCAAACCTCTCAGATCGAGGTCGGCGGATCTTCCTCCGGTCCGCAAACTAGTAGCTCCTTCAACTCCTGCTATGACGCCGCAGGTGCTGGCGGAAGCCGACGGGTATGTGAAATTCCTCGTCGAGGAGTGTACAAAATGCTGGAGAAGGTGTATCTGCAGTGGTAGATGCCAAGGGGAGCTTTGCGGCGGCAAAAGCTTGGCAATGCCTTGTATCGAGCTGATCTGCATTCACCAGGCCATGCCATATGGCCGAAATTCTGGAGATTTTGGTGATGGAGCTGGACGAGCGCTCGCGGAACTGCAGCGCATCAACAAAATGACCTCTCGGTCTTGGTAGATGCAGAGATAGGAAAGTCGATAGCTGAGATCGAGGTTCCCATCGAGCCGAGGTGAGCAGTTGGGAGCGTGAAGTGGCTGGGACTGAGGCTGCGGCGGAGCAGCTGTCTCAATCTATGAAAAAGACGACGGAGAAGCGGGCTGCGGTGGATGCTAACATCGCAGAAGTTGATGCTCAGATGCGCCGTCTTGAAGACCAGCGGGCCCAACTCAACTAGAGGTGAGCGCGTCCTGGCTGAACACGTGGCATTCAAACGGGAGGAAACGACTCTACTCAGCGGACCCTTGCTTTCGCTCAACAGCGACGACAGCTTGATGAGAAGTATGAGAGTAAAACTTCTGCTGAGGCTGTCGGGTTAATGCGTCAAAAAGCCGAGTTGCGAGTCCAGGCGACTGTGGAAACTCGCACTGCCGACCTGAGACGTCGAGTCAGAGAACTCTCATCCCACCCTGGGGAGGATCGGGGATTGTAGCTTCTCTCTTTTTACAATTCTGCTGGGGAAATATCATATTTCTGTACTCTTTTTTGAAAAATAAAGAAATACACTATCTCTTTGATGTGTCATTTTGATTTCATGAACTTGATGATTTATGTGGACCTATTATCTTTTGCGCACCTTGGTTTTTAGTACAGATAATAAGTATAAAGGAACCAACATGTTTGCTCAGAGGTAATGTGGACATGGCAATCTTAGGTTCAAATGATAGAATCTTCCTACTCAGAGGTATTTATGGACGTGGTAGGAATGATCCTTGTGGGATACGCTGAACAACTCAGAGGTAATGTGGACGTGGAAGTTCTGTGATCAATGTACGACAAGTGGAGTTGTTTGTACGGGATGTTTACTCAGAGGTAATGTGGAGTGGTAAACATGAAGGATAGCGTAAGCTTACGAGTGTAAGGTTCCGCTTTGTAGGATGTAGAGAGACAACTCAGAGTAATGTGGATGTGGTTATCTTTCTACGAAAGGATGCCACGGAACAGCTGGGTTCCGGAAGCGTTTGATTTTGTGAAAAGAGGTTGTTTGAGGAAATACATGTCTTGGAGGATGTCAAGAATAGTACTTCTTTAGGAACTTGCCGTGATGGGCATCATGAACAAGCCCCCATTGGGTTGGCGAGCCAGTAAGCACCGTTTGAGTATACCGTCTCAATGATGAAGGGTCCTTCCATTTGGGCTCGAACTTCCCTGGTGTCTTGTGAGTTAACACCATTGGCCTTCTGACTGCTAAAACCAGGTCGCCAACTTGGAAAGTTCTTTGCTTGACCTCTTGTTGAAAGCCTGTGATATACGGCTTGGTAAGTTCGATGCGTTGTGAGCTAGGAGACACTTTTCGTCAAGTGCCTCCAATTCCCGCAGACGACGACGTTGATTGTTTCTTCGTGAGATCGTTTGTGATTGCCACGCGGAGCGAAGGTATCTGTATCTCGAGAGGCAGTACTGCTTCGCTCCCGTAGACCAGAGAGAATAGAGTGTTGCCTGTTGGGGTCGTACCGTTGTGCGGTAGGCCCAAAGGCATTCGCCAAGCTTTTCGCCCAGTCGCATTGTTGGATGACACGACTTTCTGGTAGCCTGACGATAGTTTTATTGAATGCCTCGGCCAATCCGTTTGCTGCCGAATTGTAGGCGGTTGAGGCCACGTTTTGAATGCGATTATTGTCACAGAACCTGCTAAAAATGTGGTGATAAACTGAGGACCATTGTCATGGATGATTCGCCGGGGTACCCCGAAACGGTAAATGACATGGTGTTGATAAAGCTGACCACCCTGGAGCTTTTTACTTCTGCTAGTGGGACTGCTTCTGCCCATTTGGAGAAGTAATCGGTGATGGCCAGGATGAAGCGGTGTCCTCTCGATGAAGGAGGGGTGATTGGCCCTACAATGTCCATGCCCCAGGCTTCGAATGGCCAGGAGGCGATGTAGGGTGTAGAGGTTCAGATGGTGTAGTATGAAGTCTGCATGAAGTGGCATGCATGGCACTTCTTAGCATATTCTACTGCGTCGGCAACATGGTTGGCCAGTAGTAGCCCATACGTCGCAGTCGATCTTGCAACTTAGGCCCTGGTTGGTGAGCTCCGCAAGTTCCGTCATGAGCTTCTCGAAGAGCTTCGGCCGCTTCTTCGTTAAACAGGCATCGAAGGAGAAGCCGTCGAAGGAGCGTCGGTACAGCGTTTTAGTGGCTGTATCATAGTAGAATCGAAGAGAGCGTCTCCTGACTGAGACGGCTTCTTTCGGGTCCTCTGGAAGGATTCCGTAGACAGCGAAGTCGATGAACGGGAACCTCCAGTCTCGGACATTAACCCCAGTATTTGTCGGCATGGCGTGAGCCATTTGCAAACATAGGTTGTTTCTGGGACAATCAAGTCTCGGCAGTTACCGTGACATAGTGTTGAGTCCCAAGGGGTGCGGCCAATGAGGCTGCGAGGCCAGCTAGAGCGTCAGCCTCCAAGTTTTGTAGGCGGGGTACATGTTCGATGAAGAACCCAGTGAAGGTTGAAATGATGTTCAATGCAACTCATGGTAAGGGATCAAATCTTCATGGCGAACCTCGTATTGCCCCCGAATCTGGTTTACGACGAGTTTCGAGTCGCCGTAGGCTTCCAGATGATCCACCCCAGCTGTTGTGCTAGCTGGAGTCCCATGACGAGTGCATTGTACTCAGCAACATGTTGGAGCACGGCTTCGAAAGGGAGTATGCGCGCTGGATGACCAGCTGATCGGGGGAGACTAAGACTACCCCCACACCTGCTATGATTGGCCATTGGGGCCCGTTCTTGAAGCGCCATCGAAGAACATCTGCCAAACGGGCTTCCTTCAGTGACGTTTGATTCTTGAACTTCATCCCGATGTCTTCATAGAGTTTGAAGATTCTGGGATGGGGTGTGCAGCTAAAAAGTCAGCCAGAGCCTGACCCTTGACTGCCTTCTGCGGGACAAACACCATGTTGTATGTGTAGTAGGATCGCCCATGTAGCCAGCCGGAGTTTAATGATCCTGGCTTCGCATGAGAACTCTGAACGGATTGACTCGGGAGATGACGTGAATTGTCTGGCCCGAGACGTAATGACGAGTCTTTTGAATGGCAAACACCAAAGAAAAGCACTCCTTTTCAACGGGGTTGTACCGGTGTTCGGCCCGATGAGTGTTCGACTGAGGTAGTAGATTGCTTGCTCGTAGCCTGCATCGCTGTTTGAGCCAGCAAAGCGCCGAGGGAATGATCCATGGCACGGACGTAGAGGAGGAATGGTTTGCCGACGACAGGTGCACTGGGACTGGCGGGCTGTTAAGTAAGCCTTGATGTCGTCGAAAGCCTTTTGGCACTCCTCTGTCCAGACATAAGAGACTCCCTTCTTCATGAGCTGAGTAAGGGTTGACATTTACCGGAGAGGTTTGCTATGAACCTCCGGATGTATGCCAAACGTCCTGTAAGCCCGAAGTTCTCGAAGGTGTCTTCGGAGGGTCCATGTTAAGGATGGCTTTAGTCTTCTCGGATCGACATGAATGCCTTTTGCCGTGATGACAAAGCCCAAGAATTTGCCGCTAGAAAACCAGGAAGGATTTAGCGGGGTCATTTTGAGTTGATGTGCTCGCATGAGATCGAAGACCGTCTTTAGGTCCTGTAGGTGATCTTTTGAGGCGGCTCTTGACTGCGATGTCGTCAACATAGCACTCAACTGTCTTGCGAAGATGTTGACGGAAGATGGTGCTCATAGCTCGCTGGTACACACCGGCGTTCTTCAAGCCGAAGGGCATTACTGTGTCGCAGAAAACACCCTTTGGAGTCCTGAATGACGTGTGTGTTTTGCGTCATCGGGGAACATCTTGATTTGATTGTAGCCTGAATACCCGTCCATGAAGGACATGCGTTCAAAGCCACATGTGTTGTCGATCATTACATCGGTGATTGGGAGCGGGAATTCATCCTTTGGGCAAGCAGAGTTGAGATCCCTGAAGTCGATACAGACTCGTATCTTCCCGTTCTTCTTAGTGACAGGGACGACGTTGGCTACCCAGTCCGGGTGTTGTTCCTCACGGATGAAGCCACTGGTCAAGAGTTGTCCACCTCCTGATCGATGGCGTTATGATGTCCGGGCGGAAGCGTCGCTGTGTTGTTTGATAGGTTTGGCATCTGGTAAGATGTTCAACCTATGCATCGCGATCTGTGGATCGAGACCCGGCATGTCTTCGTAGCTCCAGGCGAAGACGTCGATATACTCCTTAGCGAGTTGGACTAAAGATTCTCGGTCTTCTCCTTCCAAGCTTTTGCTGATAAAGATGGGTTTAGAAGAAGACCCATCCTCGAGGTCGATTTGCTCGACTTCGTCTTCGGTGGGAGGTTCTCGTAACTCAAAACGAGACTCCCATTGTTCTCCTAGGCGTTGAGCCCAGGGTTCCTCTTCGAAGGGTTCCGGCGGTTGGTCTTTGCCTTCATCTTTCTGAGGTTGCGCCGATGTCATGTTAGCTGACAGCACTTTCCTGAAGACTGATCCGATACTGGTATCGGAATCCCACGTCGATGCTTCTGATGAGTGGGAATGTTCTATGTCTTCTGCGTCTGAACTCTCTGGAGTTGATGGCGGCGTGACATAGCCTAACCCCCGTCGAGTCCGATTATAGTACTCCTGTGGCTTTCCATTGGGCATCGAAAGCCGGACAGGGAGATGCCGACCCTTGCCGTAGTTTAGGCCTTTATTGCTTTTCAGGTCGTAGCCCATCTTTTGGATGATGTGCTTAGCCGCATCCGTGTATCGATAGACTACTCTGCCGGTATCAGGTTCGGGCTCGATCGACGGGAGGTTCCGACGACGCTCGATTTTGCCTGAGATGATGGTGCCTTCGTCTCGGCTTCGTGGAGGGACTATGAAGACTCCTTGAGACGGGACTATTTGATTATGGTAGACGGTCGTTACTTGTGTTTGCAACGACCGTAGAGCGTTGTCTAATGTATACATGGCATTCCAATGTGGAAGACAGGAATAATTGAAAGACACTCTATTATTGATAAAGTACGAGATTTTATCCCGTGGGATTACATTGTCGAAGGAGGGTGCGTCTACATCAGCAGAGACATATTCGCCAAGCTCCTCGTCTGTAAGCACTGGGGCCGGATCAGGAGAGTCCTCCACCGCTCTGACTTTGGGGTCTGAGAGGGTTATGTGAGCCCTCTCCGGCATCTTGGATGACTGCGGCGGCTTGCCTTTAAGACGCACCTTGAGGGGTGCCTCGGTTGCGCCTTCGATGAGTGGCGCCTTCCCTTGTAATTTTACCACTAGGGGAGCCGCTGTTTGTGGTGGCTTCCCCTTGAGGCGTATCTTCAGGGGGGCTTCACGAGCTGGCGCTTTTCCTGATAGCTTGATGCTCATTGGAGGCGCCTTCTGGGGTGGTCTCCCTTTCAAACGGATTTTCAAGGGGGCGTCAGGAGTCGCTTCGGGTTCCAAGTCCGGCTCCGTTGCCGTCTCTGCTTCATCATCGACGTCGTTGGCTTTCTCCTCGTCAAGTGGCTTGTACAAGTCAGAATCGGTGAAGTAGGCCTCAATCCCTTTGAAGGGATCGATATCCGCAAACTCCGTCCGGATGACGCCGTTGGTGGATACATATTTCATGCATTGGTGGAGCATGGAGGGCACCACCATGTACTCATGTAACCATGGTCGTCCGAGTAAGATGTTGTAGTTGACCTCGGCGTCCACCACATAACAAGTCACCTCAGTTTTGAGGCTGCCGATGTGACACTTCAGCCGGATCTTGCCCAGTGGCTCGCTCTTGCTGGCGTTGAAGCCGCTGATGGTCGTATTGGAGGGCGCTAGCCGGTACATTGGGATCCCCAACTTTGATAGCAGCGCCTTTGGAATGATGCTTAGGGAAGACCCCGGATCGATCTGAATCCTGCTCACCTTTACCGAACCGATGTACCCTGTGTAATACAACGGTCGGTTATTTCGGTGATGCTTGAGCAGCATGTCTTGTTGGGTGAAGGTTATGTTTGGGATAACTTCATCCGCACAATGACAGTGTGCACAAGTAGTTGGGAGGTCTTCAGGCTGCTTGACCTGACTGAGAAAGGATTCGGCATCCTTCAGAGCTTCGTAAAGAGCTTCTCGGGAGTCCTTGGAGAGACGCAGGAGCTCGAACAGAGACAAGCGTGCAGGAGTACTGGCCAGTTGTGCCAGAATGTCAAAATTGTGGGGCTTGGCTAGCCCCGAAGCATTTTCTTTCCGCAGAGGTCTGTCGAAGCGGGCCTCCACTTGCTTTTGTTTATTGGCTGCTGAGGGCTTGGATGGACCCTCCTCAGGGATGGTGCCAGGAGGCACCACTTCGGCGGCAGCTTCACCGGACTGGGAGTTCTGTTGTGCACGCGTCTGCACAGGAAGCGCCTCTTCCGTTGAAGAAGAGACCGTGCAGCAAGACTTGATCTTCCTGCCTTTTGCTTTGGAGGTAGGGCGTACCTCCGGTTGAGTTACCTCGGAGACGAGGTCGGGGTGAACCCAGAGGACCTCTCCTCGAGATATGGTGAGTGGGACAAGTCCACTCACATTGTCACGGGTGGGTGGCAAATTCACCACCTCCATTGTCGCCTTAGGGATGGAGACGACGCCATCTTGTGTGGTAGTCGGCGGCAAGGTGCCGAACTGAAGTGACACCACATTAGCTGACACCGTCTTCTCTTCGTAATCGACGAAGATTACATCCGCATTGATCATGCGCTGGATGTAATTTTTGAGGACGTAGCAGTCCTTAGTCGGGTGTCCGACAAACCGATGGTAGTGACAGTACCTTGGGTTGTCCACCTTCCCGACTTCATCGGGCCGCTTCGGGTCCGGAAGCTTGATCTTGTCACCCTGCTTCAGTATCTCAAAGAGTTGCAGGGTGTCGTCATCATTGAATGAATAAACCTCCTTGGGTCTCGGTGCCAATGGAGGCTTTTGAGTAGGCGCAGATGCGCCCTTCGAGGCATTAACTGTCAATGCCTGTTTCCCCTTTGTTTCTCGTCCGGAGTTGTTGGTTGCGGACTTTTTCCTCTTATCGTCAAAGGCGGGGAAGCTAACACCCAGAAGACGTGCATTGGCCGCCTTCTTCTCTGCAGCTTCAGCTTCAATGATTAGGGAGCTCCAGTCGGGAGGGGGAGTAGAGTTAAGCCAGAGCTTTACTGCAGGCAGCATGTTCATACTGCAAGCAGAGAGAAGCGCATGTTCTGGCATGCCTGGAGGTAACCTGAAGCAGGCCTGACGGAAGCGTTCGATGAATGCCCGAACCGTTTCCTTGTCCTTCTGGCGTATCTCAATGAGAGACGCCATCGTCATGTCCTTTCCACCGTCGTAGAAGCGGTCGAGGAAGAGGCGTATCAGGTCGTCGAAGGACGATATGGAATTATCGGAGAGGCTGCAGTACCAGTCATACGCCACCCCTTTCAGGGCCCCAACAAAGATGCTGGTGAGGAGTGCGTCCTCCTTCGGAAGATACCCTGTCTGCGACTGGAAGTACGTCAGGTACCGTCGTGGAGAGTCCTTCCCGTCATACGGCGTGAGTGTTTGTGGTTTATACTTTGGGGGATAAACCACCTTGTTCCACTCAAGGGGATAAGGCTGGGGAATGCCCATCTTCTGGCGTTCCTCCTGTCTGTTCTTGGACTCGAAGCGCTCCCGCAGATCTTTGATCATTTCGACCACGTCCTCCGTGGAGCTAGGAGCCGGGGAAGGAGGTACTACCTGGAGCGGAGCGTTTGAGGGCTCCGATGTCCGGGGTGCTTCTGTGTCTGAGGGTGTCCGCTGGAGGGGCACACTCGACTCTCCATTAGCTCCTGGGTCGGGACCATTTGAAGGTGTCCTGATCAAGGCCGACCGCATCTCAAACACTGCTTGAGTCAGTGCTTGCATTGAGACAGAGAGGGTTTTGAGTCCTCCCTCTAACGAGTCTATGCGCTGGACAATGTCCTGTGGCGGCGCATCAGCCTCAAGATCACCCCCGGTCATGTATACTGTCATGACACGGCCGGAAGTGGATGGATTAGTTGAGGCTTCGCTCTCAGCCTCGCTCTCATGTGGGGGAGTTACTTCTCCTGGTGTTTGGCCACCCCCAGCCACATTCTGGAGTTCGTCTTCGACAGGCGCATCTGCAAGGGCCTGACTGCCCTCAGCTCTGTCTTGAAGGGCCTCTTCGTTTTCAGTACTACCCCGGCGGTGTCCTGGAGGACATCGTCATTTTGAGGGGCTTCAGGGAGGCCATCTTCGCCTTGATGAAGATCCGCCGCAGCTGTGCTTTGGACATCTTCGTCTTCGGAAGGAGGCTCGACAAGGGTCTGGCTACCCCCAGCTTCCTCCAAGGACTTCTTCCTCGACCGAGTGCCTTCGAACACTCCAGAGGTCGTGACAGCTGCCTTGGTTTTCCTCGGCTGGCTTTTGGATGAAGACGAGGAATTGGCAGTTGTCTTCCGGACAGATGAGGAATTGGAGATCGCGTTGCATGACGCAATCTTTAGTTCCTCTTCTGCTGACACCTTCGTCCCAAGGCGATGTCGGAGGGGTGTCGATGATTGTAGCCGTTGGAAGACCGACTGCTTTGGCGGTACTGCCGTCTTGCAACAGCAGTTGATGGTGACCACTGCACAAGTGTGCCCCGTGAGAGGCGCATCGTGCTTGTTGGTCAACTCTCCTGACCGGCGCTTGTGAGTGATCACGTTGCGCAAGTCGTTGGAGGAGAGTGCTACCCTCACACCCCTCTCAGGCGCATGGCAGGGCCAAGCGCCGGGGTGGTCGGGTGAGTGCTGCGCCCCCTGATCTAATACCAAGCAGGCATCACGATCAGTAGTGGGGGAACCACAGCATTTGAAGTGACTTGAACGGACCTCAAACGCACAACCAGAGGAGGCGCGGGAGTTCAAGACCACTGAGTTTGCCTCTCTCGGCTTGGTTGTGTACGCAGTGAATGCGCCCAAGTGAGATGAGGACTTTGAAGGTCGACTCGTTGTCGGTACGGGAGCACTTGAGTCAACCTTGTACAGCTTGCCATCGGCAGCACGCGTGATTGTAAGCGCGTGCCTCTGGCCGGCTGCTGGCATAGCACGTTTGTGGCTCGTGGCCCGTGCCGCCTTGGATTTCTTCGTACCAGCCCGCTGGGGCGTATAGTACTCAGCATCCAAATTCTCCTCGCCGTTACAGCGAGTGAGTCTGTCGAAGACAGAGGCTCGTTGTGGCGCATCAGAAGTAATGCACGGGGCATTGGCTGCGCCCCTGCTCCGTCGACGTATCTTCCTCGCCTGAGAGAAAGATGGCTGGGGAACGTGGTCAGCCGCACGCTTCCCCGAGAGATGTACTGCATCAGCGGGCGCACCTTGACTGCTGAGGACGTCAGCAGGAAGGGAAGGCTGGACGGGCGCATCCCCTTCAACGGTGGTGCCCGAGGCGTCGACTTTGCGCACCCAGACTGCGCGTGTCTTCTTCGGCTTCGACAGCCGCTTCGAAGGACTCGCACTTCCTTCAGAAATGAACTCCTCGTATGCCTGTTGATTGAGGCGCACTACCAGCGTCTTGTGGGAGGAGCCCACCTTCACGTCGTCGGCCTGTGACACGACTTTCTCGGTAGAGGAGAAAGAGGTCCCCAGCAGAGTCGCCAGCTTGTTTGCCATTAAAATTGTTTTGATTGAAATCTTAATACAAACAGAACAGTGATACAATATAGGACATAGATGTAGTCCTAGGAGTACACTTTTGTTTAAGCTGGGTCCTTAGTGCCAATGGAGCGAGTGGTAATGCGTTGACTCCGTTGACCGGCTGACGGCGGTTATCGGTTCTCTGAAGGTGTTGATTGCTCTGGGTGCTGGAGCCTGCTGAGAGGAGTAAGACGTTGAGTGTCTAGAACTGCCTCTCCGGTGATTCTCTGTTGTGGATTCTTTTTGTGAGTCTTATGTTCTGAGTCTCTGTGTGTGTGTGAAGGGGATGATCCTTCTATTTATAGTTTTGCAGGCTGGCTGCTCATGCGCGCATGTAGGATGCACCGGTGTGGGGACGCCACGTGGAGGTTGCTGATGGAGGCGCATGGATGCTGCGCCCTGATCGAGGGGGAGAACTCTTCATACTGCTGTTGTGAGCCGGCACGTAGCAGAGAGAAGATCTTTCCGTTGCTGAAATCTTAGATGAGTTGAGTCAAAAGACACGTGTCGTCGACTCATGGTTCGAAGATCTCGGATTTGGTGGAGAGGAGTGATCTGGTGGGCTGCGTCTTGGATTGGGCGCAGGAGGAGGCTGCGGCTCATAACCTTTAGGAGTTACAAACCCTTTGGGGCGCATGGCTTTTGAGGCGCATGCAGGCGACTTTCCTTCTGTCTTTTGGGATCAGAGAGTAGTCTGAGGCGCATGGCTTTTGAGGCGCATGCTGATTTGGACGCATGGCCGTAGAGGCGCATGCGGGTTTGGACGTATGGCCGTAGAGGCGCATACGGGTTTGGACGCATGGCCGTAGAGGCGCATGCGGATGGCCACGTGGCAGTAGCCGTCGGAGTCATGATGATGCTGACGTTGCCGACGCTTCGTTCTCTAAAAAAGCTGTCAACTGTTCAGACTTTGGAAGGCGTGCTGCCAACTCTGTCAGTTCAGCATTTAATGTTGGTGACGTTCGATGGACAGCTGAGTGGGCGCGTCGGTTGGCGTTCCACTCGGTATGGAGATGTGTGGGGGCGCACCCTCTATAATGCGCCGAGTACTGTAGGGCGCGTCTGTGTGATGCGCCTGATGCCGAAGGGCGCGTCCGTGTGATGCACTGTCTGGCTGGCGCATCGGACATGTCTTTTAATGATGCGGCTGTCTCGCTCTTCGAGTGCTATAAATAGCCGTTTGGCTGAATTCAAGGCGTCCGGTTCATCCATTTAATGTAAATTCATTGCACAGAATTCGAAGGGCCATCCACTTGGCACGTGGGTTTAATCTGCCCGGCCTATAAATAGTGGCATGGAGAGAAGATTTGCTTCTCATTCCCTCACGTACTTCCAATATGAATTTGAACATACGGGTGCATTCTGCTGACGAAGTGCTCCCGAGGGTGAAGATGAGACGCTGTGTTGTCTTTAATGCACTTGAAGGTGACTGTTACATCCAAAAGACGGAGTCGAGGGCTTCTGAGGCAGGCGGAAGGTGCCTGTTGCATCCAAAGATAAGGATGCTCGAGCCTCGTCTCCGTTATTCCGGAAGAGCCGTAGATCGGAATGGCGGTGCAAGGCTCTCTCTTCCTGCAAAGTGGGGTTTCCCTACTTTGATCGTGTCGAAAGCTGCTCCTTTAGCTGTGGTTTCGATCACGGTCTTCCTTCGACTTTGGAGGCTCTTTCGAAGCCTCCCCTGGCCACAGCATTTGCGGTGCTCTTCTATTCCTTGGTTCCAGCCAGAGGGTTAAATGCTTTGTGTTGAAGCATTTATCGGGCGAGCCTGGTTGGAAGAGCGGCACATAACTGGGCTCTGCTCGGCCAGGTGAGCCTGGCTGGAAGAATTTGGCTGAAGGGATGCACATAACTGAGGTGCTGAAGAGATGATGGGATGCGCCTGGATGGAGGCGCATGATATCTGCTGCGCCTCACTGGTGGCGCATAGTGATGCTGCGCCTATCTGGAGACGCATGGTGGCCGCTGCGCTTATCTGAAGGCGCATGATGGCCGCTGGCTGTAGACTTAGGCTCTTTCCTTTGTAGGAATTCTCCTTTGTACAACCTTTTCTAGACATGTAATAGACTTTTATATATAAATAAAAGTCCTTCTTCAAATGTCTATAGTTATTGACTTTGCTGTGAAGTTCTTCATCTGAGTTCTGGCGCATGTAGTGTCTGGCGCATGGGCTTTCTGGTTGTGAAATTCCATGCTTCTACAGTGAGGATCATTCACCGTTGGAGGTGGTTACAAGACTGCTGAGCATCAAGTCTGATTTCAACAAGTCTCAAGAATGCTACAACCGAATCATCGAGTTGATTATAGAGATCTTGCCGAAGGGTACAAAGTTACCTACAGACTTCTACTGATCTAAGAGAATGGTAAGATCGCTCTGGATGGGATATGATAAAATTGATGCATGTCGCAACGGATGCATGTTGTACTATAAGGACGATAAGGATGAAGACGTGTACAGATTTTGTGGTGCTGATCGCTACAAGGCAACAAGTTTAAGTAGGACTCCCAGTGCAAGGAAGCCGACCAATTCGATGCACTACTTGCCTTTAATGCCGCAGTTGTAGAGGTTTTTTATGGTGAAGGAGACTACCGAGAACATGAGTTGGCACAGGCAGGAACAGATAGATAGAGTTTTAGATAATCCATCTGATGGAGAAGTATAGAAGCACTTTGATCGAGAGTATCCAGATTTTGCTTCTGATCCGCGTAATGTAAGATTGGGGCTATCCTCTGACGGTTTTGTCCCGTTCAGACTTTCGGGTTCCCAATATTCGTGTTGGCCAGTAATTGTCACTCCATACAACCTACCGCCATGGATGTGTATGTAGAGTCCTTACATGTTCCTAACCATTATCATTTCGGGTCCGAACAATCCGAAGAGGAATATCGATGTGTACTTACAGCCGTTGATAGATGAGTTGAATCATCTATGGGAATTAGGTGCCAACACATATGATGTTTCCAGAAAGCAAAACTTTTAGATGAGGGCCGCACTGATATGAACCATCAACGACTTTTCGGCCTATGGAATGTTATCGAGATGGGGCACTCATGGTCGTCTCTCATGTCCATATTGCATGGACCGTATGAAGGCTTTCCGTTTGAAACACGGAGGAAAACCATGCTTCTTTGATTGTCATCGATAGTTCCTACCGAAGGATCATCCATTCCGGAGGAATAGGAATACTTTTTTTGCCGGCATTGTGGAGAAGGCCAATCCACTGCCAAGGTGTACCGGAGACATGATATGGGAGGAGGTCAAAGATTTTTCAAGTGCTATCGAAGAGCTTACAAAGGGATATAAGTGTGATGAATTTGGTCGCACTCATAATTGGACAAAAATAAGTGTATTCTAGGACCTGCCATATTGGAGCACCAATTTGATCAGACATAATCTTGATGTCATACATATCGAGAAGAATGTGTTTGACAACATAATTAATACTATAATGGATGTAAAGGGAAAGACGAAAGACAATTCCAAGGCCAGGTTGGACTTGGAAGATATATGTTGATGTCTTGCATTGTATTTGACAAAGAAAGGCAATAGGAAGTATAAGAAGCCTAAGACAATTTTTTTTACTGGACAGGCAGGATAAATGGAGACTTTGTAGGTGGATTCAGGGCCTAAAATTTTTTGACAGGTACGTATCGAATTTAAGAAGATGCGTCGACCCAAAGAAGAACAAAGAGTTGATCCAGGCAATGATTTCTATGACATCTTACGAAAGATTGTGGAGTTGACATATAACTACGGCATAGAGCCGGCTAAGATGGAATTGTTCAAGTGTGATTGGTTCGATCCGATCCAAGATCAAGGTTGGAAAATTGACAAGCATGGTCTTGTGGATAGTAACTACCAGCGTTGATATCAAGAATACGAACCATTTATCCTAGCAAGTCAGGCTCAACTCGTTTACTTCACTACTTATTCTAGACGAAGAACAACTAGGTTGGACTGGTGGGCAGAATGCAAGATTAAAGCTAAAAATACCTACGATGTTGACGAAATAGCTTATCAGAAGGACGAGCTACCTCTTGTAACAAATACAGTTGACGTGGACACAACGAAAGTTCCACATTACACATCTAATCGTGTAGAAGAGGTAGAAGTATCCAAAGAGAAAAATAAAGTAGATGAAAGCGAAGATGAAGAGGAAGAGGAAGATGAGGATGCGGAGAACAAAAAAGATGAATTTTTAGAAGATGATTGAAAAGAAAAGAAAGTGTCAAATATGTTTAACCACTAATTAATCTCCATGCAACAATTATTTAGACTTGTGAAATGTACTGTCGTTTTGTTTAACCCTTAATTAATCTATATATTTCCATCAATCTTACTAGATGGCACCCATGACCCGAGCATGTCGCTTAAGAGAGGCACAAATGGCTGCTGAGGAGAAAGTGGTACCTCCTGCTGCTGAGGAGGAAGTGCTGCCTCCTGCTGCTGAGGAGGTGATACCTAAAGTAGAGATTAAGGTTAAGGAAGAAGTACTACCTCCTACTATTAAGGAGGAAGTGATTCCTAAAGCCGAGATCGCTGTGAAGGAGAAAGTGGCACCAGAAGGCAGTGGCACTAGGAGTTCCTGTCATCCAGCTCCTATAGATTATCTTGATCACGTGGAGCCTTCTTATGCGTGGTGGCTGAGGGAGTGGTATATGCCCCAGCGTCGAGGGTAGAGTTATATATAGGATTTGACCGTATTTGTCTCCGGTAGACTTATTTCTGGATTAGACTTGGATGTTTTTACAACTCTGGATGTTTCTTGTTATTTTCTAAATATGATTATTATCTAGACTTGGATGTTTCTGGATGCTATTATTTAGACTTGGTCATTATCTAGAAATTCAACGGAGGGTTGCTCCGGGTCTATTTTTTATAAACTGTGATATGTTAGATACATGCAGATTGGATTTAGAATATGTATTACATTTCTTGTATATATTTTTTTATCAGGTATGGCAGGACGAAGAGGATCGTACCTCGGAGCATCCCGTGCCGATAGAGGTCCACCGGTAGAGGAGCATCCCATGCCGATAGAAGTTCCGCTGGTGGATGGAGTGCTACTCCATTATCGGATGATGGTTCTGAACCCTCGTCTCTTAGTACTCCAGTGTACCGACCAGTCACATTTTCTACTGCGTCGATACGTGGCAGTACTCATGGGACGGGCAGTTCCAGGCCTGAGACTTTTCCATCCAACGTTCTGAATGCTGACGGCACTATAGAAACGGAGGAGCGGGTGGAGGAGGTCGCACCTACATGTCACCATATGATCTGAGCGATCCTTCATGTGCCCCTCCGGACGAGGCGAGGATGGAGATTTGGTTCGACGGGCCTACAAAGTAAGTTAATTAGTTAACATTAATTTATAAATATATCTATATATTCCTGAATATAATTTTCGTTGTGTAGATATCGTCCTCCGTCAGTTCAGAGGGCATTGGAGCTATTTCTGAGGTCCAACTACGATGGCCCTTGGATCAACTACTCGGATGCCTCGGACGAAAGGAAGGCATTCTGGTTTACCCACTTCAAGGTAACTAAAGTATACTGCTTTTAGTATAAATTATTTTTTATGCATATTATATAACTAACTAATTTAATTCTTGTAAAAAAAATATTTTTATCCACCATACCGGGCTGAGATGATCGAGAAGCAATTTTTTGCCGTTGCTGCCAAGTTAATCCGAGATGTGATCAACGACCAGAAGGCTCAAGAGCATTGTGGAAGACCGATCCATGGTTGGATCACGTCCGAGCAGTGGACTGTGATGTTGGCTAGATTCGATGATACTAGGTACAAAGAACGGTTGAAGAAGGCGAAGGGGGCTAGGACGAGGACAGGAAAGTGGTGTGGTGGCTCGATTCCCATGACAAAACATTTCTGTCGTCTGGTATATATTTTACTGTAATATTATTTTAATGAAAGTATGAATAAAATATTTAATTTCAATAACAAACAAATTATTATAACAGATAATGAGGGTTGAGGATGCCAACATGGTGACTGTCATCCTGGCCAGCCATCGGAAGGACGAAAAGCTCATCGATGATAGGGCCATGCAGAGCTATGTAAGTATTACTTTACGTGTCACTAACTTTAGTATAACTTAAGAAATATGCAATATATATCCATAAACGAGGAACAACTAGGTTGGTAGTAAATATTATGCTTATCGAGATACGTACTTTTCTAGGATGAGGGGCTAGTACTTCCTTGTAGCTCCCTCTGGCTCGAACGTTGGACGAGCACTGGATGACCACCGTTGGCGGTCTTCAGAGGGGTACGTACTACGGTATGGAATCCTACGGCATCTTTGTGGCGACGCAATTATCCAGGGACCCCTTTGCCAGTGTGCATTCCCCACAGCCCTTACAGAAGTCGGCCTGAGTAGAGGAACTCTGTCGTAAGGTTACTGAGCTGCGTGACGAGCTATTACTGAGGATTACGAAGCAGCCCCAGTCTCAGCCGTAGATGGACGGTACGGCGCTCACCGTATGATTTGATATGCTCGAGCGCACTATTAGGTAGTCGAGCGAGAGGACGGATCATACCGTTCAGGCGATGCAGACGAGGATGGATCTTGCCATTCAGGCGGTGTAAGGGTCGCTGGTGGCCATGGGTGATCAGCTTTCGAGGCTGGAGTTTGTTATGAATTCCACCAACTTTAGACTACTAGCCATGGAGTAGACACTTCCTGATCGTACGTCGGCATCCACACCGACTGTATCGGTTCCACTGCCCCCTCCTCCTCCTATTGATGAGTCGTCACCGGTAGCGCTGACGTCGGCACAGTATAGGTTCATGTTGTCCCAGATGCAGGGACTACCTCCTCCTCCTCCTGACCAGGCGTAGTCCTTTATTGGACTTATTTTCATGTGTTGTGTTGTTGTTTGCTGACCCATTGTTGGGTCTTTATATATTTATTTAGTAACAGTGTTATGTAGACCCTGTTGAAATATTACTGGACAAACTCTTTTTATAGCCATTTGGTAGTAGATTTATTTTCACCCGACTATTTCATATCTTTCTTGTTGTTTGATTCTATTTGTTTGATTATTGCTAGTATCTTTTCATCATTTGTCTAATTATGTTTGTTTAGCGGTGTTGAGTTTTCCACCGAAGGTCGACGAACCCAGAGAATTCTACGGAGGGTTGCTCCGGGTCTATTATATGCACTATCATTTAAAATGCAGGTAGATTCTGGATGGAAAAGCAAACAAAATCCTATTTTTTAAAAAGTTAGTAAAACTTAGCGACTTTTACCGACGAATAGGACGAATACCGACACCGCAGTACGTCGCTAACATGTATCAATATGTCGCTAATCTGAAAAGCAAATGTCGCAGATAGTCGCTAGACATTGCTACGTTGCTGACATGGTAAACTCGATATGTCAGCAAGTAGTCTACTAACATCGCAAAGGACGTCGCTATTCATGTTTCCTAATGTTGCTAGCCTGTGTCGGAGACATCGCTAATGGTTGCCAGACGTCGCTAGTATCATGACGTGGCAAACCCAAAATGTCATATAGTACGTCACTAAACGTCGTAGATTACGTCGCTAACCGCTAAACTGTCAGCGACAATTAGCAAAGTATATCTATATCGCTAATTAGCAACGCCTCATCGTCAAACGTCGCTATCCACTAAAAAGCTAGCAACGTCAGGGCGTCGTAAATGAACGTCGCCATGGCGATAAACAACAACGTCTTCTGTGTTAGTGACCAGGTAATACGCGATATGGAGATTTTGTCGCTAATTTTGTCGCTAAACGAAATCAATGATTTTTTTTCTGTTTAGCGACAGCCTATGGCGTCACTAATATGACTTATTTTGGTAGTGTTTTCCCCATTTGCCACCATGACTTCAAAATTTTCACTATCACTAAGAGGTAATTGTAATCTTTTACTGAATTATAAGTCTATAAAACTGTGAGTTAACCATGAATCAACTAGGATTAGCACAGGTCTGTTCTGTATGGTCCCCCTTATTCTCATAGTAGAAGGATGCAAATTGCCAGATAAAGCTTGTAAGGAGATAGAAAATGATCCAGCATTAGTAGCTTTCTTTTCAATTTCCTCAGTTGTTGCTTCATTGTTTAGTTCCTCCACATCTAGTTCATCAGCCGTTAGCATGAACAGCTTTTTCTCCTTGCACCTGTGCCCTTTAAACCACTTCTCATCACAGAGGTAACACAACCCTAAACTTCTTCTTCTGGCTAGTTCACTTGGTGATATAGTTAGGATAAAGGAATGAGTACCCTGAGATATTTTCCCTGCTGTAGTGGCTGGTCCTGATATAGGCAGTCATCTTATGATCTTTATGGCCTTGCATGTAAGTGTCACGCCCGCTCCCATAGGAGCAATCGTCCTCACTAAGGTGTGATGCTGCCTGAGCCTAGATTGCGCTCACGCAAGGCAGGTTTCATAACGGTCGATTACAGGCTAAGCAACGGGGTCGTCGCACAGAAGTCCGAAGCAGAAATATTGAATAATAGCAACGAAAATTTAAAGCAAAATACAAGTCATTCAAAATGCTCTTTATTGATATTGAAACAAAGATTACAATGTGGCGCAAGACCAAGATTACAATCACTCAAGCTCATTCTTCTTACATTATAAGTCACTCTGCTCTCTCTCATCTCTCAATATAATTTGAGTAGGCCAGCGGAAGCTTCGGATAGGCGATTTCCATACATTATGTCCCGTATAAGTCCAGTCTTCAATGCGGCTGTACGCCTCGAAATGCCAAAGAAATTCATGCCTCGACGCATCCAAGCGAGCTCCGCGCCAACGAGCTTCTACCTGTGCCTGCACATAAACATGATGTGGGTGTCAGTACTCAACTTTACTGGTGGAATGAGCTCCGCGCCCATCCATACAAAACCAATATGTTCATTTAGTTTGTACAACATAATCCCTTTATGATTGTCTTTCTATTCTTGTCTTAGGATTGATTTTAGGACATAAACTCTTGGCCTATTTTGTGTCTCTAGACCATCATCGTTTCCTGCACCAACAACTTTCATATACCTTGCCTCTAGACCATTCATGTGTCAACGACGTTAACTTATCGACTCGTGCTTGCCTATCAGCCCATATTTGGAACGTAGCAACTTGGTCATGCCATAACCTCTATTCGTGCTCAATATACTTGAGACAGTGCTTCCCTACTTAGTCTAGCCTATATTTGTGCCGTGACAGCATGGCCGTGCATGAACAAATCATGTTCGTGCATCACAACTCAATATTTCTTGATCAAACTCGCCTTACGGCCCTTCTTGACTTAACTCTTAATGACTCAAATCTGACTTATGCAACTCTGTGTGAACAACTTAATACTTGACACACCGACTCGTGCCGAAGCACGTATCCTTGCTATAGCCAAATCTTAGTTTTCATACTGGTGTTACAACCGTGCATATCATTTTTTGACTCAGTTTGTGCCGTGTTTACACTTCCTTTGATTCGACCAACATCGTACATACGGATAGCCGCTCAGCACGCCAACTTACCTATATGAAAGGTTACTAGCATTGACTAGCCATCGTGGACATAGCTAGGAATAGGATGAGTCGATCAATGCAGGTAGCTAGCTCCAATGACAGCCTACCGAATCCCTTGTTGCCTACCCAGCAAAAGCTATACCGTGTTTCCTCCCTGCCGGATCGGTCTCCTGGACCCAGATTGCCGATCCGAAGAAACATCGCCCTTGTCGAAAAGTTGTCCATAACCACGCACCTATAAGACTTCATCTAGATTCACGTGATGCATGGCCTAATCTGTGGAATGTCTCAAACCATACTCTTTAGCAAAACGTGCTTGAAACCATATCATACAAAACGTGTATTGGAACCATGAGACTCCCAAATGAGGGACCGCCTCGGCGACAAACCATTGCTCGAACTTTCCATTCTTTGAAATCTAGGGAATGGCTATTGCATAGCCTTCCTGCTTAACTTGAACAAAATACGTTCTTTAGGTGCCATAGACCGTGGCTAACTTTTTACTGAACCAACCGTGGCTCGTGCCTTAAACCAACTTGCGTTCTATACGACGCTACCGCTCAAGTCATACTCCATATGATGAGCCTTAAGATCGTGGGACCATGTGTCTATGACAATGTAACGCCCAGTCCCAAAATACGTAGGACTAGAACGTAATCATGCCAGCTGTATACATACGAAGTATATGGACCCTCGTATATATACATAAGCTGTAAAATACAGTAACCAAGGTACTAAATCTCATCCACAAAGATAAATAATGATATAAAGACAATTTTGAATTTGTCATGTATACAATCGTTGGACGGAGACAAAGTCCACTACCAACCAAAATATGGAAAAGTATAAAGAAAATGAAATGAGTGGCGAGCGAAGCGAAGATGATCCAAATGCAATCATCCTCGAAGAAGTGGCGATGAACACGGCTAGAGCTAGAACACCTGCGAAAGACAATAGCACACACCTGGAGAGATAACCAGGTCCTCAGAGGGACGTAACAAGACACATAATATCATGCCATATAAACTGAATAAATATTGCTCAAATAAATAAGTAAATCAAATTATAACATGTTCCAATACGCACCTACTGAACGAGCGTACCATCCCCCCAACCAAACAAGGACAGGAGATGGTAAACTAATTCACGGTAACGTATCTTCCCATGCTATGAATCCAATATGGTATCCGGACCCCAACAAGGTTCAATACCTTCTCATCGAAGTAGTAAGTCACACCTACAACCAAACAAGGACAAGATGTGACGAACTAATTCGCGACAAGTTATTGTTCCAAGCCACGGTCAGATACAAGTACCCAAACCAAAAGTACTCGTACCTAACGGATAAAGGTAGCCTACCGTTCTAAGTGATATGTAGTTAAGAACAATCCTTCCTACGCATGGACCCTGGCTGAATAGGATCGGCATAGTCCCCTCTTGGGCATCAGAGGCCCCATCAGTAAGAGCATAATGTTCCGCAGAATCGTCAGTGGCCGTCAGTAATCTTGGGTCATCAACCCCGTATCTCCAGCGGAGAGTCCGGGTCACAAGGGAAGTGCATCGAAGCCCATACGCTAAGGAATTGTCCTCCCCGTCCAATGCCTACTGCGTTGTATCCACAACACAAAACTACTATAACCGCTAAGTCAAACTAACATGCAACCTCTATTAGCGGTTATTCCTATCGCACGGCTTGTACGTACTGGTGGCCAGCCAATCACGCACTCCCGTGTCCTACATGCGACACACAACTTCGTGTTATAACGTGTCAAGGCCAATGAATGCAACACACATGGTGGTCTCTTAAATCTAGGTTTAATTTGTAAGAAAAATAATACACAGCAGGAAATATAAATGAACATTAAGTTCTAACAGTTATGCCATGTATCACAGTTTATTTTGCATAAAGAAAATAAATAATGCATGAATTATGAGCTACAATAATTAAACAGCAAATGGCAAGGTGTCTTGCCTGGTAGGGCGCCTGGTGTGCCGCGATGATCAAGGTGGCACGATCTGCAACTTCGGTGCAACAACTATGCAAGGTGACCTCGGTTGGTGACACGGACAGTTCCATCGGGTCTAGGACGGTCAATTTAGTTAGGGTAGATATAAAGTAGTTTGGAATTGGCAAAGGAATAGGAAGATTGGGATTGGTCATGGACAAAAATAGATATTCGAAATATATAAAAACTCATTTCTATAGGAAAATAATTTAGACTAAAAATACTTTTAGGGTAAAAACTAATTTTTATCAAATAAATTTTTAACTAAAAAGCCATAAATGATACACTTAAAATATTGAGAAATTATTTAGCGCTAAAATCCAATTTAGTCAAAATAGACTTTTAGAGCTATATTTAAAAAAATAATAATATACTATTTAGAGGGTGTCTAAACCAAGTTTTGAAAGTATATACAGGCCAAGCCCAAAATATAATTTTGAAAACTATAATTTATATATTTATTTAATACACAATTAACTAAAGAAAATAATAATAATAATAATAATAATAATAATAATAATAACAATAATAATAATAATAATAATAATAATAATAATTATAATAATGATAATGATAATGATAATAATAATTGTTAAGAAAATAATAATAATAATAGAATTTGATGTTCCAATAATAATAATCATATAATAATAAAGAATAAATAAGTAATAAAAAGATCAGTACGAAACTTTGAGAAAGCTGTTCTCGAGAGAACTCGAACAGTCAACCAAAAGTAAGAGGAGGGAGAGGGAAATGGGAGAGAGGGAATCGGACGGGAGAGGGTTCGGTGAACGCGCGCGCGGCGGAGCTTCGTCGGCGGCGCGGCGCCGGCTGGGTCGAGCGGAGGGGAGAACGCGGAGGAGAGGCGGACGGACGCTGCGGAGGGGAGAAGGGAAGTCGGTCGGCGACGCTATGGGTTTGTTCGGCAGGCGGCGCCGAGCGCAGGAAGGCGAAGGGGGTTTCGAGGCGCTGGCCGGTCGGGGCAGAAGAGAGGGCGGAGGCGGATCTGGAGTCGTGGCGGACGCTGCGGAGGGGAGAAGAGGAAGGGCGCGCGGCGGTACTCGGTGAAGCCGAACGCGGCGGCTAGGGCACCCTGCGGCAGAGGTAAGGTTGGTGGTGGTGATGTATTTTAATTTGGGGTATCTTTTGGGGTTTTGGTGGTACCACCGGCCGGCGAGGGCCGTGGTGGGGGATGTTGCTGCCGTGGTGGCCACGGCGGTGACGGTGATGATAATGGTGGTAGTTTTAGCTGACGGTAGGGAGAAGGGTTGATGCCGCGGTGGTGCGACAGTCGGACGCGGTCGTGGTTTGGGGGTCGAGCTGTTCGGCATGCTGGTGGCAGTGTGGTGGCTGAGGTTGGCCGATTCATTGGGACGGTGTCGGGTGGTGTACAAGCTGGAGACGGGGAGGACAGGGAACGGTGGAGTAGGCGGGGCTCGGTTGTCGTTGGGATTGGGCTATGGTTGGGTTGTGTCGGGACGGACGGGCGAGGACGACGGTAGTGATTGGTGAAGGGTATTGGGTTGGCCGAGGACAGGTGGCCGGGGACGGGTTGTTAACAGAAGGCTAGGGTTAGGGTTTTAGAATAGTATTGGGTTTACTGTGTCGAAATCGTGTCCGACATGTGGACACGAAGAAGGTAAAATGTAATTGTAAAAGAATTAACCTATTGGAAAGACACCCGGGGTCGGACCCGAGGCCGTCACGTCTGACACGGAAAGATGTTGGACATGGACACGAGGCACACACATTGTAGAATAATTTATAGAGACAATTTGGTGGATGATAGAAATAAATTGGAGGAGTACCTGCCTATTTATAGGATGTGGGAATTCCCAATAAGATAAGGATTAGGATATTTAAAACCCAACTTGGATATTTTTATATTTAGTTTTAAAGCAATCAAATCAAAATCCAAATCCAAATCTAATTTAAATCAAATTAAATTCTCTTAGTTTAAAATCAAATCAATAAATCAAATTTTAATTTTTTAACTATTTAAATAAATACATAGATTCAAATCAAGATTTAAATCTTCATAATAAATTCAAAATATGCTTTCCAAAAATACTAATAATATTAATTTCGAAAATTGCATTTTTATTTAAAATAAACTAATAATTATTTATGAGCTATATGTATGCATAAATATTCTTTACATAAATATACTTTCTAATATACCATTTTATGGGAAAATACCTTATAATTATAACTGCATAAATAAAAGGCTTTTCATAATTAAAACCATAAACTTGAAATGGTAGCTAGAAATAATTATTACCTATATTATTTTGAAACCATAAAAATAATAAAAATAATGTTTTTTCAAAAATATGTACGCTCGCACATATTCGCACTCATCGAGCAAATTCAAAAAATAAAAGTCGTGCGCGACGTATAATACGACTACGCGACGTGTATTACGAAAATTTTAAATCAGTACTAAATTTAATAAAAAAAATAGTAGAAATTTCAGGGGTTTTACATCCTACCCAACTTAAAAGAATTTCGTCCTCGAAATTTAGAATTTTGTAGGGGGGTGAGAGGACACAAGGGGGTATCAGTGGGGATCCAACAATGACAATGTTTTCACAAAATCATGTCGTAAGAAATAGCGATCTAGATCGTAGAAAAACAATACGGTATGGTCACGGGTAATGAATGAGGGTCACGATTAAGAGAACGAAATAGATTCGCTTTAATTAAGCGATTAGAGGGTCTAGATAGGGTCGAGTAGTTTAGGATGAAGATATAGCAACATCGAGTGAGAATGGTCATAGTCGATAGGAAGGCTAGAGGAAGTTCTAGTATAACGCCTTCGCCCTCCTAAAATAGATGAAGGCGAAAGCAATATAGAGTTCGAAGGAGGCGTTTATCGAATACGAATACGTGATCCAAAGACGATCGAATAATTTCAAAGGAATTGTCAAGGTAGTCGTGGATGGGACTCTAGAGGACAAGCTTAACTATGTCCCCATCCACGTAGAATAATAGGCAAAAGCGAACCAAGTGCACTCGGTTGATCAGACCATCCTGCACCGGTTCTGATTAGACGCTATGTTAGTGGGAATTCTTCCAATAACATATGTTATGAACAAGCTTGATAAAGAATTAAGCTTGCAAAAACTAGGCTATATTAGCATCATTAGTCTAGATAGTAAAAATATAGGCACGAGATTAAGATTGAAATAAAGAACAAATATGAATAGTCTAAGAGTCATAAGGATCTAAGTCTTGTTTATTCCTATACCATCATTCTACGGTTTTATTGACCAAGGCTTGGTTGACCAAATGGGTTAAATTTCCTCTAGATTCTAGGATCTAAGTAAGCTTGCTAATATAGGTCACTAGGTCAAAAGGGGTTGCTAGTTCATAAGGTATTCTACCCAACTTAAAGAATTAAACTAATGGTGTCTGGGACAGCTAACTAATAGGGTCAATCTCTAGCAAGCACGAAGGAAAGATAAGAATAATGATAGAAGGAATCAAGCAAGATGCAATCAATGAGTCAAACGGTAGATTGAAGAAAGTGGTCAAGTATGTGGATGAGATCCTAGACTTCTAATCCTATGCGCAGGCTTGCTTGGTACGGTAAGGTAACCAAACAATTTATCTTGACCTGCATGGGCCACCAAAAAAACATGTAACGCTCCAGTCCCAAAATAAGTAGGACTAGAACGTAATCATGCCAGCTGTATACATTCGAAGTATATGGACCCTCGTATATATACATAAGCTGTAAAATACAGTAACCAAGGTACTAAATCTCATCCACAAAGATAAATAATGATATAAAGGCAATTTTGAATTTGTCATGTATACAATCGTTGGGCGGAGACAAAGTCCACTACCAACCAAAATATGGAAAAGTACATAGAAAATGAAATGAGTGGCGAGCGAAGCGAAGACGATCCAAATGCAATCATCCTCGAAGAAGTGGAGATGAACACGGCTAGAGCTAGAACACCTGCGAAAGACAATAGCACACACCTGGAGAGATAACTAGGTCCTCAGAGGGACGTAACAAGACACATAATATCATGCCATATAAACTGAATAAATATTGCTCAAATAAATAAGTAAATCGAATTATAACATGTTCCAATACGCACCTACTGAACGAGCGTACCATCCCCCCAACCAAACAAGGACAGGAGATGGTAAACTAATTCACGGTAACGTATATTCCCATACTATGAATCCAGTATGGTATCTGGACCCCAACAAGGTTCAATACCTTCTGATCGAAGTAGTAAGTCACACCTACAACCAAACAAGGACAAGATGTGACGAACTAATTTGCGACAAGTTATTGTTCCAAGCCACGGTCAGATACAAGTACCCAAACCAAAAGTACTCGTACCTAACGGATAAAGGTAGCCTACCGTTCTAAGTGATATGTAGTTAAGAACAATCCTTTCTACGCATGGACCCTGGCTGAATAGGATCGGCATAGTCCTCTCTTGGGCACCAGAGGCCCCATCAGTAAGAGCATGACGTTCAGCAGAATCGTCAGTGGCCGTCAGTAATCTTGGGTCATCAACCCCGTATCTCCAGCGGAGAGTCCAGGTCACAAGGGAAGTGCATCGAAGTCCATACGCTAAGGAATTGTCCTCCCCGCCCAATGCCTACTGCGTTGTATCCACAACATAAAACCACTATAACCGCTAAATCAAACTAACATGCAACCTCTATTAGCGGTTATTCCTATCGCACGGCTTGTACGTACTGGTGGCCAGCCAATCATGCACTCCCGTGTCCTACATGTGACACACAACTTCGTGTTACAACGTGTCAAGGCCAATGAATGCAACACACATGGTGGTCTCTTAAATCTAGGTTTAATTTGTAAGAAAAATAATACACAGCAGGAAATATAAATGAACATTAAGTTCTAACAGTTATGCCATGTATCACAGTTTGAATTATGAGCTACAATAATTAAACAGCAAATGGCAAGGTGTCTTGCCTGGTAGGGCGCCTGGTGTGCCGCGATGATCAAAGTGGCACGATCTGCAACTTCGGTGCAACAACTATGCAAGGTGACCTCGGTTGGTGACACGAACAGTTCTATCGGGTCCAGGACGGTCAATTTAGTTAGGGTAGATATAAAGTAGTTTGGAATTGACAAAGGAATAGGAAGATTGGGATTGGTCATGGACAACAATAGATATTCGAAATATATAAAAACTCATTTCTATAGGAAAATAATTTAGACTAAAAATACTTTTAGGGTAAAAACTAATTTTTATCAAATAAATTTTTAACTAAAAAGCCATAAATGATACAATTAAAATATTGAGAAATTATTTTAGCGCTAAAATCCAATTTAGTCAAAATAGACTTTTTAGAGCTATATTTAAAAAAATAATAATATACTATTTAGAGGGTGTCTAAACCAAGTTTTGAAAGTATATACATGCCAAGCCCAAAATATAATTTTGAAAACTATAATTTTTATATTTATTTAATACACAATTAACTAAAGAAAATAATAATAATAATAATAATAATAATAATAATAATAATTAATTATAATAATGATAATGATAATGATAATGATAATAATAATTGTTAAGAATAATAATAATAATAATAGAATTTGATGTTCAATAATAATAATAAATGATAATAATAATAATCATATAATAATAAAGAATAAATAAGTAATAAAATATAATAAAAAAAATATAATAATAAAGAATAAATAAGTAATAAAATATAATAAAAAGAACAGTACGAAACTTTGAGAAAGCTGTTCTCGAGAGAACTCGAACAGTCAACCAAAAGTAAGAGGAGGGAGAGGGAAATGGGAGAGAGGGAATCGGACGGAAGAGGGTTCGGTGAACGCGCGCGCGGCGGTGCTTCGTCGGCGGCGCGGCACCGGCTGGGTCGAGCGGAGGGGAGAACGCGGAGGAGAGGCGGACGGACGCTGCGGAGGAGAGAAGGGAAGTCGGTCGGCGGAGCTATGGGTTTGTTCGGCGGGCGGCGCCGAGCGCGGGAAGGCGAAGGGGGTTTCGAGGCGCTGGCCGGTCGGGGCAGAAGAGAGGGCGGAGGCGGATCTGGAGTCGTGGCGGACGCTGCGGAGGGGAGAAGAGGAAGGGCGCACGGCGGTACTCGGCGAAGCCGGACGCGACGGCTAGGGCACCCTGCAGCGGAGGTAAGGTTGGTGGTGGTGATGTATTTTAATTTAGGGTTTCTTTTGGGATTTTGGTGGTGCTACCGGCCGACGAGGGCCGTGGTGGGGGATGTGGCTGCCGTGGTGGCCACGGCGGTGACAATAATGATAATGGTGGTGGTTTGGGCTGACGGTCGGGAGAAGGGCTGATGCCGCGGTGGTGCGACAGTCAGACGCGGCCGTGGTTTGGGGGTCGAGTTGTTCGGCATGGTGGTGGCAGTGTGGTGGCTGAGGTTGGCCGATTCATTGGGACGGTATCGGGTGGTATACAAGCTGAAGACGGGGAGGACAGGAAACGGTGGAGTAGGCGGGGCTCGGTTGTCGTTGGGATTGGGCTATGGTTGGGTTGTGTCGGGACGGACGGGCGAAGACGGCGGTAGTGATTGGTGAATGGTGTTGGGTTGGCCGAGGACAGGTGGCCGGGGACGGGTTGTTAACAGAAGGCTAGGGTTAGGGTTTTAGAATAGTATTGGGTTTGCTGTGTCGAAATTGTGTCCGACATGTGGACACGAAGAAGGTAAAATATAATTGTAAAAGAATTAACCTATTGGAAAGACACACGGGGTCGGACCCGAGGCCGTCACGGCTGACACGGAAAGATGTTGGACATGGACACGAGGCACACACATTGTGGAATAATTTATAGAGACAATTTGGTGGATGATAGAAATAAATTGGAGGAGTACCTGCCTATTTATAGGATGTGGGAATTCCCAATAAGATAAGGATTAGGATATTTAAAACCCAACTTGGATATTTCCATATTTAGTTTTAAAGCAATCAAATCAAAATCCAAATCCAAATCTAATTTAAATCAAATTAAATTCTCTTAGTTAAAATCAAATCAATAAATCAAATTTTAATTTTTTAACTATTTAAATAAATACATAGATTCAAATCAAGATTTAAATCTTCATAATAAATTCAAAATATGCTTTCCAAAAATACTAATAATATTAATTTCAAAAATTGCATTTTTATTTAAAATAAACTAATAATTATTTATGAGCTATATATATGCACAAATATTCTTTACATAAATATACATTCTAATATACCATTTTATGGGAAAATACCTTATAATTATAACTGCATAAATAAAAGGCTTTTCATAATTAAAACCATAAACTTGAAATGATAGCTAGAAATAATTATTACCTATATTATTTTGAAACCATAAAAATAATAAAAATAATGTTTTTTCAAAAATATGTACGTTCGCACATATTCGCACTCGTCGAGCAAATTCGAAAAATAAAAGTCGTGCGCGACGTATAATACGACTACGCGACGTGTATTACGAAAATTTTAAATCAGTACTAAATTTAATAAAAAAATAGTAGAAATTTTAGGGGTTTTACAGACAATCGTAGCAATCGTAGGAAAGTTCTAGAATGACTTCGATAGCCTAACATTACTTTGCCTAACATTAATCGTGCAACAACTTGACGAGCAAAGGTTGCGTCAAGCCTTACATCGTAGAAATGTGCCATGCACGCGTTCGACTTTGAACAACCAAGTTCCTTGGGTGCCTAGACTTATGCCATAAGCCGTGCGATACAACTTAACCTGTGGGACGAGCAAAGGCTATGCCAAGCCTTGGACGATGGGACCGTGCTTACTTTATCAAGCATCTATACGTGTGATGCCAATGACTTAGTTTAAGTTCATAGCCTTGTGGCACATAGACCAACTTTCCTTCTCCTAAGCCACGGGATAAAGGACCGAGTGTCATTTTGAAAGCACGATGTGCAACACTTCTAAGCCAACCGTGGGACCTTTTTCCATGTTCTTACTCAGTTTGACCCAAGTTGGGATTATTTCTTTAGCTATATGGATTCAACACTTTTATTATCAAGCCTACTAGTACCATTGAAAACTTTTGTTTTATTTGGGTGAAGGCCAAGCTGAGGCAAGTTCACTGAAACCACCCACCGGAGTGATGAGTTGCCTCGATCGAGCGGGTCTTCGAGCAGCCGTTGCATGGATAAGTCTGAATGCCGTTGGCGTTTTGATTCCACTGATTTGCTGAGCGGAATGGGGCACTATATTATATACCACTCAGAAAAAATTTCGTCCTCGAAAATAATTGAGTACACTTATCGTCTTATAACTTGATTCAACACCCAACGATTCTCGCACACATTCGTCCTATGCGTTTCTTCAACCCGAGCTACGCTCGTCCTTTGGTTATCTTTCGACACGAACAACTATATCTCAACTGGGGACAACTTATACTTATCGCGCACACGGGTAACTTAGTTCTAGGACAAACCATTCAATCGACATTCAAGTTCATTTGAATCCAACGATCGCACTACCATCAATCTTTTCCTTGAGACACAATTTCAAAATCCTTGGTATCATTCAGTTCCTACAGTCTTACTTCAAATTCAACGTATCACTTAGTCTGATCGTGCAAATATTATAGGCGTCCCTAAAATACATGCATGTCAGCCAAGCCTCGTGATAGAGAATCTATCATCACCACTCGAGTTGGATCGTGCACATATTCAAGCGTCCCTGAAATATATGCATTTCAGCCAAGACTCGCGAGTGGTGTCCTCATAATTTGAATCATTTTATCCACCAATACCGATATTCAATTATATCAATCCTCAAGATCATTCGTACGATACTAACTCTCGAAACATGGACGTCTTGCCTATCCGTTAGGCCATCTCTCTATAGTCTAAAGTCAATCGTCAGTATTGAAATCATAGTTTCCAAACAATAATATCAACACTGACCCCAATCCTAAGGTCAAACCAAAGTTGATAGTACGAGTTTTCTACCCAAGCTTGCATCACTCCGATTTCTAAACTTTGAGCATAGATTTCTCCTATTCGCACTTACAACACTTAGTCCAAGGGGTCTGAGTCATTCAGCAAAGCCATCCTATGGTAAGTCCTGTTCAACCAATTTCTTGACATATTAATATCGCTCGTCCAACAACCAATCCGTGTAGTCTATCTCTTCACACATATTTGATATGATCCACTTATCCATCATATCCCAGTCAAGTACACCATAAGATAATTTATCTCTAAACCATAATTTTCATTCCATACTCTGCAAGTTGTTTACTACAATTTATGTATTCGATCACGAGGTCATCTAGCATAACAATATGTCACGTCCCAATCTCACGCAAGTCCGATCATCCGTGCTTGGACATGAAATCACCATGCATTCTCGCAGGATAATCGTTCTCATCGGGGCATAGCTCTTGCTTTGAGTCTAGACTGATTCATTCTCGATACGCAGATTGGATCTACTCAATCCTTAAAATTACTTAATCATTAATCACCAATCCGAACAATCCTCGAATTTACCTTCGTATTAAACCATAAGTCGAAGCAATCCAAATTGCCACGTCTTGATTTTCTGAGTTCGATCATTCCCGCGACATGAATTACCATATCAGCACTCATGCAGAATGATCACCCCAAATTTGATATAACGTATGTGCAAGGCTGATGTTGTGCTTGTGCAAGACAAGAACGTCGACATTGTGGCTATCGTCGAAGCAATCAAGATACTTTCCTTTCATCCAAACATTCCTTTCAATCAAAATCGCTAAGCATAGCATCCATCGAAACAATAACATTTTACATGATCGACATTTTCTGACTCGGAGTACCCCCGAGTTATCACATATCGATCTGTGATACGTCTCAATACTATCGATGATATACATAACCTGATGATCTTTATTTGTAATGAATTTCGAGTCGTACGACTAATACCATTGTTCGAACTGGGTAATCTTCTCAATATTCATGATCAAATTCAATCATTATCCCCGAACTATTCCTATGATCAATTCATTCAAACCCATAATCATATATGTCCATCCATCTATATCTTAAATCATCGAGTAACATCTTTCCTCAATTCATGTTGTCTTATGCCAACACAAGTCATCTTATAACATCTATCCCAATTTCTTATAGTCATTCTCAATATTCGAATCATTCCCATGTACGCTATCATCCAATCATGCTAACTTTTCGTATACGATTCATATCAATTTCCTCTATCAAGTCATCTGTTCGCTACACCTTAACTTTTCTTTGATTCAGTTTTACCTTACTCAATTATTTTGCGTTTCATACTTGCACAATCACAATCTCGTGTACATCATCCCCAGTTTGTTCGAATCATCTTATCGAACTTCAAGACTACACTTTTACTCAATGATACTTAATCTAAGGCTTTGCGTACTCATCGCTTGCTGATAGACTCATTGACACCCCGTAATCCTTAATCGATCAATATCCCTGAGGCTATCCCACACACCACTCAGGGATGAAGTCATGACAAATCCTCAAAACCATCATTCGATTCACAATCGATTGCTTCGAATCTCTGTTCGAATTATTCCTAAAAATTCTAAGCATGCCCATCTATGTCGCATCGACGACAACATCATCGTCTGATAGCACCTCTATGACAATTATCCAACATTCTTATAAATCGAATCTAACATATCGTTGTTGGACACAATTTGAATTCCGCACCCGACTTTTCTAAGGTCGACGCAATTCTTGGTGTATATTTCCAGCCCGACTTAGCCAATCGTGCTTTTACGTGAAACCATCTTTTGTTTTTTTTATTGAAAACTATTCTCATACGATTTGTAAAATATATAGACTTATTTTATGGACATCCCGTGAGACAATTAAGAGAGAGTGCACTAACGACATCAATCGCAGAACCAACATCAGAGTTTGCGGAAACAATATTAGAGTTAAAGAATTCAAGCGAAAGTCCAAGGACGTAAAGTCGTGCTCTGATACCATTATGTCACGCCCCGCTCCCATAGGAGCGATCGTCATTGCTAAGGCGTGATGTCGCATGAGCCTAGATTGCGCTCACGCAAGGCAGGTTTCATAATGGCCGATTACAGGCTAAGCGACGGGGTCGTCGCACAGAAGTACCAAGCAGAAATATTGAATAATAGCAGCAAAAATTTAAAGTAAAACACAAGTCATTCAAAATACTCTTTATTGATATTGAAACAAAGATTACAATGTAGCGCGAGGCCAAGATTATAATCACTCAAGCTCAATCTTCTCATATTTCAAGTCACTCTGCTCTCTCTCTCATCTCTCAATACAATTTGAGTAGGCCGGCGGAAGCTTCGGATAGGCAATTTCCATACATTATGTCCCGTATAAGTCCAGTCTTCAATGCGGCTGCACGCCTCAAAATGCCAAGGAACTTCATGCCTCGATGCATCCAAGCGAGCTCCGCGCCAACGAGCTTCTACCAGTGCCTGCACATAAACACGGTGTGGGTGTCAGTACTCAATTGTACTGGTGGAGTGAGCTCCTCGCCCACCCATACAAAACCAACACGTTCATTTAGTTTGTACAACATAATCCCTTTATGATTATCTTTCTATTCTTGCCTTAGGATTGATTTCAGGACATAAACTCTTGGCCTATTTTGTGGCTCTAGACCATCATCGTGCCCTGCACCAACAACTTACTTATATCTTGCCTCTAGACCATTCATTTGTCAACGACGTCAACTTATCAACTCGTGCTTGCCTATCGGCCCATATTTGGAACGTAGCAACTTGGTCATGCCATAAACTCTATTTGTGCTTCAATATACTTGAGATAGTGCTTCCCTACGTAGTCTTGCCTATATTTGTGCCGTGACAGCATGGCCGTGCATGAACATATCAAGTTCGTGCCTCGCAACTCAACATTTCTTGATCAAACTCGTCTTACGGTCCTTCTTGACTTAACTCTTAATGACTCAAATCTGACTTATGCAACTCTGTGTGAACAACTTAATACTCGATGCTGACTCGTGCCGAAGTACGTATCCTTGCTATAGCCAAATCTTAGGCTTCATACTGGTGTTACAGCCGTGCATATCATTTTTTGACTCAGTTTGTGCCGTGTTTACACTTCCTTTGATTCGACCGACATCGTGTATGCGGATAGCCGCTCAGCACGCCAACTTACCTATATGAAAGGTTACTGGCATTGACTAGCCATCGTAGACATAGCTAGGAATAGGATGGGTTGGTCAATGCAGGTAGCTAGCCCCAATAACAGCCCACCGAATCCCTTGTTGCCTACCCAGTATCAGCTATACCGTGTTTCCTCCATGGCCGGATCGGTCTCCTGGGCCCAGGTTGCCGATTCGAAGAAACATCGCCCTTGTCGACAAGTTGTCCATGACCACGCACCTATGAAACTTCATCTAGATTCACGTAATACATGGCCTAATCTGTGGAACAACTCAAACCATACTCTTTAACAAAACGTGCTTGAAACTATATCATGTAAAACGTGCATTGGAACCATGAGACTCCCATACGAGGGACCGCCTCGACGACAAACCATTGCTCGAACTTTCCATTCTTTGAAATCTAGGGAACGGTTATTACATAGCCTTCCTCTTAACTTGAACAAAATGCGTTCTTTAGGTGCCATAGACCATGGCTAACTTTTTACTGAACCAACCGTGGCTCGTGCCTTAAACCAACTTGCATTCTATATGACGCTACCGCTCAAATCATACTCTATATGATAAGCCTTAAGATCGTGGGACCATGTGGCTATGATAATCGTAGCAATCGTAGGAAAGTGCTAGAATGACTTCGATAGCCTAACATTACTTTGCCTAACTTTAATCGTGCAACAACTTGACGAGCAAAGGTTGCATCAAGCCTAACATCGTGGGAAAGTGCCGTGAACGCGTTCGACTTTGAACAACCAAGTTTCTTGGGTGCCTAGACTTATGCCATAAGCCGTGCGATACAACTTAACCCGTGGGACGAGCAAAGGCTATGCCAAACCTTGGACGATGGGACCGTGCTTACTTTATCAAGCATCTATACATGCGACGCCTATGACTTAGTTTAAGTTCATAGCCTTGTGGCACATAGACCAACTTTCTTTCTCCTAAGCTACGGAATGAAGGACCGAGTGTCATTTTGAAAGCACGACGTGCAACACTTCTAAGCCAACCGTGGGACCTTTTTCCATGTTCTAACTCAGTTTGACCCAAGTTGGGATTATTCCCTTAGCTATGTGGATTCGCCTCTTTTATTATCAAGCCTACAAGTGCAATTAAAAACTTTCGTTTTATTAGGGTAAAGGCCAAGCTGAGGCAAGTTAACCGAAGCTACCCACCTGAGCGATGAGTTGCATCGACCGAGCGGGTCTTCGAGCAGCCATTGTATGGCTAAGTCCGAACGCTGTTGGCATTTTGATTCCACCGATTGATTGAGCGAGACGGGGCACTACAGTAAGGCTCTGTCCTGCTCAGTCAATCGGAGGTATCGAAACGTCGATGGCGTTCAGACTTAGCCATGCAACGGCTGCTCGAAGAACCGTTCGGTCGAGGCGACTGTTCACTTAACAGAATGCCTAAAAATTGGCTATTGGTTGAAAACTAGAAAAGTACAAAAAGTACAAATTGTTCTGGGAAGTATTGCTATGGAAGTCTGATCTGAAGGCGATCACTTTGTTCCTTGGACCATACGATGATGATGAAGAGTACTTCTAGAAGATGAACAGCCGGAAGAACTAAGTCACCAGAAAGGTATCGACGTACTTGGGCACTGATGGCGAGGTCGAATGCTTTCCTGCTTTGCTTCACTCTGTTCTGGAAGAAAAGTTGAAGAAGAATGCTCTGGAAAATCAAAGTCTCTGGGCTCTGATCTCTGTATATTCTCTTGGGCCTATCTATGTGAAAATAAGTCTATTTATAGACTTTTACTTTTGTGCGTAAAAAATAGCATAATCCAGTCTTTACGCTAGCAACCGTCACCCACGATGGAAGTCACCCTCTATACACGTTGACACGTGTCCCATTATTTCAACAAAAATAGGAAGCACGTACATACGTTCTTCAATAAGTGTGGCATGATAGCCACGTAGACAAACCACGTTTTAGAGTAGTCAGGAAGGATCGGGCGTAAAAATGACCCAAAATATGCCCTGAGCGTAAAGTGGCAAATTGGCGTAAAAACAGCCCAAAATAAACTTCCCAGCGTAAAGTGGCTAAAATAGCCTTGAGCGTAAAACTTAGCCCAAATAGACTTTACGCTCACAATAGCTTTGAGCGTAAAAGCTCGAATAACTATAGTGCGTAAAAAGGAAGTAATTTTATTGAGCGTAAAGTAGCCTTCTCTGCACACCACACGACAAGTATCGGGTTTGGTAAAAAATCCGATCTTCTCGACTTCTGTGTTTGCATGTTGTCAGCAAAATCATCCTGTCAAATCAAATCTTCTACATTAAATGCTGACAGTTTGTCTCCAGGCGTAAAATTCAATGAACTGCCTTGGCGTAAAGTAGCTCGCATAATTTCCAATGCAAATAGTCCGAGCATAAAATAGCTCATATAGAGAGTTGCTTGCGTAAAGTCCTCAATTCCTTTGACTTAGTCCACAAAAGCACTTTTTACGCTCCTACAAAATCCCCTTCAAAGTTTTCAAATATTTTTTTCAAAATTTGAAATACTTTGAACAGAAGCGTAAAATTTGGGATTTGACCAGTCAGCGTAAAGTTTGGGATATTCAACGGTCATCCGCGTAAAAGTTGGGATATCCAACAGTCGGCGTAAAAATAGGGAATTTGAGCCGATTCCAAAATTCCCTATAAATAGGGTTCTTCGGGGAGAGAGAAAAACTTTACTTTGTTCTTTCGAAATCTTAATCTTTCTCCACTCTCCTTCTCTCTACTCTTACTTTGATTCAATGGCCACCAAGAAGTCGTCCGCCGCCGGCAACAAAGGCAAAAAACCCGTCGTTGATTCCTCATCGGCCGATCGTGCGCAAACTCCTGTCCGATCCTCGGCAGCATCTCAGCAAAGCAACCCCGCCGTGGCTCTGGCAATGAGGGGTAAAATGTTGAACTTCAGTCGTAAACTCGTCGGAGAAGAAGAACGAACCGAAAGTCTACGCCCACGTTGTTCGTGCTCGCGTAAAAGACGAAAATACGCCCACGTTTATCGTGTTAGCGTAAAACTTAAAATACGCCCACATCTACATGTGTTAGCGTAAAACTTAAAATACGCTCACATTTATATGTGTCAGCGTAAAATTTAAAATACGCCCACATCTACATGTGTCCGCGTAAAACTCATTTTACGCTCACATCTATTGGTGGCAGCGTAAAATTGAAAATACGCCCACGTCTGTACGTGCCAGCAAAAAATTCAAAATACGCTCACATTTAATGTGTACTGGCGTAAAATTGGAAACCCGCTCACTTCCAGTTGTACTAGCGTAAAATTCTACTAGTAACAGTCTTTTGCGTAAAAAGAACATTTTTACACTTAAAAAAGTTTTTTATCAACTTTAATAAGCGTAAAATTTGTATGCTCAGAGTCTTTATGCGTAAAAGTCAAACCAAATCATATGCTTCAAATTAGATTTTCACTAACTTGTTTTTTCTTCTTTTTTGTTGTTTGACAGTAGACTTGCAAATTCACCCTCTCGCAGAAATATTTGGCTCGCCAGCTGGTATGGTGGGCTCAAACTATCTGGAGAACTTATCACTTGTACAGTTTCCTCAATCCAATCCTGAATACCCTGAAGGGAGAGCTCAACTGATAGCTGCTCAAGGGGACAAGATGCTGTTGTCCATGATGAATGGGGAAGTGTTGGTATCACTAGAAGACCAACAATTCTTGAAGCCAGCTTTTTCTATTTGGGGATGCGATAGACTTCAAATCGCAAACTCACCCCAAGAAAGAAGCCTGGGTGTTTAAGTCTGGAGAAAGGGTGATGTATCTTCCTGACATGGACAGGGATTACCCTCTATCTGCCTTTGTCCATGCTACTCATCCTCGTCAGATGCTATGGAATTTGACTCCCAGTAGCTATGGCAGGCCGGGCAAGATTATTTTCAAAAGAGAGAGAGCTAGTGATATGGGCTACCACATTAGTACTCCCGGTGGTGGTGTTGTCCCATTTTATGGTCTATTGCCCGGGTTCACACCAAGTGAAGACTCAGCACTGATCCAGCCAGTACAAGTACCCATGTTTATAAACAAGTTCATGAAAGCTGCTGTGTTATATCCTCAGACCAACCCTAGGTTGACAGGGTGGCTGACTCCTTATAGTAATAACTGGATTCAAATCAGTGCTTGGATCATGAAGCACTTTAAAACAGACCTGGAAGCTATCGGCCTATATGAAGCAGTGGCATCTACAAGTTACGGCATACCACCGAACAGCAACTTGTTCTTGGCTTTATTGGATTTGTATATGAGTTCAACAGGAACTTTTACAACTCCACACGGTGAAATAGGCCTTGCTCTACATGAGATGCAATTTATATCAAAGCTGCCAATGGGCGAAGCCCCTTATGAAGAATATGTTCCCTCCAATCGGGAACTAGCAGAAATAAGAGAGAAGAACCCTGAATTGGTGCAGGTCTATGAAGAACTCATGTGCCATTATCTGATTTGCACCAGTTTGTATAAAACTGGGTCACATTTGGCATATATAACTAAGTGGACTATCTATTTATTTTACCATGAAAATAGGGTATCCAAGACTGAGAAGGGTAGGTTTCGAGAAAACAAGACTCAAGCCATCAACCCTTGCTCCATAATTCCAGCAGATTTGATCCAGGAACTAATGGTCTCACAGAAAGCTCGAGACCAATATCTATCCACCAAGATTGGAGATATCCCTACGGAGACTGAGACTTTAAGCTACCTGAGGCATGGTAGTCAGAAGATGTCAAGGAAGGCTTTGCTGGCAGGCTTCCTATCCCTATGGCTACGAAGATGGGTCGTGCCGGGGATCAGTACCATAGACAGGATCCACCGAAACGTACTGTGGCCAGCAGTACGTTTGGTATTCAAAGCCAAAATCAATCTACTGTCAGCAATGGTATGCCGGATAAATGCAGGTCTACGGACTTTTTGTGAAGAATTGATTAATAATGCTCCTCACCGAGATAATTTTCCAAGGGTGGAGCTACCGTATACCTATCTGATGGGTTGGTTATTACACCACAACTGCAGTTTACTGCCACCAGGCCCTGAAGATGAAGCGGCGATCTTTCTCCAAAAATTCAGCAAGGCCACATGGACTGCTACAACAGTGGCAGACACCCGAGCAGCGTTGAATTACTCTCATGGCTGTAATTTCTTCTGCACAAGGCCGCCAGTTCCAACCGACTGCCTTGGCGTGCAATTCGAAGATAGAGGAGAGAGGGCAACTTCATTGCCAAAACCTGTCTTTCAATGGCTAACGTACATCAGACCATCCCATCTGATGTACAGGAACGAAAATAACTGTGCGTTTGAGCCTTATCTACCGAGTAGATTCGCCCGCCAGTTTGGATATGACCAGCTTCACGTTGGCAATCCTTCGACCAGCTTTTATCACTATGGAAAGTTGATTGACGACGCGAGAGCATGGAGATACTTCAGCGTCGTATGTACTGGTGCTAAATTCAACATATCTACTGCCACCAGTACAACCGAGCTACGTATACTTCACTCGTATGCTCGTTTTTACGCTTCCATCCGTTCTTTCGCAGATGGTTATAGTATGCAATGCAGTCTTCGATGGCCCAAGGAGGGGAACATCGAGGAGCCAATTAGAATAGCTCCTGACATACCCGACAACACCACTGTTACGGATGAATTTCTGGCAGTAATCCCTACAGGAGCTGGAGAAATAGCAGCGGGACCAATAGTTATTGGGAAAACTCGTAAACGAAAGCAGAGTACAGCTACTACTCTTCCAGTGAAGTCACCAGAAAAGAAAAAGAAGGCTATTACTAAAAGACCTTCCAGATCAAGAGCCACTACCCCTGAGAATGACACTCAGGTGGATGAGCCGCAACATATTGCGTCTTCTTCAGTTCATCCTGGAGAAGGATCTTCAGCATCTCAACCAGCCACACCGGCGATAGTTTTATCCCCGGGACGTCTTAGCTCATCGCTTCACTTAACTTTGCCATAAAAGACACAATTTATTGAAGACGTTGCCTCAGTACAAACTGTTGACCCGGTGTTTATTCTATCTGATGAGCCGGCTGTCACTTTTGATGATGAGGACTGGACCGGAGATTATGATGAGTACTTGACACGTCCTATACATACTCCAGGTAAATATAATTTATACAAAATTCATATAAAACTATGACTTTTGTATATTAACTTATGTTGTTTAATTTTTTTGCAGGTGTCAACATTACTCCAAAGCTTGTGGCTCCTCCTTCTCTTCAAGAAAATATTTATGAGGAGAACATGGAATCTGAGGAAGAGAGTTCTTCTTCCGATGGAGTAGAGGAAATGCAACCAGAAGAGGGACTACAACAAGAACCTGAAACAGAGGTTCAACCAGGATTATCTTCTCCTATTGACAACAGAGAAGAAGACCAAACTGCAGATCAAGAAACGGCTGCTGAAGAAGAAACTGATCTCAATGAGGAGATTGAAGTATTTCCAGAGTCTGAACAGCCAGAAGCCCAAGAAGGTGATGAAGGCGTAATCAAATCATCAACTGAAACTGGAGATGTCGTGATAGCACCCTCTGTTATTATTACTAATCCAGCGAAAGTTCATGAGGAGATGATGCCTGAACCCAAATCAGCTACAACTACTATCTTTCCATCCACCACAATTACCGCCACCGAAACTCCAGAAACGGCTGGAGTAACAAGTACTGAAGATGTGATCTCTGAAGCTCCCAGGGATCAATTAGATGAGGTAGTGACGACAACATCATCTTTATCTCAGTCTGCTACAGGAGCAACCATATCTGCTAGTACTGAAGATTTAATCCCTGAAGTTCCCAGGGATCAGTTGGCTATAGTAGTGACGACAACATCATCTTTATCTCAATCTGCTACTGGAGCCACCTCATCTACCCCTAGTATTCAAAAAAGAGACTTGGTAGAGATTGCTGCAACTCCGAGCTCAAATGCAGAAATGAATCTCTTAGTTGAGATTCATACTGAAACTTTTTACAAGACATTGGCAGCTTTGATTGACATGGTCTTGTATAGGGGCCTCAATTATGAAAGCTTGAAAGGCACAATTGTTTCCACTATCAGGAACGTCGCCATGTTTAATGATGTTGAGAGAGCAACTGCATTGGAAAAGGTGGTAGAAGAACTTGAGCAACCTATTAAAGAATATCTGAGGTTGACAAGTGAAACTACTGAAAGTCTTATTCAAGCTGAGTATGATGCTTTATCGGCTGAATACACTGCTCGAGAGACAACTTTCAACGACTCTCTCAGAGAGCACAGCAGCAAAGTCGCCAAAGAGAAAGCTTTCTTGGCTGACGCAAAGCCTCAGTTGGAGAGTTATAGAGAAGCTTATGACACTTCGAATACGAAAATTCAGGAACAAAATGATAAAATTCGTGAAGTGGAGACCGAACTAGCTCGTCTGAAAGCTGAGAAGGAGCAATTAATAGCAGCTCGTGACAAACATTTGACACAGAGCTCAATTCTGGAGGAGCAAGTTTTTGGAGCTGAAACTACTATCAAGTTCCTTGATGATGCCAGGGATGATCTGATAGCTACTTTCGCTAAGTTTTCTTCCATTTGCACTCCAGAGGCCCGAAGAAAGGTAGCTATTGAAAATGTAATGGGCTCTCGTGAGAAGCGTTTGGCAGAGCTCCAAAAATTGCTAAAAGATATATCTGCTCCACCTTAAGCAAATAAGGAGCTTTTGTAATCTTTTATCTTATTCAAAGATGAATAAAATATTTGTTTTGTGATCCTATCATTTATTTTTTTAAAATTAAATAATAGGTATGAGATAGAAAATACTTATCAGAGGTAATATGGACATGACAAGTCTTCTAAACTCAATAAATTGTATCTATCCAGAGGTAATATGGACATGATAGATAATAAAATCTCATTTTCTGTTTAGAGTATACAATACTATCAGAGGTAATATGGACGTGACAGATCGTAACAACTCAAAGAAAAAATAGATTAATATCTATTCAGAGGCCAAATGGACATGATAGATAGGAAAAATAAGCAGACTTAATATTTATTCAGAGGTCAAATGGACATGATAGATAATAAATCCAACTTTTTATATCAACTGGCAAGATAAAAGATAAAATTTTCTCTCCAAGCTTAACCAAACATTGGTAGCTAGGGAATAAAAAAGAAATTCAAACATAATATTTCATCAGAAATTTGCCATTGATAGGCATCATGAGTAAATCTCCATTAGGTTTAGACAACCTATAGGCACTATTGGAGAAAACTATCTCGATGACATAAGGGCCTTCCCATTTTGCTTGGAATTTCCCTTTACTCTTATGAGTCATCACCATCGGTCTTTGAACAGCTAGTACTAGTTCACCGACTTTGAATACCCTCTCTTTAACTTTACGATTGAAAGTTTGAGATATACGTGCTTGATATAGCTCAATATACTGTTGTGCTTGAAGACGCTTCTCGTCCAATCCTTCAAGTTCTTGGAGTCGTAAGCGATCATTGTTCTCTACAGTTAACTCATTAGCAATGGCTATTCGAAGAGACAGAATCTGGATTTCCAATGGAAGAACTGCCTCACATCCGTAAACCAGTGAAAATGGTATAAAACCAGTAGGAGTTCGAACTGTTGTTCGATAAGCCCATAAATATTCTCCAAGTTTCTCATTCCAATCACGTTTATTAGAAGAAACAAACTTTTTGAGAAGTTTGATGATCGTCTTGTTGAAAGCTTCGGCTAAACCATTAGCAGCTGGATTATAAGCCGTAGACGCCAAGTTTTGGATCCTATTCTTATCACAGAATCGATAAAATGCCTGACTGGCAAATTATGGTCCATTGTCATGAATTATCCGTCGGAGAATCCCGAAGCGATAAATGACATGGTGTTTGATGAAACTAACCACATTGGATGTCTTTACTTCAACAAGGGAAACTGCTTTCGCCCATTTAGAAAAATAATCGGTTATAGCCAGTATAAACCGATGTCCCTTGACAGAAGGAGGATTAATTAGACCAATAATATCCATGCCCCAAGCTTCAAAGGGCCAAGAAGCTGCTGTAGGATGTAAGAACTCCGATGGTTGATGAATAAAATCAGCATAAATTTGACATGCTTTACACCTTCTGGCATAATCCACAGCATCTGCTATCATAGATGGCCAATAATACCCCATTCTTCGAATGCGATCCTGTAATTTTGAACCCGGTTGATGGGCACCACAAACACCATCATGAGCTTCACGAAGCATTTGCTTAGCTTCATTCTCAGAGAGACAACGCAGCAAAAGTCCATCATATGAACGACGACATAACATATGTAAAGACGAATCATAATAAAATTAAATTGATCGTCTCTTGATTGATGCAGCTTCTTTTGGATCTTCATGTAAAATTCTATGAACTGCATAATCAATGAATGGACTTTTCCAATCTCTCTGTTGGGAATTTAATTCTGTAATATAACTCTGTTCAAGATGTAAATTACTCTTAACACAGAATAAGTCTCGGTCCAACAAAGTAATGGTATTTTGTCTTCGAATTGGAATAGCCAAATCTGCAGCTAAGCTAGCAAGAGCATCAACTTCCAAATTCTGAGAACGTGGTACGAATTCGATGAAGAATCCTTTAAATGAGAGGACTAATTCGATTACCACTTGATGATAAGGGATAAGGTCAGGATTTTTGACTTCATATGTCCCTCTAACTTGACTAACAATCAGTTGAGAATCTCCATAAGCTTCCAGGAACTCGATGTCCAATTGCTTTGCTACTTGGAGACCAATGAGCAGAGCATTATATTCTGCCACATTATTAGAGCATGGCTCATTGAGAGAATAAGCACGGTATATGACCATTTTGTCAGGAGAAACCAAGACGATTCCTACCCCAGAGACGATATTGCCTTTAGGTCCAACCCGTGATGCTCTATCAAAATATAATTGCCAAATGTCATCTTTTAAAGTCATGTTGTAATCCGCAACTTCATCTGGAATGTCCTCATATAGCTTCGACGTTTCAGGTATAGGATGAGCTGCTAAGAAATCAGCTAATGCTTGATCCTTCACTGATTTTTGAGGCACATAGACCATATCGTAAGGAGTGAGCAACATCGCCCAGGTGGCTAACCTAGAGTTAAGAATGCTTGGTTTTCTTATTAATACCCGAATAGAATTTATTCTGGAAATGACATGAATAGTCTGTCCTGTCACATAATGTCGTGTCTTTTGAACATCAAAAACCAAAGCCAGACATTCCTTTTCTACAGGAGTAAACCTGTGTTTAACTCCGATCATCATTCGGCTAAGATAATAAATTGCTTGTTCATGACCCATATCACTTTTCTGTGCTAAAAGAGCACCAAGTGAATGGTCCAAGGCTCGAACATATAGCAAAAATGGACTTCCTACCACTGGTGGTACCAGAACAGGTGGATTTGTAAGGTATTGTTTGATGTCATTAAAAGCTTTCTGACATGCTTCATCCCAAACAAATGATACACCTTTCTTTAATAGACGGAAGAAAGGTTGACATCTCCCAGAGAGATTGGATATAAATCTCCTGATATAAGCAATGCGACCTTGGAAGCCTCGGAGTTCTTTTAGATTGCGTGGAGGACGCATTTCAAGAATTAGTTTGATTTTATCAGGATCAACATGGATACCCTGAGAAGTGATGACAAATCCCAAAAACTTGCCACTGGAAACCCCTAAGAAAGACTTAGTAGGGTTCATTTTCAATTGATGTTGACGCATCAATTCAAATACTGTCTTCAAGTCTTGAATGTGATCCTCTTTTGATCGACTTTTGACAGCAATGTCATCTACGTAACATTCAACTGTCTTTCGTAGATGTTCTTGAAAGATGTTGCTCATGGCCCATTGATACGTAGCACCGACGTTTTTAAGACCAAATGGCATAACCGTATAGCAGTAGACTCCAAGGGGTGTACGAAAAGCAGTATGCTTTTCATCTTCTGGATGCATCTTAATCTGATTGTATCCTGAGAACCCGTCCATGAAATACATGCGTTCAAAACCACATGTATTGTCTATTATGACATCAGTAATGGGAAGTGAAAATTCGTCCTTTGGACAAGCTGCATTAAGATCTCGAAAATCTATGCAAACTTGGACTTTTCTGTTCTTCTTCATAACAGGAACAATATTGGCAATCCAGTCTAGGTGTTGTTCTTCACGAACAAAGCCACATGTAATCAGCTTTTTGACTTCTGCTTCAATTGCATCCATCATGTCTGGTCGAAAATGCCGTTACTGTTGTTTCACAGGCTTGGCATTAGAAAGAATATTGAGTTTATGAGTAGTAATTTTAGGATCTGGACCCGGCATATCCTCATAACTCCATGCAAAAATATCGATATAATTTTTAATCAGTTGTATTAACTCTTCCTTTTCATCTTCAAAAAGGTTCTTACTGATGAATATTGGCTTGGATGTAGTTCCGTCTCCAACGTCAATTTGAACAATCCATCCTCTGTAGGTGGTTGTCGTTGTTCAAAATGAAGCTCCCACTGAGTGTCCATCTGTTGGGCCCAAGGGTCATTTTCAAATGGCTCAAATTCACCTTCAGTTTGAACCATGTTAACTGAAAATACACACTCAGATTCATCATCATAGTCTCCTCCAGCATATGAGGAGTGGGATGTATCAGATTCGATGAAATGGATTTCTTCCGAATCTGAGGATTGTGAAGAACTAGAAGAAAATTCTTCTTGTATGTCATCATTAAACATGCTCTCGAGCCAATCTATCATTTGTCTTCTGAAGCGAAGATCATCCCGTGCTCTCGAGCCAATCTACCATTAGTCTCGGCTGAAACTGCTGCTATGATAAACGAGGCCCAATCTGTGAATTGGGAACCCGTAAAGATAGCAATAGATGGTCGCAGATTCATCTTACACGTATCAATCAGTGCTGAATCTGGCATACCTGGAGGCATCTTCAGAGTTGCCTGTCAAAAACGTTCAATGAACGTCCGAGTATCTTCCTTCTCTTTTTGTTTGATTTCTATTAAGGAATACATGTTCATGTCCATGCCTCCTTCATAGAAGTGGGAAAGAAACATTGCTTTGAATTCGTCAAAAGATGAAATACAATTATCGGGTAAACTACGATACCAGTCATAGGCTGAACCCGTTAGACACCCGATGAAAACTTGGGTAAAAAGAGCATCATTCTTCTGCAAATGTACAGTCATAATATCAAAATAATTAATATATTGACTGGGAGATGCCTTTCCATCAAATAAAACCATGGATTGTGGTTTGAACTTTGGAGGAAACGGTACATCATTCCAGTGAGGAGGATAAGGTTGTTTAATCCCTAATCTCTGGAGTTGATCCTTGTGTTTCAGAACTTCAAACTGTGCTTTTAACTCTCGTCCTGCTTGAATAGCTTTACTGGTTTGAGGAAGCACATTTGATTGAATTGTTGTCGGATGTACCGTAACTCCCATCGGAGGTGGTACATCTTCTGGAATGATAGGATCTGGAGATGCAGAATTTTGATTGGTAGCAGGCTCCTGACTTTGATTATTCAAGGGTATATCAATCCCTTGACTATCTTGAGTTTGTGCTGCTACCTGTACCGGAGTTACCACTGCCGGTTGAGCAACTTGCTGAGTCATTATTATTTGATACATACTTTGCATCATAGTAAGCATGTCCTTCAGCGACTGCTCAACTGCAGAGAGACGTTATTCTGTATTAGCAGATGATGTCTCTGGTTCATCTCCAATAGCATAAGATTCAACCTCCCTTGAAGATATAGAGGGATTGGTGTAGAAGTATGAATCAATGCTATCGGTTTCAGACTCTAAGGACTGGGTACCCCCAGCTTCAGAGTCAGAAGTCTGTAACTGTCTCTGACTTCTCAATCGAGTATTCTGATATACTCCTTCAAAGTTATCAAGAAGTCGATTAAACTGTTGTTGACCAGGAGTTTGTGACGAGTTGCGTCTTGGACGTCGTCCTCTGTTAGTATAAGATGCCATATTAACTGAGGCATATGACAACTCCTGTTCTTGATCTTCAACTGATTGCTGATCATTGTAGCCTAACCGATCAAAAACTGACCGTTTAGACGTCGAACAGCAACATTTAATTACAATCTGATGACACTCACAATGGTGATCTTCTTTTGGGAATATCACAGGAGACATTCTGTCTTTATGCTTTTGTACAAGCAACTCGCGTAAATCAGAGGGAGTAGAGGAAGTAGTCTTCTTTATTATGTTTGGGACAGAAAGTCGTTTAGTCCCTTGTGTATAAAGAAGATTACTTGCTGCATTAGCAGAACCAAGCTGTACATTTTTACGCGCTTGGAGATACGTGCGTAAATCCTGAGATTTTTTAGCACTAAGAACTCCATCAGCATTACGCGTAATTTGTAGGTTTGGTACCTTGCGTAAAGCAGTGTAAGAAGGCTGTTGGTGAAGAACCAAAGTTTTACCAATAATTTTTTTATGCTGGTTGCGTTCAGGTACATTTACTTTAGATGTAAAGACATCATTATGAATTTTATCTACACTGTCACAGACAGGAGATTTACCTTTACGCGTAGAGTGCAAAACATGAGTATCTGCCATGTCATAGATGAAAGATTTTCCTTTACGCGTGGAGCATAAATGTTGTGTGTCTACCGCATCACAGACGGGAGACTTATTTTTACGTACAGAACGTAAAGCATTGGAGTCTACCACGTCACAGACGGGAGACTTGTTCTTATTCATAGAGCGTAAATTTTGGTTTTTACACACTGGGCGTAATACCTCATTTTTACGCGCTGGGCGTAAAACTTGGAAATCTTCCTCGTCAACAACGAGAGATTGGTTTTTACGCTCAGGGCACGATACTGAGGCTGCCTCGTTACAAACGGGAGCCTGGTTTTTACGCGCACGACGCATCGCTGAAGTAGAGACTGCCTTATCACTGTTGGGAGTCTCCACAACAGGAGTAGGAAGGATGCCTTTGCCTTCAGAGACAACCAGAGTCTTCTTGGTCGATCCGACCAACGCATCATCATATTTAGCAATTGCCTTCTCGTCAGAGGAGAAGGTCATCCCCAGCAGAGTCGCCATTTTGTTTCACTTAACAAAATGCCTAAAAATTGGCTTTTGATTGAAAACTAGAAAAGTACAAAAAGTACAAATTATTCTGGGAAGTATTGCTATGGAAGTCTGATCTGAAGGCGATCATTTTGTTCCTTGGACCATACGATGATGATGAAGAGTACTGCTAGAAGATGAACAGCCGGAAGAACTAAGTCACCAGAAAGGTATCGACGCACTTGGGCACTGATGGCGAGGTCGAATGCTTTCCTGCTTTGCTTCACTATGTTCTGGAAGAAAAGTTGAAGAAGAATGCTCTGGAAAATCAAAGACTCTGGGCTCTGATCTCTGTATATTCTCTTGGGCCTATCTATGTGAAAAATAAGTCTATTTATAGACTTTTACTTTTGTGTGTAAAAAGTAGCATAATCGAGTCTTTACGCTAGCAACCGTCACCCACGATGGAAGTCACCCTCTGTACACGTTGACACGTGTCCCATTATTTCAACAAAAATAGGGAGCACATACACACGTTCTTCAATAAGTGTGGCATGATAGCCATGTAGACAAACCACGTTTTAGAGTAGTCAGGAAGGATCGGGCGTAAAAATGACCCAAAATATGCCCTGAGCGTAAAGTGGCAAATTGGCGTAAAAACAGCCCAAAATAAACTTTCCAGCGTAAAGTGACTAAAATAGCCTTGAGCGTAAAACTTAGCCCAAATAGACTTTACGCTCACAATAGCTTTGAGCGTAAAAGCTCGAATAACTATAGTACGTAAAAAGGAAGTAATTTTATTGAGTGTAAAGTAGCCTTCTCTGCACACCACACGATAAGTATCGGGTTTGGTGAAAAATCCGATCTTCTCGACTTCTGTGTTTGTATGTTGTCAGCAAAATCATCCTGTCAAATCAAATCTTCTACATTAAATGCTGACAGTTTGTCTCCAGGCGTAAAATTCAATGAACTGCCTTGGCGTAAAGTAGCTCGTATAATTTCCAATGCAAATATTTCGAGCGTAAAATAGCTCATATAGAGAGTTGCCTGCGTAAAGTCCTCAATTCCTTTGACTTAGTCCACAAAAGCACTTTTTACGCTCCTACAGCGATCCCTCGCTCAGGTGGGTGGCTTCGGTGAACTTGCCTCAGCTTGGCCTTCACACTAATAAAACAAAAGTTTTCAAATGCACAAGTAGGCTTGCTAATAAAAGGGACGAATCTACATATTTAAGGGATTAATCCCAAGTCGGGTCGACATGAGTTAGAATATGGAAAGGTCCCATGGTCGGCATAGATGTGTTGCACGTCGTGCTTTCAAAATGACACTGGGTCCTTCGTCCCATGTCTTGGGAGAAGGAAAGTTGGTCTTCGCCTCAAAGTTAAGAACTTAGCCTAAGTCATAGGCGTCATCCGTATGAATGCTTGACAAAGCATGCACGATCTCATCGTCTAAGGCTTGGCATAGCCTTTGCTCGTCCCACGGGTTAAGCTGCATTGCACAGCTTGTGGCATAAGTCTATGCACCCAAATAACTTGGTTGTTCAAGTCGAACGCATGCACGGACGTTCCCTCGAGGCAAAGCTTGACGAAGCCTTTGTTCATCAAGTTGTTGCACAATTAAGTTAGGCAAGTTATGCCGGTCGATCGAAGTCATTCCAAGCATTGTCCCGCTCTTTCTGCGGTTGTCAAAGTCACTTACTCCCACGATCTCAAGGCTTGTCGTATAAAGTATGACTCGGGCGATAGTGTTGCACAGAACATAAGTCGGTTTAAGGCCCGAGCCACGGTTGGTTCAGTGGAAAGTTAGCCACGGTCTATTGGCACATAAAGAACATGTTTTGTGCAAGTTATGCTTGAAGGCTATGAATTAGCCATTCATGAGTTAAGTCAATAAGAGTATGGAAATACTGAAAATAGGTCGGGACTGTAGGTCAGTCACCGAGATTCAGAACTGTAGGTCTGTCACTGAGAGTTGGGACTGTTGGTTAGTCGCCAAAAAGAAAACATGTCAGTACTGTAGGTCAGTCGCCGAGGCAACCCTGGTTTGGGCTCTATAAAAGAAGTATGATAAGTAAAAGAAGTAAAGCTAAGGAAGCTAAGTTGTGACGGTTAGGCCATGCATTTACATTGAGTCTAGGAGTTCTCGTAGGTGCGTGGTCATAGACAACTTGTCGACAAGGTTTCGTACCCTCAATTCAGAAACATGGGGCCACAGGACTGTATCAGCCTAGGAGAGAAGCAAGGTAGTTAGGTAAGAACACGTCGTCGGTGATTCGATGACTTGAGCCGGGCTAGCTATCCTTAGCTCCAAGGGCCTCGTCTTGCACCACATATATGTCCAAGATGGCTTGAATTGCCAGTGACCTTTCATATAGTCAAGTTGACTTGCTGAGCGGCAATCCGCATGCACGGAGTCGGTCGAATCAAAGATAGAGCAAGCGTAACAAGAATAAAGTAAAGATGGTATGCACGATTGTATCATGAGTCTTAAGAAGCCTAAAATTTGGCTATAGCAAAGACACGTGCTTCGGCACGAGATGCTGCGTCGAGTATTAAGTCGTTGAGATAGAGTTGCATAAGTCAGACTTGAGTCATTTCGAGTTAAGTCAAGAAGGGTCGTAAGGCAAGTTTGGTTAAGTCATGCTAAGTTGCGAGGCACGACCTCGATGTTGAAGCACGAACCAAGTCGATAACACGAATCATGTTGTTGCATCCCAAAGTATGGGCCATAAGGCAAGTACGAGTCAGCACATTGATGTTTCAAGTACGAGTCGGTATAGGCAAGAATAAAGAAGTTATCAGTACGAAAGCACGATGATGGTCTAGAGACATAAATAGGCCAAGAGTCTTCGCCCTAAAATCGATCCTAAGGCAAGAATAGAAAGACAATCATAAAGGGATTATGTTGCACAAAGTAAATAAATGTGTCGGTTTTGTATGGGTGGGCAAGGAGCTCACACCACCAGTACAGTTGAGTACTGACACCCACACAGTATTTACGTACAGGCACAGGTAGAAGCTCGTGTTAGGGTTATATACTAAAAGCATCACTTTTGTAGTAACCTTATTTCCTTAAATTTTGAATGAGAATCATATGGACAAATGTTTGCATATTGTATTTGTTACAAGTGTTAATGCAAATATATGATATTCTATATTGTAGATAATATGGTGTATGGTGTCACACAGAAGATCTTATTATCAGTTCCCTATGGAGTATATAAATAGTTCCCAAACTAGATGGACTTGGACAATCTATTGGAAAGGTTGTAGTGTAATCTGGTATTAGTCTATCTTGACTATCGGTTTACACTAGTACACTTTGTGTGTATTGAACAGGACCACTTGAGGTTGTTCTCTTTGTACTGACTACATAAGTGAACAAACACCTCTTTTATTATGGATACTTGTGCTCTTAATCCGGATATAATAACAGACATATATATGTAGTGTGCATTACTTTGACTCATGAAAGAGTGAGATTTATTATGGGTCAACAAGCTCTATGAATTGGGTAATAATATTGTATGTATGATGGGTTGTTGATTATAAATAAAATCCATGTCCCGATACATCGGGTTGATGATGTCCCCTTAAGGAGCTCATAAGGATTGTCATGTAAACCCTGCAGGTGGATTATATCCGACATGACAAATAAAGTTGAGCGGTACTACTTAAGGATAAAAGATGTCGAATCAATATAGTTGTCAGTAACTTAATTTGATCGACGAACATTCGATATCTTAACTTGGGGAGCCAAACGAGCATATAATAAAAGGAGCCCACAAACATAATTTGGGATTAGGAAGGTAGTGCAACAATAGCTCATTAGTGGACCGAGCTATTGTTAATGGGCCTGGATTATGTGTTCGGGCTGAACACGGGATATCCAGATCCGTTAGGAGGCCTAACCCTAATTTCTCCTTATGGTCCCTGTCGTAGCCTATATATATCCTCTATTCTCTGGCCGCCAAATTACTGATCAAAAATCTGAAGCTTTCTCTAAATTTACGATTCAGGTAAGGAGAGAAAGAGAGGGCTGCCAAGGAGAAGAAAAGGTTGGGAGATCATCGCCCACACGACGTCCAACTCGAGGAAGGAATACGTACAGAAGATCTTGGGGTCGTCCGCTCGAGATTGCCATGAACTACTTGTTTTCTTCCCACCGTAGGTATAATTCGTGAACCCTAGTTTCTGCCTATGAAGGGTTAGAACACGCATTAAATCTGTTTAACTTTCTATCAATCAATATGCACATCGCAGTAAGGGTCCTGGGAATCTCCAGTTCCATCAGCTCGTCGGCGCGGAGCTCGCTTGGATGCATCGAGGCACGGAGTTCCTTGGCGTTTTGAGGCATGCGGCCGCATTGAAGGCTAGATTTATACGGGATATAATGTATGGACATCGCCTATCTGAAGCTTCCGTTGGCCTACTCAAATTGTATTGAGAGATGAGAGAGAGCAGAGTGAATTGTAATGTGAGAAGAGTGAGCTTGAGTGATTGTAATCTTGGTCTCACGCCACATTGTAATCTTTGTTTCAATATCAGTAAAGAGCTTTTGGAATAACTTGTGTTTTGCTTTAAATTTTTGCTGCTATTATTCAATGTTTCTGCTTAGGACTTTTGTGCGACAACCCTGTCGCTTAGCTTGTAATCGGCCGTTATGAAACCTGCCTTGCATGAGCGCAATCTAGGCTCACGCGGCATCACGCCTTAGCGAGAATGATCGGTCCTACGTGGCCAGGGCTTGACATAATGGTATCAGAGCACGGCTTTACGTCTTTGGACTTTCGATTGAATTCTTTAACTCTGATGTGTTGCTTCCGTAAATCGATATCGTTGGTGCGCTCTCTCTCAAATGTCCCACGGAATGTCCATATAATAAGTCTATATATTTTGAAAAATCTTACGAAAGAAAACTGGTTGAATAAAAGTTAACTTCAAATAAGCACGGTTGGCTAAGTCAGGCTAGGCATATACACCAAGAATTGAGTCGACCTTAGAAAAGTCATGTGCGAAACTCGAATTATTTCAAATGGGATCGAAATGGACTTGACTTGTAGAATACGGGATGGCTATATATAGGGATGCCATCAGACGACGTTATCGTCGATACGATATAGATGAGCGTGCTTGGATTTTGAGGAATCGATTCGAATGGAGATTCGAAGTAAATTGATTGTGAACTGAATGATAGTTTTGAGGGTTTGTCGAATGAATTTATCCCTGAGTGGTGTATGGGATAGCCTCGATAATGTCGATTGATTGAGGATATAGGGTGCCAATGAGTCTATCAGCAAGTGGCGATTATGCAAAGCCTTAGTGATTCAAGTTATAGTATGAGTTTGATACAAATAAACGAACGAGGAAAACGGTGTACATCAGATGATTACGTTGAGCATGAAATGTAAAGTGATAATAAAAGATATATTGAATCGAAAAAAAGTTCAGGTGTACAAATGTATGACTCGATCGAGAAAATCGATAAGAATCGCATACGAGAAGTTAGCACGATTAGATGATAGCGTGCATGGAAATGATTCAAATATTTGAGAATGACTTTTAGGATAGGAATAAGATGTTGCTCGATGATTTGAGTTAGCATAAAATAATGCGACTTGAGGAAATATGTCGCTCAATGACTTAAAATAGACGGATGAACATATGTGACTATGGGTTTGAACAAATTGATCATGTGAATAAGTTCGGGGATTATTGATCGAATGTTGATCTTGAATGTTGAGGAGATTATCCAGTTTGGACGAAGCAACGGTTGCACGAATCAGAATTTGTTACAAATAAAGATCGTCAGATTACGTATATCATCGATGGTATTGAGGCGTATCAAAGATCGATATACGATAACTCGGGGGTACTCCAATCCGGAAAATGACAATTGTGTAAAGTGTTATTATTTTGATGGATGCTATACTTAAGATTTTGATTGAAATGAATGCTTGGATGAAAATGATCGTGTCTTGATTTCTTCGATGATAACCACAACGTCAACGATCTTGTCTTACGCGAGCGCAAATCCAGCCTCGCACATGCGTCACGTCGGATTTGGGGCGATCGTTCCACGTGAGCACTGACATGGTAATTCATATCACAGAAATAATCGAACTCGGGAAATTAGGGCATGGCAATTTGGATTGCTTTGACTTGTGGTTTGATGCGAACGTGATATTCGAGGATTGATCGGACTTGTGATTGATGATTGAGTAAACTTGAAGAATGAGTAGATCCAATCTGTGTATCGAGAATGAATTAGTCTAGACTCGAAGCAAGAGTTACGCTCCAATGATAATGATTATCTTACGGGAATGTGGCATGGTCATTCATGTCCAACGCAGATAATCGGACTTACGTGAGATTAGGGCGTGACAAATATTGAGCTAAACGATCTTATGATCAAATATATGAATTTGATAGGATAGATAGGTGGATTATATCAAATGTGTTTGAAAGGATAGATTATGTGAATTTTATGTTAGATAAACGATATTGATATGTTAAAAAAATGGTTGAACATGACTCGATGTAGGATGGCTTTGCTGAATGACTCGGACCCCTTGGACTCAGTGTTGCAAGTACGAAAAGGAGATATATATGCTCGATGTTTAGAAACCTGAGTGATACGAGCTTGGGTAGAAAACCCCGTACTATCAACTTGGTTTGACCCTAGGATTGTGGTCAGTGTTGGCATTATTGTTGGGGAACTATGATTCCAATCATGATATTGACTTTAGCCTTAAGAAATGGCCTAGCGGTTAGGCGAGATGCTCGTATTTCAAGAGTTAGCATTCAAAAGATTGATCTTGAGGATTGGTATAGATGGATAGAATGAATCAAGAATATGGGAATACCCCTTACGAGATTCGGCTGACATGCATATATTTCAGGGATGCTTGAATATATGCACGATCCAACTTGAGTGAGAATGACGAATTATCTATCACGAGGCTTGGCTGAAATACATATATTTTGGGGATGCCTAAAATATGTGCACGATCCAACTAAGTGATACATTGAATTCAAATGAGACTAAAGGAACGGAGAGCTATCGAGGATTTCAAAATCGTAGGCTTCAAAGAAAGGATAAATGGTAGTACGAGCGTGGCTCAGATTGAAGAAACGCATAGGCGAAGTGTAATGTGAAAATCATTGGATGTTGAACTAAATTATAAGTCAATAAGAGAGTACTCAGTAAGTTTTGAGGATGAAACTTTTTCTGAGTGCGGTATAATGTAAGGCCCTGTTCCGCTCAGTCAATCGAAGGAATCAAAATGCCGATGACGTTCGGACTTAGCCATGCAACGGCTGCTCGAAGAACCGTTCGGTAGAGGTGACCTCTCGCTCAGGTGGGTGGCTTCGGTGAACTTGTCTCAGCTTGGCCTTCACACTAATAAAACGAAAGTTTTCAAATACACAAGTAGGCTTGATAATGAAAAAGATAAATCCACATAGCTAAGGAAATAATCCCAAGTCGGGTCAGCATGAGTTAGAATATGAAAAGGTTCCATGATCGGCATAGAAGTGTTGCACATCGTGCTTTCAAAATGATACTGGGTCCTCCGTCCCGTGGCTTGGGAGAAGAAAAGTTGGTCTTCGCCTCAAAGATAAAAACTTAGCCTAAGTCATTGGCGTTGCCCGCATGAATGCTTGATAAAGCATGCACGGTCCCATCATCTAAGGCTTGGCATAGCCTTTGCTCGTCCCACGGGTTAAGCTGCATTGCACAGCTTATGGCATAAGTCTAGGCAGCCAAATAACTTGGTTGTTCAACTCGAACGCGTGCATGGCACGTTTCCTCAAGGCAAAGCTTGACGCAGCCTTTGCTCGTCAAGTTGTTGCACAATTAAGTTAGGCAAGTTATGTCGGTCGATCAAAGTCATTCCAAGCATTGTCCTACTCTTTCTGCGATAGTCAAAGTCACTTAGTCCTACGATCCCAAGGATCGTCGTATAAAGTATGACTCGAGCGATAGTGTTGCACAGAAAGTAAGTCGGTTTAAGGCACGAGCCACGGTTGGTTCAGTGGAAAGTTAGTCACGGTCTATTGGTACATAAAGAACACTTTTTGTGCAAGTTATGCTTGAAGGCTATGAATTAGCCATTCATGAGTTAAGTCAATAAGAGTATGAAAATACTGAAAATATGTCGGGACTATAGGTCTGTCACCGAGAGTCGAGACTATAGGTCAGTCACTGAGAGTCGAGACTATAGGTCAGTCACCGAGAGTCGGGACTGTAGGTCAGTCGCCGAGAAAGAAACATGTCGGGACTGTAGGTCAGTCGCCGAAGCAACCCTGGTTTGGGCTCTATAAAAGAAGTATGATAAGTAAAAGAAGTAAATCAAAGGAAGCTAAGTTATGACGGTTAGGCCATGCATTTATGTTGAGTCTAGGAGTTCTCGTAGGTGCGTGGTCATGGACAACTTGTCGACAAGGTTTCACACCCTCGATTCAGAAACCTGGGGCCACAGGACCGTATCGGCCTAGGAGGGGAGCAAGGTAGTTAGGCAAGAACACGCCCCCGATGATCGAGGACTTGAGCAAGGCTAGCTACCCTTAGCAGCAAAGGCCTCGTCTTGTACCACCTACATGTCCAAGATGGCTTGAATTTCCAGTGACCTTTCTATAGAAGCATGAAAAAGAATATTAATTCATATACGGCCCAGACTCAACATGCGGCTCAAAAGCTCGAAGAATCTTATGCGGCTCGGAGAGACCCAGAGAGCTGCATGCGGCTCAGGGACTTTTATGCGGCTCAGGCCGATCCACGTGGCCTCATGCGGCTCAAAATAGACCGATGACAGCTGGCCATAATTACTTCATGTAGCTGGCCATTTAATGCTCTGACATAAAGTGACAGCTCTGACGGCTCTGACATAATGAGAAGACGCGTCAGGCTCCTCAAAACATGAGAAAATCTCTGAGACAGTCAGCACAGTCCACAAAATCCAAAGAAGCTTTCTATGCGGACCGCCCACCCTTATGCGGCCGCCACCCTCATGCGGCTGCCACTCTCATGCGGTTCGGATTGTGTGGGCCATCCTTATGCGGTTCAGTTGGAGGCCACCCCCCCATACGGCTGCCACTCTCATGCAGCTCGGATTGTGGGGGGCCACCCTTATACGGTTTAGTTGGGGTTCACTCTTATGCTGCTACCACTCTCATGCGGCTGCCACCTTCATGTGGCTCGGTAGTCGGGGCCACACTCATGCGGCTCTGCCAGGACGCTCCGTCTATGTGGCTCGTATCATAATGGCAATAGGGACACATGGCAGGAGATCGACTAAGACTTATTCCCCCTCGTTCGTACGGCTCTCAGCGTAATGACAGTTAGGACACGTAGCAAAAGATTGACCAAGACTTATCCCATCGGATTTGATACTATCAACAAATTATCACAATGCAGATTTGTTGCAATCAACATTAACTGCCCAGATCGATTTCCAACAAACTATGCAGATTTGGTGCAATCAACATTAACTGCCCAGATTTGTTACAATCAACATTAACAGCCCAGATTAATTTCTAACAAACAAGATCAAGGCTAATCTTCACCAAATCCCTAACCTCCCACTTTTAAAGGAGCAATTACTGTACACCCTACTTATCAAAAAGCCCTATAAATAGTAAGGTGTCATTCCCTTGCAAAAAGGTGGACACAGAGAGCGGCGGAGACACAAAGAGAAGTATAGAGCAAAGAGCATCCAGCAAGAGCATTTCTTCATCAGAGCCGAAACGACGTCCGATCGTCTAAAGAGTAAGGCAGAGTTGGTAGCACTCTCCCGAGCCTCTACCGTCATCCAAAAAAAAACAAAACAATTGTACTTTAGATTGCTTTTCCTAGGTTTTGTTCCTAGGCTCTCTTCTTTACAAGCGAGTTTGTAGTTGTGAAGTAAAAGTCCAGTCCTTCCATAAAACTGTTCTGTTCTTTTATAACCAATGGCAAACACGATGGCGACTCTACTGGGGACTAACTTCTCTACGGCTGAGAAGTTGGTGATGCAATCGGACGTCGTAAAGCTCGGCTCCACGCAACAAATGTTGGTCGTCCGCTTCGACCAGCAGGCATTTAAGGAAATGCTCTCCGACGAGAGCGCTGGCCCGGTCCAGAAGCGAACCCGCACGAAGAAGGCCCGCAGGGAGTGGAGGCCCAAATTATTGGCTCCTTCCCAAGCTTTAGAAGAAATGCTCTCTGCTGCCCAAGACAGCGAAAAAGGATCTCATACGGCCCCACTTCAGACCGTAGAGGACTCTGATGTCCCCAAGTTCGACAGAGGAAAATACTACGATGCTGGACTTATAGGGGCAAAGAAGGACTCTATGCGGTCCAAGAAGCTGCCACGTAAGGGCATCCGCCGCATGGAGAAGGCTCATGCGGCCACAAAAGACAGCCGCATGGAGAAGACTCATGCGGCTACAACTGCCAGCCGCATGAAAAAGGCTCATACGGCCACAACTGCCAGCCGCATGAAGGAGGCCCATGCGGCCACAACTTCCAGTCGCATGTAAACTGTTGCCGGCCGCATGGAGAACACTTATGCGGCTGCCAAACTCAGCCGCAAGCCATCCACCCTATACGGCTCAGGGTCAGTCTTTAACCGCCTCTCATGCGGTCCTGACCCCAGAGGCTCTCAGCAGGACGTGCCAGACTCTGTGATGCACAACTTGGACTCTTCCTACTATGCACTCTCAGGTGGTAGAGGGAAGAAGTCTAGGATAGTGCGGGCTCGTCGAGCTCAGTCAGCTGTCCTAACTTCTGACCATCAAGGCCTCCCGCTGACTATTACGCAGGCCCCTGATGGAAAGTTGTACAGAACCGACCGTGTCCAACCCCCGGCGACAAACGGACAGAGTGGTTCCCAAGAGTCTCCCGATCAGGGAGCAAATATGATGCCAAAACACTCGTGTGCTCAGAACTCCCGGGCCCACAGAACGAGTGACTTACGTGATATGATTCTTCACAAGCACAAGAAAAGAGAAAAAAGCTTGGTGTACAGAGAGTCCTTTCATGGACATCACTGCACTCAAGTCATCGTCAACTGCTGCTGCAACAAGGCGGCAGCCCAAGAGGACCGGCAGTCCGTCTTCCAACGACTTCAACATCCAGGACTGGTCCTACCACCAAGCTCAAGAGACGAAGCGCTTTATGTTGCCTCCTGCAACTCTGCCCAGAAGGCCCCTACTAACAAAGTAGGAAAGAAGATGAATGTGGCCAGCCCAAAGGTTTCAACCGGTACGGCCAAGAAGCTCTTATCCAAGCGGTTGTCTACAACCACCATAGAAGGAGTTTATCAAGGCACCCGTTCAAAGATGAAATCTTCAACACTTGGAGATTCGTCATCCCCATCCCTGGAGGTAGCTGAAGCTAGAGGTAGCACCCATCCGAACGTCCACGACAATCCGATGTTCCAAAAAGATGCACCGGAGGAAGCAATTTCCTCCACAAATGTAGTAGACCCAGATGTCCCGGAGGACGTCCACGGGTCCCAAGATGAGGCAGCCTCCTGCGCAGGGGGTAACACTTCCTCTGAGTCCGAACTAGAGGAGAACATTCCTACATATCCTGACGATTTCTCGGTACAAGGGTATGATTCAGAGGGCACGTCCTCCATCGTTCCTTCCATCTCTCCTCATGTGAGGACGGTGTTCATGACAAACAACGACCAAGATGGTCCCAGTGATCGCCAACGCATCGACATCCTGGAGGCCATACTTCATACCTTGGTCAAATCCATGGACGAGATCAAAGCGGCCCTACCAACTCTGCAAGGAAGGACGCCTGGCCAGACAAGCTTGGGTCCCGCGACCAATGCGGACTCGAACTCAACCCCGGGTGACAACCCTCCTACAATATCGACTCCCACCGCTGCAGACGAAGCCAGGAAGGCAAGACGAGAGGTCCAGGAGCTCCGGGCCATGTTCCACGCCCGAGAAACCTGCCAGGACCTCAGGATTCGACAACCGTATCCTACTGTATGGAGAGATGTTCCCTTCCCACCAAGATATAAACCATTCAATATCAATCCATATGATGGAAAGATATCTGCAAGCAGGTACATCACCTACTTCGAAGTCACAAACGACCATCTGCCTCATGACGACGCCATCCTTACGCGGTTGTTTATTGGAGCGTTGGAAGGGGTCGCCTTCAAAAATATGTTCTTTGAAAGGTTCTACGAGGTAGGACAAGATGTGACAATGTCCACCCTCATGGACGTTGTTCAAGGTGAGAAGGAGCTGACAAGGAACAACATTGAGCGGTTTTGCCAAACCGCGATGAAATTGCCCTCTGGCAATCCAGATTCTTCCTTAATTGAAATCTGCCAAAAGAGGCTGCTTCCCACAATCAGCCTCTGGATGGGCGAGAGTCAGTTCAAGGACTGGAAGGCTTTCATCATCAGCGCTACTAGCGCAGAAGACAAGTTGAAAAAAGCTCGCCAACTGGGGCTGCACATCTCGGAAGGAGAGGACAAGGGCAAACGCCCTAATGCCAACAACAACAATGGTGGTAATCCCTTCAACAACCGAGACAACAAGGGCAAATAGGCTATAGTGGCCGACACAGCCCCGAAGTCTGAACCGAAGTCGGCAGAGAAGCAATGGCCGCAGATGACTTACTCCTTCGAAGACAGCCATGTCAAACCCATCCTTGACATGCTCATACAAGGAGACAGGATTCAGCTTCCTCCACCGAGACGTGAGCCTCGGCCTGCAGAGATGGAAAGCCTAAAGTATTACCACTACCTTCGCTATGTCCACTATGCGACACAAGACTGCTACCAATTAAAGTGGTACATCCAGCACCTGATCGACTCTAAGGCCCTGGCCATTGACTTCGAGGAGGTAACTATAGCCGCCAATATAGTGTCTGTCCAATTCGGCAGCTTCCCTCCGACGAAGACTCGGGATGGAGTGGTACCCGTCCCCCGGGCAAAGATGGAGGTCGCTAATCTTCTACTTCCCCAAGACCAGGCTGTTGGGCTGGTACCCCTCACCACATCACGAGGAGAGGTCATGTGGGTCTACCAGGACTTAGTATCTGAAGTAATCCAGCCAGCATCACCCTCTACTGGTAAGAAGAAAGGTGGAAAAGTCAAGTCCTGCCACACAATCTTGGCTGACATCGAAGAAGCGACAGCAATCGTTACCCGATCCGGTGCACAAACTCAACCCCCACCGGGTAACTCGGCTGAGGATCATCAGCCGGCTACTGCTAATGCTCTAGGGCCCTCTCAGCCTCCGACGACCGACAAGCTTAGGCCGAAGGAAACCCGCTTCGATAAACCGCTGCTCCGAAAAGATACGCCTTAGGAACTGGAGAGGCCTTACAACTTTGACATCTTGGCACAATTGGCCAACATACCGGCCAAATTATCGTTGTATGAGCTCTTGTGGCTCTCCAAAGATATTCGTATCGTGCTGAGTGACGCACTTCAGAATGCTGACACCTATCTGGCTCAGGTTAAGCTCACATGAGAAAGCTCCACAAAGGATCCTCAGGACAGTACTTTTACAGGAGAAATACCCAACATTGTCTTTACTCCGCAGGACATGCTCATTAAGACCAACCTGTACGATCGTCCGCTATATTATACTGGATACATCGACGACGTAAAGGTGGATCGGATGCACATAGATCCCGGTTCTTCCATAAGCATCATCCCGAAGAGCCTGCTTCACTTCCTGGGCATCCCTATGCATTGCCTGACACCTACAAGCACCGCCATTAGTGGTTTCAATTCAGACAGAAGCTATCCGGTCGGGAAGATTCGCTTGAAGTGCCAAATCGACGACCTTCAGTCAGAAGTAACCTGCTAAGTCATAGAAGCGGACACTTCCTATAATATTCTTCTGGGGCGTCCTTGGATACACGACTACATGATCGTGCCTTCCACGTTGCACCAGTGCTTCAAGTACGTCGACAAACACGGCTTTGTAAGAACCGAATTTGCCGACATTGATCCTTTCAGAGGGCTTGAATCCTACTACTCGGACTCCTGCTTATATAAGAAGTCGAAGAGGCACCTTGTCGAAGAAAATACTCAAGCTCAAACTGAGGCAACAACAGGATCAGAAGAACCTCTGACGATCCACCTCCAAGCCCGCAAACCAGGCAGAACTGCACCCCTTACAGCCACTTTACGTAAGGATGCAATCAGTCTCTCTGCACAGGAGGAGCAAATGGCTATCCGACTCCCAAGGTCTGGTCAAGCGCCGAAACCTACTGTGAAGCCAACGATAATCAGACTGTCAAGAGCCGGTCAACGACAATCTGAAGAGACAAACTCTCTTGATAAGCCAATGGTCATTCATCTGCCAAGGACAAGGCGTCAACCCAACACTAAGCAAAGGATTGTTAGTGAGGCACCAACCCCACGCCCTGCCCCACCAGCGGGACCCTTGGTGATCAAGCTTCCCAGATCGTCTTCCCAAGCTTCAATAATACAGGGGGTTGTTGAACTGGAGTCGGAGACAAACCAACAAGTCAGCACCAAGCCGGGGACCGCTAACGCACCGACGACTCCACGTCCGGCACCATCGACGGAACCCTTGATGATCAGGCTGCCCAGATCATCCTCCCAGTCTTCACTGATACAGGGGTAGCTGAAAAGGAGAAAGAGCTGGCCAAGTATGTGGCCGCGTATACTGATATTCCTTCCGCTGACGATGTAATTCCTCCTGAAAAGATACCTTACTTCATTAATAAAGGGTTATCTTTGAACTTCCTCGAGCTTGATAAGCTTCGTGTAATGTATACGATGGAACACGGTATAGGCACTAACTTACACACATAAGTAACCAATGTCTATACCACGAACCAACTTACTCCCGTGGAAGGTGCCTGCTTCATAATCGAAGGAGAGGATCATCCAATCATCTTTGGCCAGAAGAATGATCCACAGCCCTTCAGGCTAGAAGAAGTCGATCTGGAACCCGACACTGGGAGACTGCCCATTTATCTGTATAGCTCTCGATCCAAGTATCTCATACAAAAATAGGGGTATGATATGGAGGCTACACCAGGCCTGAACTATGGCACCGACCGACGATTACCTTTACAATTGCCAGTCCTGGCTGGGAAGCCACGGGATTACTACAGCAAGACCAGACATGGTCTAGGCTATGTTACTCCTGAGACAACCCCCGAGATCTCAGATGAAAAATGCGAATGGCACTCTCATTCGTCCGGTTCATCCACTTCTGATTCGGATGTTAGCATTGGGGACATACTCAGGCAGACTTGGACTGTCAATATGGCATTCGCCAACGCCTACGAAGAAAATGAAGATATTCCTGAACTTCTTGAGTTAGAGCCGTGGGCCCAACAGCTAGACGTACAATAGGAGAAGCGGTTCGAACAAAGAGAGCCTTCCACCGAAGATGAGGTCATGCAAGTTGACCTTGACGATGAGTCCTCCCCAAAACTAATCTTTGTTAGCAAAAGTCTGACAGACGAAGAGCGAGAATCGCTACTACAACTCGTCAGAGAATATATCGACGTGTTCGCCTGGAGCTATGAAGACATGCCAGGGCTAAACCTCGAGGTTGCACTTCACAAACTTAACATTCGTCCGAACACAAAGCCGATCAAGCAGCAGCAACGACGGTTTCGCCCAGACATCATAAACTCTATCGAGGCCGAGGTCAACAAACTGATATCCAGCAGCTTCATTCACGCGGAACAACATCCAGACTGGGTAGCCAATATAGTACCAGTCCTCAAGAAGAATGGAAAGATCCAAATCTGTATTGACTTCCGGAATCTGAACGAGGCGTGTCCTAAGGATGAGTTTCCCCTCCCTATTACAGATATAATGATTGACAACACCTGCAGCTTCGAGCGCATGTCATTCATGGATGGTTTCTCAGGGTACAATCAAATTAAGATGTTCCCTAACGACGAAAAGCATACATCATTTTGAACACCGATTGGCACATACTGCTACACAGTCATACCATTTAGTTTAAAGAATGCTGGCGCCACCTATCAACGAGCCATGAGCGTCATCTTTAGAGATCACTTATGCAAGACAGTGGAGTGTTATGTCGACGACATCGCCGTCAAGAGCCGTTCTAAAGAAGATCATCTGCATGATCGGATGACAGTATTCGACCTGATACGGGCACATAATTTGAAGATGAATCCCACGAAGTCCTTCTTGGGCGTATCCAGCGGGAAGTTCTTGGATTTTATCGTTACCTCCCAGGGTATCCATGTCGACCCTGAGAAGACGAAGGCAATCATGGAGATGGGTTCTCCAAGAAATCTCTGTGAACTCAGAGACCTTCAAGGAAGGCTAGCTTACATCAAGAGGTTTATCTCTAACCTCTCCGAACGATGTCAACCCTTCACGCACCTCATGAAAAAAGGTGTCTCCTTCGTATGGGATAAAGAGTGCCAGCGCACCTTCGACAACATCAAAGAATACCTGTCGAACCCTCCAGTCCTGGTGGCCCCAGTTGCTGGAAAGCCATTCCTGCTCTATGTGCGAGCTATGGAGCATTCTCTCGATGCTCTACTAGCACAAAATAATGATGCGAGCCATGAACAAGCCATCTACTACCTCAATCGAATGATGGTAGGGCCTGAGCATCGATACACTGCCGTAGAAAAGGAGTGCCTCGCTCTAGTATTCGCCATTCAGAAGACGCGACACTATATTACGGGACAAACCATACATGTGATATCACGAGTCAACCCTCTCAGGGTCCTCATGACCAAACCAGGGGCACTCAGCTCTCGCCTCGCTACCTGGGAAATATTATTGTCTTCCTACCACATGATCTTCGTCCCGCAGAAGGTTGTTAAAGGTCAAGCTCTGGCAGACTTTTTAGCAGTCCATCCAGGTTTGGAGTCAACCAGAATATACGAAGAGATCCCAGACGAGGTCGCCAATTCAAATGTGGTCTCCCATGATGCCATTTGGCGAATGTTCTTCGACGGTGCTTCAAGAAGTGGGCCCAAAGGCAATATCGTAGTCGGAGTCGGAGTGGTGCTGATTTCTTCCTCCGGGTTGGTGATCAATCGGGCGTACTTCCTCACGGAACCTTGTTCAAACAACATGGCAGAGTACAACGCTCTGGTTATCGGCCTCCGACTTGTAAAAGAACTGGGGGTAGAGCACCTCGAAGCATATAGCGATTCACAGCTAATCGTTAACCAGATTCTAGGTTCATATGAAGTTCATCATGAAGACATGATCCCCTATCACCAAATAACGATTGACATTATCTCGTCCTTGGAAGGGTTCTTCATAGAACACATTCCCAGGCTCCAGAACATTAAAGTCGATGCCCTAGCAGGCCTTGCCGCTTCCTTAGCGGTTCCGAATCATGCTCACCACTTAGTTGAAGTAATAGGTCGTGAATTGGTCTGTCCCAAGAACAATGTTCAATGTGTTGAGAGTTACTCCGCTCTGACAGTCGACGAAGCACCAGACTGGAGACAACCATTCATTGACTTTGTAGTCTACGGCATCTTGCCGGAGAATCCAAAAGAAGCCACTTCCATCAGACGGCGTTCCCTCAGATTTTTCTATGATACGGAGACGAAAATACTGTATCGACGATCATACGATGGATTACTGCTTCGATGTCTGTCAAATACAGAAGCCAAAGAAGCCGTGCATGAAGCTCACGATGGCGTCTATGGAGCCCATCAGCCTGGCCCAAAATTATAATACCGCCTTCGCCGAATGGGCTACTACTGGCCTACGATGGTGGCGGATACGATAGACTATACAAGGAAATGCAAAGCTTGTCAAGTCCATACAGATTTCATCCATCAACCATCCGAGTTCTTACATCCAACGTGGCATCATGGCCATTCGAAGCATGAGGAATGGACATCATCGGTCCGATCACTCCACCTTCGTCCAGAGGACACCGTTTTATACTCGCAATCACAAATTACTTCTTTAAATAGGGGAAAGCTGTTCCGCTTGCAGAAGTGAAGACATCAAACATGATCAGCTTTTTTAAGCATCACGGCATCTATCGCTTCGGACTGCCTCGAAGGATCATCTACGACAACGGTCTACAGTTCGCAAGCCATGCCTTCTATCGGTTTTGCGACAAACATTGGATCCAGAATGTTGCTTCAACACCGTACAATCCGTCAGCGAATGGTTTGGCAGAAGCGTTCAATAAAACAATAATCAAGCTGTTCAAGAAATTTGTGTCTTCCAATAAACGCGACTGGAATGAAAAGCTTGGCGAATGCTTATGGGCGTACCGTACTACAGTCCGGACGGCCACCGGGAACACACCATTCTCTCTGGTGTATGGGAGCGAGGCGGTTCTTCCTCTGGAGACCCAAATCCCCTTGCTCCGTATCGCCCTCACCTATCGATTGACGACGGATGATAATTACCTTCGCCGGCTACAAGAGTTGGAGGCTTTAGATGAGAAGCGCCTGCTAGCTCAACAACGAATCGAGCTATATCAAGCACGCATCTCGGGAGCTTTCAACAAGAAGGTTAAACTCAGAACATTCCAAGTGGGCGATCTCGTTCTGGCAATTCGACGGCCGATGGTTATGACTCACAAAACCGCCGACAAATTCCAACCAAAGTGGGAAGGCCCATTTGTCATCGAGGCTGTATTCTCCAATGGTGCTTACCATCTCGCAAAACAAAATAGAGACTTGCTCATGTTGCCTGTCAACGACAAGTTCCTGAAGAAGTATTATGTCTAAACGACATCCTCCAAATCTGTCGGACTATTATGTTATGTGCCCTTAGGTACCGCTGAATTTACACTCTGGTCATCCCAAATGAATCTATATCGCATCTTCTGGGTAGTAAGTCATGTATGATCATACCTCTGAACTTCCTTCCCAAAAGAGAATCTTTCTCATGATCTAATGCTCGTACTTTCAGTGCATAAACAGGATAACAGATCCACAAATTTCCCGAAACAACCACGTCGATGTCACCTCTGAGTTGTTTCGCTTCCGCCAAAAAAATAAATCACCCCCTCACGTAGAACTTCTACGTCCATATTACCTCTGAGTTATTCTATGTACCCTTCATGGAGTCCACTCCTGCCACGTCCTTATTACCTCTGAGTAGGAAGGCTCCATTGAAGAAACCCTCATATTTACCATGTCCTCATTACCTCTGAGTAAATATGTTGGTTTTCTCTCGACCTATTATCCGTACCCAAGACCGGAGTACGCCAAGGATAATAGGCCCACAAATGTCCTCTGTTGACCACAAATGTCCTCTGCTGACCATAAATGTTGTACTAAGTTTTCTAGTACATGTGCCTCATTTCTCATCATGCCCCGGGAGCCCAACTGCTCCATGGCATTCTTTCTCCCGATACCAGGAACTTCCATAGCCACCTTACTGTGGAATTGTTCTAAGTATCCCTATCAAACTTGTTATCCGTACCTAAAACCAAGGTATGCCAGGGGTAATAGGTCCACAAATAGTCCTCCAATGGGGCAAATACCGTAACACCACAAATACAACAAGCAATACAAATGAAGGGTAAAATAAAACATACTCTTTTATTTGAAAGTCAAAGGCACTACATATTCTGGGACCACGTCCCTCTCAAAAAAGGAAAAGAATATAAATAAAGAAAAGGCCGACTATGGTTCGGCGATACATAATTCTCTGAGACGGTCCCTCAGCAAGGCAGTCGACCGCTCAAACTGCTGCTTGGCCCGACGCTCGGCCTCCTGAGTTCGCCGCTCTGCATCCTTCAGATGCGAGTGAGCCCGCCATCCCTCTTCAAGCTTCTCCAGAGCACTCTCCAAGCCAGCAGAAGCTCAAGTGACCTTGTCGGCTTCCTGAACAACCAGCTTCTTATCCACGCGGGTGGCCTCGAGCTCAGATTCCAAGAAAGTCAGTTTCCTCTGAAGTTCGAGGATCTGCTCTCTCGTATCAATTACCCCACGGGAGGCGGCCGCTTCTCGAGCCATACAATCCTCGCCCCTGCGGCTCAACTGATCATACTGCAGAGACAGGCGGTGGAGGTCCCCCATTATAATCGGCTTGGCCGTATCCCGAGCAACCCTTACCTTCTCTATAGCAGTTATAAGGAAGGCGCGCTTTTGATCTATTGCTGCAGACAGATCAACTTGCCGCAGCACATAAAACTGGGCCACAAGCTGATCGGCCTCCAGCAATTTGGGCTCCAAGAGCTCAACTATCCCTGCCCCGCCTGGGAGGGTTCTAAAAATTTAAATCTGGCCCCGAGCGCATTGACCGGCCAAGGTAAAAGAGGTCCCCCTCTCCACCGCAGCCTCAATTCCTCGCCTCAGGTGGCGGTAGAAACTGTCAACCACATCCTTTGATGCTTCATCCAGAACTTTCGTAGAAGACGGCGTCAAAGGAAGGGTAGCTGGCAAAGACGAAGAAGATGTACCGAAACTTGCTGCCCTCGCCACAAGGAAAATAAGTTCCGAGCGAAAAGACGCTTGAAGAGCGGCTAATTCTTCCTCCGCAGCCCGAAGGGTCTGGAGACTCGGCAGGGCGGAAAGGTCGACCCCCGGAGTCACAAGAACAGAGAAGAGTGCGGGAACCATTTCTCCCCGCCCCGACCGTTCCACCGTCTGCTCCCCCGAACTCGATTCAGCGGGAGGTCCTTCAATGTAAGATGGAAGGGGAGGAGGCACACTCTCTCTGGCGAACTCTACCCTAACAATGTCCGTCGTGGACAGGGAAGGAGCAGGACCTGTATGTCCAGAGTGACCATCAATCAGCTTAACCTGAAGGATGTGATGATAGAGCAGATAAACCTCCTCACTAGTCAAGACTTGGCTTATCTTACCAGCGAGGAGTTGTTGAAACTGAGGTTCGTTTATAGCCGCCATAGCCTCTTCACCAGCGACATCCGAGCCAAATTCAGCTTGTTCCTCTGCCCCAGCCGCCTCGGAGGGAGATACGACTGGATCAGCGTCACCCAGCTGAAGTTCAGCAGCCTCAGGGACGAGTTCAGCAGAGCCCACATCGCCGTGGGTTGAGACCTCAGCAATGGAAGGAACCTCAGCCGCCACCGGAAGAACCCTGGCAGAAATAATCTCGGCGCACATGTCACTAATCAAAGTAGTCAGGGCCGGGTCGACTTCAGAGACAGAGATCGGTTCTTGATAGTCTGATTCTTCTGGCATCTATAAAGAAAAGAAAATGATTAGGTCATAGTTCAAAAGAAGAACTAAAGAAAAAAAATGGTTGTAATTCAATTCACCTCCGAAACGGCATCATCCTAGCCTCTCTCCTTGATGAGCAGCTTGCGAGGTTTAGACGCAGTCCGTTTCACGGAGTAAGTTCTGTCGCCAACGGCGGGCTCAGGCCTGCTTCGCTTGTACGAAGGACCAGGAACGACAGGCGGCTGATCCTCCACTACCTCATCAGCAGGAGGAAGAGAGTTATCAGGGTCATGTTCGTCATCCTCTTCGTCCGCGTCGGCAGACTCTGAGTCCGATACAGCAACTGTGTTCTCTCGCTTCTTCTTCGCCTTGGACCCCTGGGGCTTCTCCGCCAAGCCAGTACCAACAATAAAGCAGGTACTCGGGTCAAAGCCAACAGAAGGCTTGCTCGTCGCGACATGGTATAGAGCCGCCAAATACAAAATCTCTCATGTGCCTCAGCATCAGGAACTGAGAAGCTCGTACGGGTGTGAACCGTATCATAATAATGCCAGGCCCTGATGCCGTCAAGTACGCTACCTTCAAAATCTAGGCAAGGGCTGGGACTGTCCAAGAGTAGCTGACTATACCCGAACTGTCGAGAGAACCTACTGGGCAAGTAAGGCTCCAAGTAGACAGTGTTGCGGTTGCGGTATACTAGGTGCGCAGGACGGATGTTACACAACCAAAGGAGCATCTTCTCAGGCAAGATGTGAGGAGGCCCGGTACCATCAATATGTATGCCCCTCACTTCTTCATCGGTAAAATAAGAAACAGACACAAAAAATTTGTATCCGTCCACTCTCGCCAGCGCCCTCCGACAGGCTAGCATAGTGCTGCACTCCCAGGGCTGATGGTGATATTGGAAGATGAAAGCATCATCAGCCGTAACGCCATCTTCTGTGCCAGGCCTCATCAAAGACCGGTAGTGCATCAACAACCACCCCATCAGATAATGATAGGGCAGTTCAACGCGTTCAAAGTCCTTCGTCGTGTCATGGGCGATGACCTTGGACTAATAGGCACGGAGGCCACGATGTATGCTGTACACAATGGCCGGAAGAAGAGCTAGTCTGGCCCCGAAGACCAGCTTCACGGCAGGAATGATAAAGTTACGGCTGATCCTCTCAATAGAACCAGCCCCTCCCGAGACCACACAATTTTACAGCCACACCATCAGGAACCCTGCCAGGAGTGCCTTCTCTGACAGCTACTGAGTACCCTGATAAAAATAACTGAAGGAGATAGTTCGACTCCCAAACCTATCGCCAGTGGTCCTCGACCTCTTGGCAGTCAACACCAGGTCCTGTACTTCCTCCTGGGTTTGAGGATTTCAAGGAAAAACTCGGCCTGAGGCACCTAGCATAAAAAGGTGTGTGAGCCATACCCGGGTGTGAGGAAGGTTCCCTTCCGAGCTACCGTCCTTCTTGATGGACGTCTGGTGGCAGATACTATGATGACATAGTAGTTCCCGGTATACGGCAACAAAGCCTGGGAACCACCGATCCAAATCCTCGAGCTCTTCGTTCGTCGGGGTATACACTTCAAAAACTTTTTTCTCCTAGGGCAGCTTGGAAACTGCATGCATCTCATGGAGAGCGAGTCCCATCTCCCCTCCAGGCGTGAAGAAGGTTCCCGTCCGCCGGTTGTACATCTCTAAGAGAGCCATGAACAGCGTCTTATTCATGGGCAGACCGTGACAGGTGCCCCAAATGGCGTGATAGAGGCCGATCTCACGAATGAGAGTCTCATACTTCTGTAGAATCTACATGGTCAAATTGGCCCACAAAGGGATGGGGTTTATCCAGTTCAACAGTGCCAACCGGCTAACTGGATAGGACCCCTTCCTAGCAAGTTGGTTCAGGAAAGTGTCGGCTTGAGAGAACTTGAAATTGGGATCCTGCACATTTGAGAAGGTACCCGGGGCCAACCCCATCACGTAGCAACTGACCGATACCTTGCCCGCATACACTGACCCCAAGTTTCTGTTATAATGGACGTTACCTACAAATATCCCCGACTGTCTCGGAGTTAAGGAGTCCACCATCTTTCTGTCTATCGGCAACATGTTAAACTACGACAACGGAAAATGATGCTCCATCTGAGGAATATGGATCGCCATTCCATCAGAAGTGAAGCTCCAGCTCTCGGATATATCCAGAACTTGGGGGTTCTTTACAGTCAAGGCATCCCCGAAGAGGAACTCGGGCTTCAGGAATTCTCCCCCCAATCGCCTCGAGTTCATCATGGCACAGAGAAAATAGAAGGACTGGTTCTTGATAGCATTCAGCCTCTCCACAGGCTCGTCTTTGGGAAGCTGGTTCACCACATACTAGACTATATGGTCGAACCGCACACCCACAGCAGATTGTGCTGAACCCACCAATGGCTCTCCCGCAGGATTGACTGGCAGATTCACTGAAAAAGACAAAGGAAACAAGTTAGAAGATGGCCAGGTAAAACCATTTAGTGTTTCTGGGCTTATGCGGCTCTGATTAGGTGGATCCTTATGCGGCACAATTAAAAAGGGGGGGCTTATGCGGCTTTATTTTTGTGGGGCCTCATGCAGCCCAGCTCAAATGAGCTTATGCGGCTCGGTTTAGCGAGTGTTCATGCGACACGGTTTAGAAGAGCTTATGCGGCTCTGATTTGGTGCAGCCTTATGCGGCTCTGTTCAAATGAGCTTATGCGATTCTGCTTAGCGCGGCCTCATGCGGCTCAGTTCAAATGAGCTTATGCGGTTCTTCTTAGCGCAGCTTCGTGCGGCTCAGTTCAAATGAGCTTATGCGGTTCTGCTTAGCGCGACCTCGTGCGGCTCAGTTCAAATAAGCTTATGCGGTTCTGCTTAGCGCGGTCTCATACGGCCCAGTTCAAATGAGATTATGCGGTTCTGCTTAGCGTGGCCTCATGCGGCTCAGTTTAAAGGGAGCTTATGCGGCCCTATTTTGTGGGGGTTCATGCGGCTCATTTCAAAGGGACTTATGCGGCCCTGTTCTTTGGGTCCTCATGCGGTCCAGTACTTATGCGGCCACGAGATGACTCTCATGCGGCTCGAACATAGGGCATACCCCATGCGGCTCGGACATAAGATGTACATGCGGCACGTACAGCACAATGAACTTGAAATGAAGACGAAGAAGGCCCGCGTATAAAACTTACGACGTGGCCATGATGGTTAGGGTTTTTGCAATTTCTCCCAACATCCTTACCAGCAATGGCAGGGTGAGCATCATGATGGACTGTGGGTGCCGCATTCGACGAGGAAGCCACTCCTTTACCCTTCATCGCAGAGGAAGCCTTGGAAGTCTTGGGAGCCATTGATGATCGGAGAATGAAGAGAAGACGGCGACTTAGGGCAAGAATAGTTGAAGAGAAAGGAAAGTAAAGAGTCTCTCTCTTGCAAGAGCACTCGTATTTATAGGCAGACAGGTGGGGCTCGTAGATCGATGGACGCTTCAATTCATGAGCTGCCTAGGAGAGGAGAGCGACTCTTAGATTTCTATCTCCCGCATGCAAAAGATTACTCGTAATTATTAAGAATAAATCTGAATATTTAAAGCTGACTCTTGGGATTCTATCCCAAAAGACGACTTTAAATCAAAATAAATCAAGGACAATTAATGAGACGCCTACGTGGCAGGCAGAGCTGCATGCGGCCAGAGCAGCCCATGCGGCTAGAGAATTCCATACGGCAAGAGCAATCCATGCGGTCAGATAAGTCTATACGGCTACGTGGGCATGCTTCTTATTTAAAGTATTTCAATTTTTGCAAAATTGAAAACTTTGAAGGGGGTCTTGTAGAAGCATAAAAAAGAATAATAATTCATATGCGGCCCAGACTCAACATACAGCTCAAAAGCTCGAAGAATCTTATGCGGCTCGGAGAGACCCAGAGAGCCGCATGCGGCTCAGGGACTTTTATGTGGCTCAGGACGATCCACGTGGCCCTATGCGACTCAAAACAGACCGATGATAGCTGGCCATAATTACTTCATGCAGCTAGTCATTTAATGCTCTGACATAAAGTGACAGCTCTGACGGCTCTGATATAATGAGGAGACGCGTCAGGCTCCTCAAAAGACGATAAAATCTCTGAGATAGTCAGCACAGTCCACAAAATCCAAAGAAGCTTTCTATGCGGACCGCCCACCCTTATGCGGCCGCCACCCTCATGCGGCTCGGATTGTGGGGGCCACCCTTATGCGGTTCAGTTGGAGGACACCCCCCATGCGGCTGCCACTCTCATGTGGCTCGGATTGTGGGGGTCCACCCTTATGTGGTTCAGTTGGGGTTCACTCTTATGCGGCTATCACTCTCATGCAGCTGCCACCTTCATGCGGCTCGGTAGTCGGGGCCACGCTCATACGGCTCTGCCAGGATGCCACGTCTATGTGGCTCATATCACAATAGCAGTAGGGATACGTGGCAGGAGATCGACTAAGACTTATTCCTCCGCGTTCGTATGGCTCTCAGCGTAATGACAGTTGGGACACGTGGCAGAAGATTGACCAAAACTTATCCTATCGAATTTGATGCTATCAACAAATCATCATAATACAGATTTGTTGCAATCAACATTAACTGCCCAGATTGATTTCCAACAAACTATACAAATTTGGTGCAATCAACAATAACTGCCCAGATTTGTTACAATTAACATTAACAGCCCAGATTAATTTTCAACAAACAAGATCAAGGCTAATCTTCATCAAATCCCTAACCGCTCACTTTTAAAGGAGCAATTACTGTACATCCTACTTATAAAAAAGCCCTATAAATAGCAAGGTGCCATTCCCTTGCAAAAAGGTGGACACAGAGAGCGGCGGAGACACAAAGAGAAGTATAGAGCAAAGAGCATCCAGTAAGAGCATTTCTTCATCAGAGCCGAAGCAACGTCCGATCGTCCAAGGAGTAAGGCAGAGTTGATAGCACTCTCCCGAGCCTCTACCGTCACCCCCCAGAAAAACAAAACAATTGTACTTTAGATTGCTTTTCCTAGGTTTTGTTCCTAGGCTCTCTTCTGTACAAGCGAGTTTGTAGTTGTGAAGTAAAAGTCCAGTCCTCCCATAAAACTGTTCTGTTCTTTTATAATCAATGGCAAACACTTTCATATAGTCAAGTTTACATGCGGAGCGGCAATCCGCATGCAGGGAGTCGGTCGAATCAAAAAAAAGAGCAAGCATAGCAAGAATGAAGTAAATATGGTATGCACAATTGTATCACGAGTCTTAAGAAGCCTAAGATTTGGCTATAGCAAGACACGTGCTTCGGCACGAGATGCGGCATCGAGTATTAAGTCATTGGCATAGAGTTGCATAAGTCAGACATAAGTTGTTTCGAGTTACGTCAAGAAGGTTCTTAAGGCAAGTTTGGTTAAGTCATGCTAAGTTGCGAGGTACGGACTAGATGTTGAAGTACGAACCAAGTCGATGACACGAATCATGTTGTTGCATCCCAAAGTATGGGCCATAAGGCAAGCACGAGTCGGCACGTTAATATTGCAAGAACGAGTCGGTATAGGCAAGGATAAGGAAGTTATCGGTACGATAGCACGATGACGATCTAGAGACATAAATAGGCCAAGAGTCTTCGTCCTAAAATCGATCCTAAGGCAAGAATAGAAAGACATTCATAAAGGGATTATGTTGCACAAAATAAATAAACGTATCGGTTTTGTATGGTGGACGAGGAGCCACACCACCAGTACAGTTAAGTACTGACACCCACACAGTATTTATGTGCAGGCACAGGTAGAAGCTCGTCGGCCCGGAGCTCGCTTAGATGCGTCGAGGTACGGAGTTCTTTGGCATTTCAAGGCGTACGGTGCATTAAAGACTGGACTTATACAGGACATAATATATGGACATCGCCTATCCGAAGCTTCTACTGGCCTACTCAAATTGTATTGAGAGATGAGAGAGAGAGCAGAGTGACTTGTAATAAGAGAAGAGTGAGCTTGAGTGATTGTAATCTTGGCCTTGCACCATATTGCAATCTTTGTTTCAATATCAATAAAGAGATTTTGGAATGACTTGTGTTTTTCTTTAAATTTTTGCTGCTATTAATCAATGTTTCAGCTTGGGACTTCTATGCGACGACCCGTCGCTTAGCTTGTAATCGGCCGTTTTGAAACCTGCCTTGCGCGAGCGCAATCTAAGCTCATGCGACATCACGCCTTAGCGAGGACGATCGGTCCTATGGGACCGGGGCTTGACATTGTATAGCTCCAGTATGAAAACTCCCTGTAGTCTTCATTGAGTATGAATTTGGCTTACCCAGCTTCCATGTAGAAGCATGGAAAACAACAAAAAAAGCCCATACGGCTCAAAACAGAAGAAGCCCAAGCGACTTAAAACAGAAGGAGCCTCATGCGGCTCAGAAATCTATCAGAGTCTCATACGACTCAGAAACTCTCCAATAGCCTCATGCGGCTCAGGAAAAAATCACGTGGCCCTATGCAGCTTACTTTTTACAGCTGGCCATAAAGTGACTGCTCCTATTAAATGCTCTGACATAAAGTGATAACTTTGACATTAAAGCTGAAATGATAAACTCTGACATGACGGCGTGTTCTTCGGGAAACAAAGAAAATCTCCTATACAGCTGGCACGGTCCACCAACTCCAAAGCTCTCTATGCGGCTGCCACCCCCCTCATGCGGCTGATGCTCTCATGCGGCTTGGATCGTGGAGACTATCGTCATGCGGCTCAAATCCTAAGAAGCCACCCCATGCGGCCGCTGTCCTCATGCGGCTCGGATCATGGGGATTATCTCCATACGACTCAAATACTGAGAGGCCATACCCATGCAGCCTTGACACGTGGCTAGTCTTATGCGGCTCAGATTTCGGAGGCTACACCCATGCGGCTGCCACCTTCATGCGGTTCAAAACCTAAGAAGCTACCCTCATGCGGCTGTGGCTCGCGGTTATGACACGTGGCAGAAGATCAGTTTCCCCGTAATGATGGTTGGACACGTAGCATTAAACCAATCAAGATTTATCAACAAATCCTAACAACCAGATTTAGTGCAATCATCATAATTATCCGAATCAAAGCAGATTTATTGCAATCATGCGGGTTAAACACGTAGCAGGAGATCCGAGCTTCCAAAGATTTATCACAATCAGCATTAATTGTCCAATATTCGTTGCAATCAAGATTAGTAGTCCAGATTAATTGCCAACAAAATAGGATCAAGAAAAATGGCAATTAAATCCCCAAGCCGCCGACTTTTTTTAGGACAATCATTGTAAACCCTAATGATCACACCTCTACTCCTATAAATAGCAAGGTGTCATTCCCTTGCAAACCACCTGGAGAGACCTGAAGACCTGGAGACCCCCGGCTGGATACACAGAGAGACAAAGACAAGCGCAGAAGAGTCTTTCCATACATTCCGAGAGCATTTCTTCATCAGAGCCAAGGCTACGTCCGATCGTCCAAGGAGTAAGACAGAGCTGCCGTCGCTTTTCCGAGCCTCTACCGTTACCCCCCAGAATCAAAAATAAACAATTGTACTTAGATTGTTGTACCTAGGCTTTCGTCCCTAGGCTTTCTTTGTACGAGTGAGTTTGTATTGTGAGTCTAAGTTCAGTCCTCCTATATAATTATTCTATACTTTTACAATCAATGGCAAACATGATGGCGACTCTGTTGGGGACAAACTTCTCCACGGCTGAGAAGTTGGTGACCAATCGGATACAGCCAAACTCGGCTCCACACAACAGAAGATGGTCGTCCGCTTCGACCAACAGGCGTTTGAAGAAATGCTCTCCGATGAGAGAGCTGGCCCGATCCAGGAGCGAGCCCGTACGAAGAAGACTCGCAGGGAGTGGAGGCCCAAGTCATTTGCTCCTCCCCAAGCCCTGGATGAATTACTCTCTGCTGCCCAAGACGGCAAAGGCGACTCTTATGCGGCTCCACTTCAGGCCATAGAGGACTCTGCTGTCTCCAAGTCCGGCAGAGAAAAATACTACGATGCTGGACTTGCAGGGACAAAGAGGGACTCTATGTGGTCCAGGAAGAAGCCGAATAAAGGCACCAGCAGCATGCATGATGCTCATGCGGCCAAGATTGCCAGCCGCTTGCATGATGCTCATACGGCCAAGATTGCCAGTCGCGTGCAGAATGCTCATGCGGCCAAAACTGTCAGCCGTGTGCAGAATGTCCATGCGGCCAAGACTTTTAGCCGCATGAAGGAGACTCATGCGGCCGAGACTTCCAGTCGTATGAAGAAGGCCTATACGGCCGCGACTGCCCGCCGCATGAAGACTGCTAATTCCAGCCGTATATTATCCACTCCACGCGTCTCAGTCTCCGTATTCGACCGCCTCTCCTATGGCCCTGATCTCTCACGCTCCCAAGAAAATGTGTCTGATTCTCTGCAGCACCACTTAGACTCTTCCTACTATGTGCCTTCAGGCGCTAGAGTGAAAAAGTCTAGGACAGCGCGAGCTCGGCAAGCTCAGTCGGCTGTCCCAAGCTCTGACCATCCGAGCGCTCCGCTTACTGTTATGCGGGCCTCTGATGGAAAGTTATAGAGAACCACTCGAGTCCAGCCCCCGGCGGCGAACGGACAGAGTGGTTCCCAAAAGTCTTCCCGCAACCAGGGAGCAAACGTGGTTGCTCGAGACCCATCTGACTTGCGTGACGTGATCCTTCACAAACGCAAGGAAAGAGGAAGGGACTCGGTGTGCAAAGAGTCCTCCCACGGACATCACTGTACCCAAGTCATTTTCAACTGCTGCTGCAACAACGCGACAGTACGAGAAGACCGACGGTCCGTCTTCCAAAGACTGCAGCAACCAAGTTCAGAGGATGAAGCGCTTCCCGTCGTCTCCTGCAACTCTGCTCAGAGAATCCCCGCCAGCGGGAGAGGAAAGAAAACAAATATCTCCAGCCCGAAGATTTCAACCACTGTGACCAAGAAACTATCATCTAAGCGGTTGCCTACCACCGGAGTTTTCTAAGGTACCCGTTCGAAGACGAAATCTACTACATTGGAAGATTCATCATCCACATCACTGGGGGGTCGCTGGAACTGGGGGTAGCATTCCTCCGAACATCCATGACAATCCGGTATTCCAAGAAGATGAGCCCGGGGAAACGACTCTTCCAACAGATACAACAGGTGCCGACGTCCCCGAGGATGTTCGACTCTCAAGACGAGGCAAGCTCTGAAGCTGGGGGTACTATTCCTTCTGAGTCCGAACCAGAGAAAAACATTCCCACAAACCCCGACGACTTCTCTGTCCAGGGGTATGATTCAGAGGGCACATCATCCACCGTCCCTTCTACTTCGGCTCGTGTGAGGACGGCATTCATGACAAACGATGATCAAGACGGTCCCAGTGATCACCAATGCATCGACACTCTGGAGGCCATATTGCGTACCTTGGTCAAATCTGTGGACAAAATCAAAGTGGCGCTTCTAACTCTGCAGGGAAGGACGCCTGGCCAAACAAGCTTGGGTCCTGCACTCAATATGGACTCGAACTCAGCGGCACCAAACCCGGGCGACAATCCTCCTGAAATATCGACTTCCACCGCTGCGGATGAGGCTAGGGAGGCAAGAAGAGAGGTCCAGGAGCTCCGGGCCATATTTCACGCCCGGGAAACCTCCCAAGACCTCAGAATACGGCAACCATACCCTGCTGCATGGAGGGATATCCCTTTTCCACCAAGATATAAGTCGTTCAACATCAATCCCTATGATGGCAAGACTTCCGCAAGTCGGTACATTACTTACTTCGAGGTCACAACCGACCATCTGCCCCATGACGACGCCATCCTTACACGATTATTCATCGGGGCATTGGAAGGGGTCGCCTTCGACTGGTACCGCAACCTGCCAGACAACTGCATCCATTCCTTTGCCAGCTTCAAGCGTATGTTCTTGGAAAGGTTCTATGAAGTAGGACAAGACGTGACGAGGTCTACCCTTATGGATGTTGTTCAAGGGGAGAAAGAACTGACAAGGAACTATATTTAGCAGTTTCACCAAACCGCAAAGAAGTTGCCGTCTGGAAATCCGGATTTCTCCTTAATTGAAATTTGCCAAAAGAGACTGCTTCGACTGGAAGACGTTCATCATCAGTGCCACTAGCACCGAAGATAAGTTGAAGAAGGCTCGCCAACTGGGATTACACATCTCGGAGGGAGAGGACAAGGGCAAATGCCCTAATGCTAACACCAACAACGGGGGTAATTTCTCCAATAACCGAGACAACAAGGGCAAACAGGCTATAGTGGCCAACGCAACCCAGAAGCCTGAATCGAAGCCAGCTGAAAAGCAGTGGCCGTAGATGACTTACTCCTTCGAAGACGGTCATGTCAAGCCCATCTTGGACATGCTCATACAAGGAGGTAGAATCCAGCTCCCTCCACCTAGGCGGGAACCTCGACCGGCCGAAATAGAAAGCCCCAAGTACTGCTATTACCATCGTTACGTCCACCACGCCATACAGGACTGCATCCAATTGAAGCGATATATTCAGCATCTCATCGATTCGAAGGCTCTGGCCATTGATTTCGAGGAGGTAACCGTGGCAGCCAATATGGTGTCAGTACAGTTCGGCAGCTTTCCTCCGACAGAGACTCAAGACGATGTAGTACCCATCCCTCGGGCAACAATAGAGATTGCTAATCTTCCACCTCCTCGAGATCAGGCCACAGGTCTAGTGCCCCTCACCACATTACGAGGGGAGGTCATGTGGGTCTACCCAGACCTGGTATCGGAAGTAACTCAGTCCGCACCACCCGCTTCCAACAAGAATAAGAGTGGAAAAGTCAAGTCATGTCGCACAATCTCGACAGAGGTCGAAGAAGCTACTACTGTTGTTACCCGATCCGGCGCACAAACCCAACCTCCACCGGGTAACTCGACTGAAGATCATCAGCCGACAACTGCTGATGCCCCAGGACCTTCTCAGCCTTCGACGACCGACAAGCCTAGGCCGAAGGAGACTTGCTTTGACCAGCCGCTCCGAAAAGAGGTGCCTCAGGGGCTGGAGAGGCCCTACAACTTTGACATCTTGGCACAATTGGCCAACACACCGACCAAATTGTCATTATACGAGCTCCTGAGACTCTTCAAAAATGTTTGTGTGGCACTAAGCGATGCACTCCAGAATGTCGATACATATCTAGCTCAGGTCAATCTCACGGGAGAAAGCCCGCTTACAAATCTCTAGAATAGCGCTTGTACAGGTGCAATGCCCAATATCATCTTCACTCCGCAGGATATGCTCATTAAAACCAACCTGCACGATCGTCCGTTGTATTATACTGGATACATCGGTGACGTAAAGGTGGATCGGATGCACATTGACCCCGGTTCTTCCATAAGCAATATCCTGAAGAGTCTATTGTACCATCTTCGCATCCCCATGCATCGCCTGACGTCGACAAGTACCGCCATCAGCAGTTTTAATTCGGGCAGGAGCTACCCAATCGGGAAGATTTGCTTGAAGTACCAAATCGGCGATCTGCAGTCAGAAGTGACTTGTTATGTCATAGAGGCGGACACTTCCTATAATATTCTCCTGGGGCGTCCTTGGATACACGATTACATGATCGTGCCTTCCATGCTGCACCAGTGCCTCAAGTATGTCGACAAGCACGGCTTCGTGAGAACAGAATTTGCCGACATCGATCCCTTCAAAGGGGTCAAGTCTTATTACTCGGACTCCTGCTTGTATGAGAAGTCGAAGAGGCACCTTGTCGAAGGAGATATGTAAGCTCAAACTGAGACAGCAACGGGATCAGAAGAACCTCTGACGATCCACCTTCAAGCTCGCAAACCTGGCAAGATCGCACCCCTTACGGCCGCTCTGCGTAAGGATGCAATCAGTCTCTCGGCACAAGAGGGGCAAATGATAATCCGACTGCCAAGATCTGGCCAAGCGCCAAAACCCACAACGAAGCCACTGACAATCAGGCTACCAAGAGCCGGCCAGCCACAAACAGAGAAGTTCAAACCCTCTGACAAGCCCATAACGATACGTCTTCCCAAGATGAATCGTCAGCCCAATGCAAAGTTGGGGACTCCTAGCGAGCCAACAACTCTCCGCCTAGCATCAAACGCCAAACAGGGAGTCGTTAGTTCACCAACGACTCTACGTTCTGCCCCACCAGCGGAATCCCTGATGATTAAGCTGCCCAAGTCATCCTCTCAGCCTTCATTTATACAGGGGGTGGCCAAAGAAGAACCAGAATTGGTCAAATATGTGGCTGCTCATACTGATGTTCCATCCACAGATGATGTAATCCCACTAGAAAAGATACCTTACTTCATCAATAAAGGGCTATCTTTGAACTACCTCGAGCTTGATAAGCTTTGTACAATGTATGCTATGGAACACGGTATAGGCACTCACCTACACACGCAAGTGACAAATGTTTACACCGCAAATCAACTTACTCTTGTGGAAGATGTCTACTTCATAGTCGAGGGAGAAGACCATCCAATCATCTTCGACCGGAAGAATGATCCACAGCCCTTCGCAATAGAGGAAGTCGATCTCGACTCGGGCACCGAGAGACTGCCCCTTTATCTGTATAGCTTCCAATCCAAGTACCTCATGCAAAGACAGGGGTATGATCTGGAGACTACACCAGGCTTGAGCTACGGCACTGGTCGTCGGTTACCTTTAAAGTTGTCAGTCCCGGCCGGGAAACCACAGGATTACTACAACAAGACCCGATGTGGACTGGGGTATATTACGCCTGCAACGACCCCTGAAAGCTCAGATAAGGAATGCGACTGGCACTCACACTCAACCGGATCACCAACTTCTGATTCAGATATCAGCATCGGGGACGTATTCAGGCAAGTCTTGTCTGTCAATATGGCATTCACCGACGCTTATGAAGAAGAAGAAGACATTTTTGAACTCCTTGAATTAGAGCCGTAGGCCCAACAGCTGGATGCACAATGGAAAAAGCGGTTCGAACAAAGAGAGCCTCCTACTGAAGATGAGGTTATGCAAATTGACCTCGGCAATGAGTCTTCTCCAAAACCAATCTTCGTTAGTAAAAGCCTGGCAGACGAAGAGCGAGAATCGCTGCTACAACTCGTCAAAGAATATATTGATGTGTTCACCTGGAGTTATGAAGACATGCCAGGGCTAAACCCCGAGATTGTACTTTACAAACTCAACATTCGGCCGGATGCAAAGCCGATCAAGCAACAACAGCGACGCTTCCACCCGGACATTATAAATACGATCAAAGCCGAAGTCAATAAACTGATAGCCAGTAGCTTCATTCGTGAGAAACAACATCCGGACTGGGTCGCCAACATAGTACCGGTCCTCAAGAAAAATAAAAAGATTTGAATCTGTATCGACTTCCGCAATCTGAACGAGGTATGTCCTAAAGATGAGTTCCCCCTCCCTATCACAGACATCATGATTGACAACACCTGCGGCTTCGAGCGCATGTCATTCATGGATGGTTTCTCGGGATACAACCAAATCAAGATGTCTCCCGACGACGAGAAGCACACATCATTCCGAACATCGATTGGCACATACTGCTACACAGTCATGCCTTTTGGTTTAAAGAATACTGGCGCCACGTATCAAAGAGCCACGAGTGTCATCTTCAGAGACCACCTGCGCAAGACAGTAGAATGCTACGTCGACGACATCGCCGTCAAAAGCCGCTCTAAGGAAGATCATCTGCAGGATCTAAGGACGGTGTTCGACCTGATACGAGCGCACAACTTGAAGAAGAATCCTACCAAATCCTTCTTGGGCGTATCCAGTGAAAAATTCCTGGGTTTTATCATTACTGCTCAGGGGATTCATAGAGATCCGGAGAAGACAAAGGCAATCATGGAGATGGGTCCTCCGAGAAATCTCTGTGAACTCCGAGGCCTTCAAGGGAGGCTAGCTTACATCAGAAGGTTCATTTCCAACCTCTCCGGACGATGTCAGCCATTCACTCACCTCATGAAGAAGGGCATCTCATTCGTTTGGGATGAAGAATGCCAACGTGCCTTCGACAGCATCAAAGAATATTTGTCGAACCCTCCAGTCCTGATGGCCCCGGTTGCTGGAAAACCATTCCTGCTCTATGTACGAGCGATGGAACATTCTTTCGACGCTCTGCTAGCACAAAACAACGATGCAGGCCATGAGCAGGCTATATATTACCTCAGTCGAATGATGATGGGGCCGGAACACCGATATACCACCGTGGAGAAGGAATGCCTCACCCTGGTGTTCGCCATTCAGAAGATGCGATACTATGTCACGGGACAAACCATACATGTGATCTCACGAGTCAACCCCCTCAGGGTCCTCATGACCAAGCTAGGGGCACTCAGCTCTCGCCTCGCTACATGGGCGATATTGTTGTCTCCCTACCACATGATTTTCGTCCCATAAAAGGCTATTAAAGGTCAAGCTCTGGCAGACAGCCCATCCAGGTTCGGAGTCAACCAGGATATACGAAGAGATTCCAGATGAGGTTGTCGACTCACATGTGGCCTCTTATGATACCATATGGCAAATGTTCTTCGACGACGCTTCTAGAACTGGGACCAAGGGCAACATCGTCGTTGGAGTCGGAGTGGTGCTGATTTCTCCCTCTGGGTTGGTGATCAATCGGGCTTATTCCCTTACGGAGCCCTGTTCAAACAATGTGGCCGAGTATAATGCTTTGGTCATTGGCCTCCGGCTTGCAAAGGAACTGGGGGTATAATACCTTGAAGCATACGGCGACTCACAGTTAATCGTCAATCAGATTCGGGGTTCATATGAAGTCCGTCATGAAGACATGATCCCCTATCACCAAACGGAGATCAGCATCATTTCGTCGTTCAAAGGGTTCTTCATATAACACGTTCCCAGACTCCAAAATATCGAAGCCGATGCCTTAGCTGGCCTTGCCGCATCCCTAGCAGTTCTGAACTATGCTCATCACTCGGTGGATGTGATAGGCCACGAACTGGTCTGTCCCAAGAATAACATTTAGTTTGTGGCGAGCTATTCCGCTCAGACGGTTGACGAAACACCAGACTGGAGACAGCCATTCATAGACTTTGTAGTCTATGACATCGTGCCCGAAAACCCAAAGGAGGCTACCTCTATCAGAAGGCGTTCCCTCAGATTCTTCTATGATACAGAGATAAAAATGTTGTATCGACGATCCTACGATGGATTACTACTTCGGTGTCTATCAAATACAGAAGCCAAAGAAGCCGTACGCGAAGCTCATGACGGTGTCTGCGGGGCCCATCAGCTTGGTCCGAAATTACAAGACCATCTTCGCCGAATGGGCTATTACTGGCCCACGATGGTAGCAGATACGATAGACTATGCAAGAAAGTGCAAAGCCTGTCAAGTCCATGCAGATTTTATCCATCAGCCATCCGAGTTTCTACATCCAACGGTGGCGTCCTGGCCATTCGAAGCATGGAGAATGGATATCATTAGTCCGATTACTCCACCTTCGTCCAGAGGACATCGCTTCATACTCGCAATCACTGATTACTTCTCCAAATGGGCGGAGGCTATTCCGTTGGCAGAAGTCAAGACTTCAAACGTGATCAGCTTCCTAAAACATCACGTCATCTATCGCTTTGGACTGCCCCGAAGGATCATCCATGACAGCGGACCGCAGTTCGCAAGCCACGCCTTCTATCGGTTCTGCGATAAATACAGGATCCAGAATATTGCTTCAACACCATATAATCCAGCGGCTAATGGTCTGGCTGAAGCATTCAACAAAACAATCATCAAGCTTCTCAAGAAGTTCGTGTCGTCAAACAAATGCGACTGGAATGAAAAGCTCGGTGAATGCTTATGGGCGTACCGTACTACAGTGCGAATGTCCACCGGGAATATACCATTCTTCTTGGTATACGGAAGTGAGGCAGTTCTCCCCTTGGAGACCCAAATACCCTCACTCTGCGTCGCCCTCACCTACCGATTAACAACAGATGACAATCACCATCGCTGACTACAAAAGTTGGAGGCCTTAGATGAGAAGCGCATGTTAGCTCAACAACAAATTGAGCTGTATCAAGCCCGAATCTCCGGAGCTTTCAACAAGAAGGTCAAAATCAGAACGTTTCAAGTGGGCGATCTCGTTCTGGCAGTTCGGAGGCCAATGGTTATGTCTCACAAAACTGCCGACAAATTCCAGCCAAAGTGGGAAGGTCCATTTGTCATTGAGGCTGTCTTCTCCAATGGTGCTTATCGCCTTGCGAAACAAAATAGAGACTTACTCATGTTGCCCATCAACGGCAAGTTCCTGAAGAAGTATTATGTCTGAAAAGACATACCACAAACATCCCAGACTGTTGAGTTATGTGCCCTCCGGTACCACTGAACCCACGATCTGCCTCCAAATATTCCAGATTGTAGAGTTATGTACCCTCCGGTACCGCTGAACTCATATTCTGCCTCCAAATCTTCCAGATTGTCGAGTTATGTATCCCCAGGTACCGCTGAACTCCCATCCTGGTCAATCTATATCGCCTCTTTTGGGTAGTAAGTCACATATGATCATACCTCTGAACTTTCTTCCTAAAAAGAGCTCTCTCCTCATGATCCACTACCCGCACTTTCAGTGCACAAAAAAGGGTAACAGATCCACAAATTTTCCAAAACAACCACGTCGATGTTACCTCTGAGTTGTTTCACTTTTGCCAAAAAAAATTACCCCCTTACATAGAACTTCCACGTCCTCATTACCTCTGAGTCGTTCTATGTACCCCTTCATGGAGCCCACTCCTGCCACGTCCTCATTACCTCTGAGTAGGAAGGCTCCATCAAAAAAACCCTTATGCTTGCCACGTCCTCATTACCTCTAAGTAAGTATGTTGGGTCCCTTTCGACTTATTATTCGTACCCAAAACCGGAGTACGCCAAGGATAATAGGCCCACAAATGTCCACTGTTGACCACAAATATCTCCTGCGGAGTCCACTCCTGCCACGTCCTCATTACATCTGAGTAGGAAGACCCCGCGGTAAAACCCCCATACTTGCCATGTCCTCATTACCTCTGAGTAAGTATGTTGGTTTTCTCTCATCTTATTATCCGTATTCCGAACCGGGGTACGCCAAGGATAATAGGTCCACAAATGTCTTCCGACGACCACAAATGTTCTCTGTTGACCGCCAATGTCCTTTGTTGACCACAAATGTCCGCAGTCGACCACAAATGTTGTACTAGATTTTCTAGTACATGCCACTCTTTTCTTATCATGTCTTGGGAGCCCAGCTGCTCCCTGGCATTCTTTCAATACCAAGAACTTCCACAACATCCTCATCGCAAAGTTGTACTAGGTATCCCTCTCAAACTTGTTATTCGTACCTAAAACCAAGGTATGCCCAGGGTAACAGGTCCACAAATAGTCTTCCAGTGGGACAAAATGCCACAAACACAATAAGTACAAGAAATGGAGGATGAGTCGAAACATGCTCATTTATTCAGAATCCAAGGTACTACATTATCTGGGACTATGTCCCTATTACAAGATAAAAAGAGAAAAGAAAAAGAGCATAAACAAAAGAAGGAAAAAAGTCGAGTATTGTTCGGCGATACACAATACCATGAGACGGTCTCTCAACAGGGTAGTCGACCGCTCAGACCTCTGTTTGGCCCGGCACTCGGCCTCCTGATTCAGCAGCGCCGCATCTTTCAGGTGCGCATGAGCCCGCCAGCCATCCTCAAACTTCTTCAGAGTACGCTCCAGGTTAGCAGAAGCTCGGGAAACCCTTTCAGCATCTTGAATGATCAACTCTTTATCCACACGGGAAGCTTCAAGCTCAGACTCCAAGAAGGCCAGCTTTTTCTGAAGTTCGAGGATCTGCTTCCTTGTATCATTTACTCTACGGGAGGCGGCCACTTCCCGAGCTCTGCAAACCTCGCTCCGGCGGCTCAGCTGGTCGTACAAGAGGGATAGGTCACCAAGGTCCTTCATTATGACCGGCTTGGAAGTATCTCGCGCAAGCCTTATCGTCTCCAAGGCAGTGCTGAGGAAGCCCCGCTCCTGATCTATTGCTGCAGACAAATCAGCTTGCCGTAGCGTTCGAAATTAGGCCACAAGCTGATCGGCCTCTAACAACTTGGGCTCCAGAAGCGCAGCTATCCCCTCCCCGCCAAGAAGGGTTTTAAGAATCTCAATTTTCCCATGAGCGCATTGTCGGGCCAGGGCAAAGGGAGTCCCCCGCTCTACAGCAGCATCGACTCCTCTTTTCAAATGACGATAGAAGCTGTCAACCACATCCTGTGACACCTCATCCAAAACTTCCGTAGAGGATGGCGTCAAAGGGAGTGTGGCTGGCAGTGTCAAAGAAGACGCAACAGAACTTGCTGCCCCTGCCACAAGAGAGATAAATTCTGAGCAAAAGGACGCTTGAACAGCGGCCAATTCTTCCTCCGCGGCCCGAAGAACTTGGACACTCGGTAAGGCTGAGAGGTCAACCCCCAAAGTCATACAAGCAGAGGAGGATGAAGGGACCATTGCTTCCTGTCTAGGCTGTGCCACCATCTGGTCTCCCGAACTCGATCCGGCGGGAGGCCTCTCGAGATAAATCGGGAGAGGATGAGGCATGCTCCCTTCTACCAGATCTCCGCTAGCAGATCCTTCCTTGACAATATCCGTCATAGGCAGCGAAGAGGCAGGACCTGTATGTCCAGAGCAACTATCAATCATCTTAACCCGAAGGATGTGATAATAGAGCGAATAAACCTCCTCACTGGTCAAGATCTGACTTAGCTTACCAGGGGAGGGTTACGAAAGTTGAAGCTCGATCTCAGTAATCGTGCTCTTCTCACCGGCGACATCCGAGACGAATGCCGCGGGTTCCTCCGCTCCAGCAGTCCCAGAGGTAGACGCAGTGGGGTCCATATCGCCCGGTTGGAATCCAGTACCCTCGAAGATTGGCTCGAAAGGGCCCACATCGCCCCGAATAGAGACCTCCGCGACCGGAAGAACTTCAGCCGTCGCCGGGAAGACCCCGGCAGCAACGATCTCGGTACACATGTCACTAACCAAAGTGGCTATGACCGGATCAGGTTCAGGAACATCAGCGAGTTCCGAGAAATCCCTTTCTTCTGACGACTACAGAGAGAAGAAAAAATGATTAAACAACAGTTCAGGTAAAAGAAGGACCAAAGGAAAAGATGGATGTAGTTCAATTCACCTTCGAAGCGGCATCATCACCTTCACCTCTCTCTTTAATGAACAGCACGCGGCATCTTACCACAGCCCGCTTCGTAGAGTAGGTTCTGCCACCATCAGTGGACACACGTTTGTTCCGCTTGCGTGAAGGACCAGGCGCGACGGACGGCTGATTCACCACCGTCTCATCTGGCACAACAGACGGCTGATTCGCCCCAGCATCTCCCACAGGAAGGGAAGAGTTATCTTCCTCCTGCTCGTTATTCTCTTCATCCATGGTTGTGGACTCCGAGTCGGGCACAGGAACCACATTCGCCCGCCTCTTCCTCGTCTTAGGCCCCTTGGGCTTCTCCGCCAAGCCGGTACCCACAATGAAGCTGGTACTCGGGTCGAAATTAACGGGAGGCTTGCTCGCCGTAACATGATATAAGGCCGCCATGTACCAAATCTCTTCTGGCACCCCACCATCAGGGACTAAAAAGGTGGTTCAGGTATGAACCGTGTCATAATAATGCCATGCCCTGATACCATCCAGCACGCTACCTTCAAAGCCCAGGCAAGAGCTGGGACTGTCAAAGAACAACTGGCTATACCCGAACCGGCGGGCAAACCTGCTGGGCAAGTAAGGCTCCAGGAAGACGAGGTTGCGGCTACGATACACCAGGTGTGCTGGACGGATATTACGCAGCCAAAGGAGCATTTTTTCAGGTAAGAGGAGAGGAGGTTCGGTACCATCAAAATGTACACTCCTTACTTCTTCAGCAGTAAAACGAGGTACGGACACAAAAAAGTCGTATCCGTCCACTCTCGCCAGCGCTCTCCGGCAGGCTGGCATGGTGCTGCATTCCCAGAGCTGATGGTAGAATCAGAAAATGAAAGCATCATCAACTGTAACGCCATCTTCTTCGCCAGGCCTCATCAAAGACATGTTGTACATTAACAGCCACCCCATCAGATAATGGTATGGCAGCTCCATACGCTCAAAATCCATCGTCGTGTCACGGGCGATGACCTTGGAAGAAAAGACGCGAAGGCCATGGTGTATGCTGCACACCATAGCCGGAAGAAGAGCCAGCTTGACCACGAAGACCAACTTTACGGTGGAAAGAATGAAGTGGTGGCTGATCCTCTCAATAGAACCTGCCCCTCCGGAGACTATACAGTTCCGTAGCTACACCATCAGGAATCCCGCCAAAAGCCCCTTCTCCGACAGTGGCTGAGTACCATGATAAAAATAGCTGAAAGAGTCAGTTCGACTCCCAAAAATATCGCCCGTGGACCTCGACCTCCTGGCAGTCGACGCCAGGTGTTGTACCTCCTCTGGGGTTTGAGGATCTCGAGAAGAAACTCGGCCTGAGGCACCAAGGATAAAAAGGTATGAAACCCAAGACCTGGTGTGAGGAGTGCTCCCCTCCGAGCTGCCATCCTTCTTGATGGCCATCTGATGACAAGTATTGTGATGACATAACAATTCTCGATACACGGCGACAAAGCCCGAGAACTGCCGATCCAAATCTTCGAGCTCTTCGCTCGTAGGGGTGTACACTTCAAAAACTTCTTCTCTCCAGGGCAGCTTAGAGATAACATACATCTCGTGGAGAGCAAGTCCCAGCTCCCCTCCCGGTATAAAGAAGGTTCTCATCCGTCGGTTGTACATCTCCATAAGAGCCATGAACAACAGCTTATTTATGGGCAGACCATGACAGGTGCCCCGAATAGCGTGATAGAGGCCAATCTCACGCAGGGAAGTCGCATACTTTTACAGAATCCACCTGGTCAAATTAGCCCATGCAGGGATAGGGTTTATCCAGTTTAGCAACGCCAACCGGCCGACGGGGTACGACCCTTTGCGAGCAAGCTGGTTCAAAAAGGTATCAGCCTGAGAGAATGTGAAGTTGGAACCCGTTACGTTTATAAAGGTCCCCGGAGCCAATCCCATCACATACCTACTGACCGGTTCCCTTCCAGCATACGCTGACCCCAGATTTCTATTGTAATGGATGTTTCCCATGAACATCCCTGACTTGCTTGGGGTCAAAGAGTCTACCATCTTTCTGTCTTGCGGTAACATGTTGAACCACGAGAGAGGAAAATGACGCTTTATCGGAGGGATATGGATCTCTACCCCGTCAAGAATAAAGTCCCAACTCTCCGATATATCCAGAACTCGGGTGTTCTTTACAGATAAAGCATCCCCAAAGAGGAATGCAGGCTTCAGGTATTCCCCTTCCAATTACCCCGAGTTCATCATGGCACAAAGAAAGTGAAAGGATTGTTTCTTGATAGCATTCAGCCTCTCCAAAGGCTCTTTCGAAAGCTGGTTCGTCACATACTCGACTATGTGGTCATATCGATAGCCCAAAGCCGATTGTGCGCGACCCACCAGAGGCTCTCCTGCAGCATTGACTGACAGATTTACTGAAAAGAGACAAAAAAACAAAGTCAGAAGACGGCCAAAAAACATTTAGAGTTCATGCGGCTCTGATTAAACGAGTTCTTATGCGGCTCGATTTTTACAGAGTACATGCGGCTCTGTTTAGATGAGTCTTTATGCGGCTCGGCTTTTTCACAAAGTTTATGCGGCTCGGTTTAGACGAGTCCCCATGCGGCTCTATTTAGGTGGGTTCATATACGATTCTGATTCGTGGAACGTTATGCGGCTCAGTCCATTAGGAGCTCATACGATTCTGTTCAGAGAGGGCTTCATGCGGTTCAGTTCTAAAGGCGTTTATGCGGCTCAGACGTTCTCATACGGCTCAAACATGGGGCATACCCCATAAGTCTCGGATATAAGAAGTTCATGCGGCCCATACAACATATGCGGCTTCATAAAGACGAAGAACGCATTGAATGCTGAGGGAAAGAAGGCTTGTGCATAAAAAACATGCAACAGAGCCATTATTTCAGGGTTTGAAGTGTTCGATATTCTATATAGTCCTTACCCTTGATGGCAGGGTGGACATCAAGATGGACTGGGGGTGCTACAGTCGGCGATGAGGCCGCCGCCTACTTGCCTTTCGTCGCAGCAGAGGCCTTGGGAGCTTTGGAAGCTTTGGAAGCTTTGGGGGCCATTGTCGATGATGGTCGAACAAGGAAAAACAGCAGCTTAGGGCAAGAGAAGAACAAAAGAAAATAAAGAAATCTCCATGACCTAAACATACCCCTATTTATAGAAAAATATGGGGGGCACGTGGACCGACAACCGCTTCGGGTCGTGTGCTGCAGGCAAAATCGACTCCTCGGATTTTGCCCCCTCTCATAAAGGAGATTCACCCAGGGCATAAAATCCAAATATTTAATGAACCAACTCTTGGGATTCCCCCAAAAGACGGCTCTAAAACACGAATTAAGGGCAATTAATGAAACGCACGCGTGGCAGGGAGCCCATGCGGCTAGGGAGTCTATGCGGCCAGACAGGTCATACGGCCAAGAAGTCCATGCGGCCAGAACATCCCATGCGGCCAGCGGAGCTCATATAGCCATACTTCTTATTCAAAATATTTCAATTTTTTAAATTGAAAACTTTGAAGGGGGTCTTGTAGAAGCATGGAAAAGAATAAGAAAAACCCATGCGGCTCAAAACAGAAGAAGCCCATGCGGCTCAAAACAGAAAGAGCCTCATGCGGCTCAGGAATCTATCAGAGTCTCATACGGCTCAGAAACTCTCCAATAGCCTCATGCGGCTCAGAAAAGAATCATGTGGCCCTATGCAGCTTGCTTTTTACAGCTGGCCATTAAGTGACTGCTCCTATTAAATGTACTGACATAAAGTGATAACTCTGACATTAAAGCTAAAATGATGAACTCTGACATGACGGCGTGTTCTTCGGGAAACGAAGAACATCTCCTATACAGCTGGCATGATCCACCAACTCCAAAGCTCTCTATGCGGCTGCCACCCCCTTCATGCGGCTGATGCTCTCATGCGGCTCAGATCATGGAGACTATCATCATGCGGCTCAAATCCTAAGAAGCCACCCCATGCGGCCGCTGTCCTTATGCGGCTCGGATCATGGGAATTATCTCCATGCGGCTCAAATACTGAGAGGCCATACCCAGATTTCGGAGGCTACACCCATACGGCTGCCACCTTTATGCGGTTCAAAACCTAAGAAGCTACCCTCATGCGACTGTGGCTCGCGGTTATGACACGTGACAGAAGATCAGTTTCCCCGTAATGATGATTAGACACGTGGCATTAAACCAATCAAGATTTATCAACAAATCCCAACAACCAGATTTAGTGCAATCATCATAATTATCCGAATCAAAGCAAATTTATTACAATCACGCGGGTTAAACACGTGGCAGGAGATCCGAGCTTCCAAAGATTCATCACAATCAGCATTAATTATCCAAGATTTGTTACAATCAAGATTAGTGGTCCAGATTAATTGCCAACAAAATAGGATCAAGAAAAATGGCAATTAAATCCCCAAGCCGCTGACTTTTTTAGGGCAATCATTGCAAACCCTAATGATCACACCCCCACTCCTATAAATAGCAAGGTGCCATTCCCTTGCAAACCACCTGGAGAGACCTGAAGACCTGGAGACCCCCGACTGGATACACAGAGAGACAAAGGCACGCGCAGAAGAGTCTCCCTACACATTCCGAGAGCATTTCTTCATCAGAGCCAAGGCTACGTCCGATCTTCCAAGGAGTAAGGCAGAGCTGTCGTCGCTTTCCCGAGCCTCTACCGTCACCCCCCAGAATCAAAAATAAACAATTGTACTTAGATTGCTGTACCTAGGCTTTCGTCCCTAGGCTTTTTTGTACGAGCGAGTTTGTATTGTGAGTTTAAGTTCAGTCCTCCTATATAATTGTTCTGTCCTTTTACAATCAATGACAAATATTCCTGACTACCTGTAATTTGGCTTCCTGTATTTTAGCTACATGCATAGCAGTGAGGAGATTAGTAGGATTAGTCAATTGGACCACATACCTAACTTCCTCTTTCAATCCCCCCATATATTGGCTGATTAAACTTGGCTCTAAAATACCTTGTACCTTTTTGGATAATTGTTGGAATTGCAGGTTATACTCATGTACCGTCCCCTCTTGTTTGAGCAGTTTAAGTTCAATCACATAATTAGTGAATTAAGATAGGCCAAATTCTATTCTTATGGCTTGACAGAAGTCATTCCACCCCCATCATCTCTTTTTTGATTTTCATGACCCAATCAAACCAGTAGGCTGCAGTTCCTTCGAGTTGAACTGAGTAAACCTTGACTCTGTCTGATTCTGGTGTGTTATAATAGTTGAAGTAATGAGAAACCCCTAACAACCACTCTTCCATATCAATTAACCCATCATAATCGGGTAATTTCAATTGCAGGGTTAGGTGTCCAAAGGGAGCAGGTTGTTGTGTTGGAGTGTGAGAATTCCCCTGGAAAGAGAGTGAAGTATTTCCCTGGAAATTCATTCCTACTGGTGCAGGGCAGAAGGGTTTCCAAAACCTTGATTCCCTAATGGATTTGGTTGAATCATAGAAACAGATCTGGGTGTTTGACACATCATTGACCCATTATTGAATGGGTTTCCCCTCCTAGAGGTTGTGGTGAAGACAGTGGTGACTGGTAGTTCATCATAGGTAAAGAAGTTGCATGCATGTGTAGTAATGAATTCCCTACTAGGATGTTTATTTTTGGTATATTACCAGTAGTGTTCACTCCAGACACCCCTAAATTCCCCATTCCCATATCAGATCTACCTCTAGATCGGGTCATTTCCTCCAATAAACAGTCAAACTGAGTATTCATAGTATGTCTGAGTTGTTGGATTGTACCTTCCATGGCGAGAAACCTACCATTCACATCCATAGGCATGTGTTCCTCCATCGATGACTCCCTAGAGCCATGGCTACTCGAGCCTTGCTCCTTCGAACCCTCAGGGATGGTTTTCAGCTCTGATACCAAATTGTTAGATCCTCGTCCTGGATTTCCCAAGGTAGGATAAGATCTAACAAGATTAGACATGATGAAGATAGATATACTGGTAAAATCAATCAATTTGGGAAAAAGTTCTCTTTATTTTGATCTGGAAAGGAAAAGTGCAGGGATACAAAGAAAGCTTAATGGTAGACATGCTGGCACATCTAGAGCTGGTCCATCCGGACATGGTAGACATGCTGGCACTGCAGATGATGATGATTATGATGATGAGGATGATATGTGATTTAGACATTCTGTCTAGTTGTCGTACTTTTGAGACTTTGTTTATTGTCTTTGTTTACTTGGAAATACTTCGACATTTCAAGCTAGTATCAGTACTCTTATTATTTGCATGCGTGGTTGAGAATTCTTTTTTGACTTTTTTCTGTTGAACATGTTTTATGCTTTCTTTAGCATATTTTTATTTCAGTTTAGCATTATTCCATATTTCTCATAGCATTATCTTTTATTATGCTTCCATATAAACTGCCAGTGAAATATTACTGTCTGTGACATATATACCATGCATGTGATAAATTTTTCATATCTATTTTTTGTGTTTCTTTACTGATTGTTGCTCATGCATATATTGCGGGGGAGCTTATCTCTTTACACTCATTTTGCTAAGTGACAACAGGGAAGAAATAAGATCTAACATCTTCTATAAGAATATAGGATATAAACAATCTACAGGAACAACTTAACTTTTTCGGTACATTTTTCGGTACCATTTGTTTTGATAAAGACCAAAGATATTATATCGGTCAAGGTTTGTCAATTATCAAAATATGGAAGATTGTTGGCCCATTGGTCATGGTCAAACCTGATTTTAATAATTGATCAAACTCTGTCTTGATATACGGAGCTACTCAGATGTTTACTCGAGATGTTTTGGACACTTGGACACTGACCAAGATCGCATATCTGCTCAAATTCAAGATCGAAGCTATGTTTGCCACTCGAGACTGTATTTCTTTATGCAATATAATTTTTACTTTTATTGAGTCTAGGAATACATTGTATACCGAATCGTACTGGCAAATAGGCTATCCAAAATCGTTTTCAAAAATGACCTTTTTTTTAAAAAACATCTCTTATTTATAAAAGCTTCTGAAGGATTTTAAAAAGCCCAAAAATCATTTTTAAAATATTCCTGACCAATCCTGACAGAACTCGGCCCAAGTTCGGCCAGAGTTCGGTTAGTGAACGTTATGTGAACGTTGGATTTTTGAACTTGGTCTCCCTTCAGTTGCGGATTGTTACAAAGAGTTCTGTCTGAATTCTGCCTGAATTCTGCCAGAGTTCTTTCTTTGGAAAAACTATAAATAAAGAAGAATTCTGATCATTTTAAATCACTCATTCACTTTCATCTCTTCTCTTCTAAGCTTATGTTTCTTCCAAAGAGTTCTAAAAAGCTTTCATTTTCAAATCCCAAGCCAGTTACAATTCTCTAGTCAAATTGTTGGTACGGTACGGTCTAGAAGATTTCAGAGAAATTGTAATCAGAGGCTTGATTGAAGAAAGACTCTTCAAAATTGAAGTTGGTCAAGTTCTTCGTATCAAAGCTCGCGTCTGTAGAAGTTGCAAGGACTTCGTATGAAAACTTGCAGGATTTTCCAATAGTGGATTCAACTGGAAGCTAGAGTTCTTCCGACTGGACTAGTCCTCACATAGGAAAACCAGTATACATTGTTGTGTTTGCGTTTGCCTTCTGATCTCTTTTTTTACAGTTATTGTTTTATAATTATTGATATTATTTCTGTAATCTAACTGCTAACAAGTTTTTAATTAGCAATATTCTGCTGCCTACTCTATTCACTCCCCTCTAAAGTATTCTACTTTACGACTTCGTTCCTACAGGTAGGATGTATCAGGGCATCCTCTGGCAACTGCAACTTGTATGCTACTTCACCAATCTTGGCTAAGCCCTTGTAAGGGCCAAAAAATTTGGAGGATAATTTATGTGGCTTCCTTTGAGCTATAGAAGTTTGTTTGTATGGCTGCAACCTCAAATAAACCTTAAATGGTCGCTCAGTTCTATGTAAATCAGCAATTTTCTTCATACGACCGTGAGCTAATTGTAACTTGTCCTTGAGCAACTATAGTACATGATCTCTGGAAGTCAAGGCTTCTATAACTTCTTTGTCTTGGATAGAGTCTGTCACATAGATAAGAATGTGGGGAGGGGGTCTCCCATAGAATGCTTCGAATGGAGTGATTCTAGTAGCTGAATGCCAATTGGTATTAAACCAATACTCAGCCCAAGTGAGGAAATTACCCCATTCCCTATGCTTTTGTCTACAGAAGCATCTGAGATAACCTTTCATGCAACGGTTAGTTACATCTGTCTGTCCATCTGATTGGGGGTACTAGGCAGTGTTGTACTTTAGTTGAGTTCCCGGCAATTTGAATAACTCTCCAAAACTGGTTTATAAATACTGGGTCCTATCTGACACCATTGATCTAGGCATTCCATATAGCTTGAACACTCCATCAAGAAACACCTGAGCTATGGTTGAAGCAGTATAAGGGTGATTAAGAGAGAAGATATACACATACTTGGTAAGCTTGTCCACAACTACCATTATAGTAGTTTTGTGATAGTTATTTGGTAGCCCTTCTATAAAGTCAAGTGAGATGTCCTCCCAAACGCTGTCAGAAACATGAAGAGGTTGTAGGAGACCAGCATGAGCAATGTTCTCCATCTTGTTTCTCTGACATACTTTACACTCTTTGATATAAGTTTGTACAACTCTTTTCATCCCCTTGCAGTAGCGGACCTTCTTTATCTTGTGTAAGGTTTTTACCACCCCAGAGTGTCCTCCTTGCAACATGTCATGATGCTCTGTAATCATCAGTTTAGCAAAACTGGAGTCAGGATCTACAAGCAACATGTTCTTGTAATACAGTAATTCATTTTTCAAAGAAAATTTGTTAGAGTCAAGTGCTCCTTGTGCCCATTTATCCAACTACTCCTTGTAATACACAGAGTTCCCTTGAAGTTTTGCATCACTCCATTATCTGTAAACTTAATGCTCAGCTCCTTAAAGTTCCAGGTAATATCCCCTAGTGTACTGAGCCAGTTGGCCCCTAACACTACTTGGCATCCTGTTATTGGCAGTTGAAGAAAATTTGTGATGATTTTCCTTCCTTAACATTCTATGACAACTCCCAAGCAAACTCCCTTACTCTGCAGTTTTTACTACCAAAATAAGTCATATTGGCGACGAGATTAGCGATGCCGGTTAAAAATGTCTCTAATTTTGTTGTATTTAGCGATGAATAAAGAGGACATCGTTGAACGTCACTATCAGCAACTTTCAGCGACAGTTCACGACATGTATTATGGTTTGGAAATTAAACGTCATGGTTTAGTCGGAGAACGTCGCTGTTTTGTTTTAGGCAGCGACGTTTAGCGACTCCTCCACTAGAATGTTGGCAGTATATTAGTCGACAGCGATCTTTAGCGACATCTTTTGCGGACGTCGCTAAATTATTTCATATAGGGTTGCTAGCCGATCGACTTTTTATTATTTTCCTCCAAAATTTTTATTCTTCCACTCTCCCTAAAATTTCTCTTCCCCTCCCCCTATCGTCTCCGGCGACCCCCTCCCCCCGGCGACCCCTCCCTCCGACGACCACCCTCTCCTCCGACGCTGCTCCAGTCCTCCATCGCCAACCTTTCACCGATGCTGCTCCAATCCTCCATTGCCTACCCCCTCGCCCCCTGCCCCGACGACCCCGACCCGACCCGACCCTGACCAAGGCAAGTAATCCTGACCATATCTCTATTTTTCTGACACGACACAGACACACTGACATAGACATACAGACACGACACACACACACACACGCTGACACAGACACACACACACTGACACTGACACGACACACATGCACGCTGACACAGGCACTGACACGGATATGACACACAAAATGCTGACACAGACACTAACACGATACACACGTTATGTAATGTGTGTGTGTGTGAATTCTTTGATTGGGAAATTTAGAATTAAAATTAGGTATATGAATTCATTTATAAGGAATTTAGAATTGACATTTTTAGAAAATTTAGATGGACCATATTAAGTCTAGATTCCTAGTATCGTTAGAAATTTCCTAGAAATCACCCTATTAATAACCAAATATCACAGCTCTTGGACTAGAAATCGTTAGACCACTACTTAAAAGATTTTAAAACGAGATCAGAATACAGTTAAGTCTATGAGAGTGACCAACTGAGAGGTGTGTATGTGTATATGTCTGAGTGAGGGATGAGTGAGCTAATGAGGGTTAATATATAATCTATATTGATAGATACATATATAGGGGTATAGAAATATACAATTATAAGTACTAGCTAGATATCGCCAAGTATTTCATGGCAAGTGCTAACTTGGACACTCAGAGGTCAAGTTTTCCTTGTGGGCTCACAAGGAACACATGACGACAGAGATATCATTATCTCTTATGTTAAGTGTCCGTGTTAGTCTAAAATCACGTGTCCATGCGAGCCCTTCTCTGAAAATTAAATTTACTTATGCAAGCCTTTTAGGGCTATCAGAGTTATACCAAAAAGTCGAACAACTTAGTCTTTTATAGATTTTTTCGAAAATCTAGTATAACGTTGATAGCCTCAAAAGGCTTGCATATGTAAATTTTATTTTTAGGAAATGGCTCACAAAGAACACGTGACAACACCTAAGTGTATAATGACGTAACCCCTGGATCAGAGTGAGCAGTTGGTTTCCGTCGAGTGTGACGGAAGCTTGGGTAGGTATAGTGATAGGTGGTGGTGGGAGTATCGGGTCCTGCTGGGACTGTGATGTGGAAGGTGGTGGAGGCATTTGGGTTTGTGGATTTGTGGAGTGGAAGAATATGGTAGGTGGAGGTGGAGGTGTATCGGTCAACTGGTCAGCTGACTGGATAGAGAGTGTGCTATTTTCAGATGTGACATACTAGGATGAACGAGTAAGCACCATCTAAATAAAATAAAAGGACTTATAAGGACTCTTTAAAGTAAACAATCATAGACAAGAAAATCTAATCATAATAACAAGCATGTGATGTATTACCTATGTTGCAATCCTAGTATTCCTCTAGGTGTTCTAAGCGTCATTCCTAATGTTGTCTAATTACCTTAAGTTCCTAATTGCAGGCATGCTTGGTACAATGACGTAACCAAACAATTTAGTCTTGACCTGCATGGGCCACCACTAAAAATATGTCACGACCCGCTACCCAAATTATTGGGCCGGGCCGAGTCATGTCCAGCCTACGCTTGAGATAAAGTGCAGTAAGTTGTTCTAGAGAAAATAAGATAAGACTAAATGTGCTAACAGTTCTATAAGTAAATAAGAGTCATAAATGCTCCAAACACAAAAGTTATCTCATATACTAATAAGTCCAAGTACAAGTCTGAAATGTAAAACTGGATACAGGTCCAGTTACAAAATACATAGTCTAATACATGACTACTCTCAAAAGTCTAAAGCAAATAGACAACTAGACGAGGTTCCCCGCAGGTACATCCTCGTAAGACAAAGCCTGGTCCTCGGTAGTAACTCCATAATACGAATCACAGAGCAACTCCTCCTCAGTAAGTATACCTACAACGTTATCCTGTCAGGACGGGAGTAAGTACTGTTTCTAGCAAACTAATATACGAAACATGAAATGAACATAAGAGGAATAAACTGGAATCATGGTATCTCATAATCTATTATGGCAAGGACACATGTCATAGAGACAGATGTATATATAATGTTTAAAACTGTAGCAGGTACGTGATCGGTCAATAGATATACAATGTACTGAGGCACATGTAAATAAAATGTACATACGTATAAGTACACAAGCATAGGTGTACATCCGTACAAAAATATGGGATAATGGCCTACGGCGCAGTAATATATAGAATGAAACTTTGCTCGGTACGAATAAGGGGGCATGATCACGTACTCAACTATCAGTTTTCCTATAACCCAGATTCTAATCATGTGAGAGATATATAAAGACTGTTCTAAGCATGGTAGTGACTGAAAGTAAATACAATATGTGAAGATTTTACTTGCTACCCCAAGGATCAGCATTTAACATGGTTGGATTCACAGTTTATTGATGTAACAGTATGTAAAGTTTGTAGAAAGTACTTGCCTTTAGCAAAGCAGCGATAAAAATGCTATAGATGCCTGGTAACTCGTCACTGTAGAAATAAATACATAAACTTACTTTTTACACTAAGTTAAACACTAAAACACTAGTGGTGCAACGCGACTTTCTAACTGGACACCTAGCCAAATGGTGACTTTAGCATAGGAGACCAATGTGGGGTGACACAATACTCCAAATAACTTTCTAGGGTCTTTACACTAGTGCAGGGTGAGGTCCAATATGTCTATAACTCAAAACAACACAAAACACTGAAAGTCGTAATTATTCAATAAATAAATCAAACTGTACACTATGTTCTAACAATTTTTTAGGTAGACAAAAAGCTCAATTTTATATAATATAAAGTACAAAAATGATCCTTGTTAATTATAGAAATTTATACAAATTTTTTGGGAATTTATAAACCCTCATAAATATTTATTAAAAATCAGCAAACATAAATATACTGAAAATAAGTTCTATTTTCCTATTTTTATAAAATACCAACAGCACTTAATAAATGCTGGAAAAATTATAATAAATTTTCTAAATTAACATAGTATTTAAATATAATTTTTCCCAGATTTTTACAGCAATAAAAATATATATAAAAATTCAAAAACAGCAAGCAACAGTTTCTAGAAATTAATTAATTAATTATTTACTATTTTTGTCCATGTATTCGAAATGAACCGAAGTCCAGATACAGGACCAGAGCCATGAATGAAGTCCAATATGACTTGTACAGACTCTGAATGTATTAGACACAATTGGACCCAAAAATTCATGCTAGGTTTGGACATCAATTGGCCATAACAAATAAAATACAGGAATTTAAATAATAATATATTTTTAAAGTGGTAAAAATATACAAGTCATAATTTAAACAATAAAAATAACTTGGGAATTTATGCACAATAATATTTTGTACAAAGTAGAATTTGAAATGCATATATAAAAATATAACAACAATATATATACATATAAAGGATATATATAATAGATATACATATATACATATAGAAATACTAATCATAAAATATATATATATACAAATACTGTATACATATATACAACAACATATATACAATAATATATATATATATATATATATATATATATATATATATATATATATATATATATATATATATAAACACATATACATAGATACATATATATATATATAAATACATTTTTTTTATATACACTTATATAATAAAATACTAAATATAAAATATATATATATATACATATACAAATACTGTATATATACATATATAATAGTATATATATATAATAATATATATACATAAATACATATATACATATATATATATAAAAAAAATATACATATATATATATAAATAAAATAAAATAAAACAAAACAAACAAAACATACAAAAAAATAGAGAAGGGGCTCGAACTCGGCCCATAGGGGTCGGGTTCTTGGGCTCGGTCGGGCTGGCCAAGGGGTCAGCCCGAGCTGTGTGTTAAGGGTAGGGTTTGGTTTAGTGTTATTTAGGTTTTTAGGTTAGCGGGTTTAAACCCGATAGCACAGTTTCGTGTCCTGACAGTTAAGGACACGAAAAAACTATCGAGTTCGAGTGTCATGGCCATGCACGCACGCACGAGTCGAGTCGGACGTGTCCAGACTTACCTACGTACTGCTCGTGTCCTGGCGAGTCGTATATGTGAAGACGAGACACGTACGACACGAAAATAGGGTTGACACGTACGTGTCTGGCGAATTGGGGGTTGTTGAGGTGGCTAGACGACGGCTGGGGCGTCGTCGTCGGGGCGCTCGGGTGGCGCTGGACTCGCCTCAGCACGGCGAAATCTTCGATGGTGGTTGTGGGGGACATAGGCGGCTGTGGGGGGTGGCGCTGCACTCGTCGGAGTTAGGGTTAAGGTTAGGATTCTCGTCGGGGAAGAAGGGGGTCGGGGTGGTCGTGGTGGTGTGCTAGAGTTAGGGTTTGGTCTAGGGGTCATTTATATAGGGGGGAGAGGTCGGTTAGGGTCTGGGGTCGACCGAAAATAGCGGAGGAAGTCGGTGGTCATCGGCAGCTGGCCGGTCGCGGGAAGTGGTTGGGTGAGAGGAGAGAGAGAGAACGTGGGGGGTAGGTAGATTTGCAGTAAGGTCCTTAGAGTTTAGGAAATTATAGATAGGTCCAATTCCTATCAGTTTGCAAATAACAATTTGCAAACTGTAATTAAAACAATTCAATTAATTACAAACTAATATTAAAACAAATCTAAATATTACAAAACGATATTAAAATAATTCAGTTTATTACAAATTGATATATTTTGATTTAAAAACTGTTTAAAAATCATTTAAAAATTCTAAAAAAATTCCTAAAAATCGTAATAAATTATTTGAAAGCTAAATATGTCATTAGAAACTAATTAACACTAATTAAATTAAATTTGAAAAACAGGGACTGACAAGTCTTCCCTCCTTGAAAAAATTTTGTCCTCGAAATTCACAAGGATTGAAGACCCTACAATTTTCTAACATAGCAAGCAATACAACAAATGACTAAGGCTATGATCGAAACTAACCTCTAAGGTATCAAGCGGAAACGGGTGGTTCCCTCGCAGCGGTTGGATCGAACAAGTAAGGATATCTCTCCCTCATGTTCGACTCCCTCTCCCAAGTAGATTCACCCGGAGAGTGACGGCTCCAAGCTACTCGTACTAAGGGTATAACCTTGTTCCACAGCCTTTTCTCCCTCATGTCTAATATCTCCACTGGGTGCTCAGTAACTGCAAGGCTCGGTCCGATCTCCAACTCTGAATGATCTAGCACATGGCTGGGGTCCGGAACATATCTCCTCAGCTGGGATACGTGAAAGACATCGTAAACTCCTGCTAGGTTGGGTGGAAGTGCAACCCTGTAAGCTACCTCTCCGATCCTGCCAAGTATCTCGAACGGCCCGATCTATCTGGGGCTCAGCTTTCCTCCTCGTCCGAACTGGATCGTCCCTCTAGTAGGTGATATCTTCACTAGCACCATATCACCGTCTGCGAACTCCATCGGTCTGTGACTAGCATCGGCCTAGTGTTTCTGCCTGTCCTGAGCTACTCTGAGCCTATCTCTGATCATCCCGACCTTTTCTGCTGCATCCGTGATCATCTCTGGCCCAACCATAACTCTCTCCCTAATATCGTCCCAAAAGAGCGGTGTAAGGCATCATCGTCCATATAGTGCCTCGAAAGGAGACATACCGATACTGGCTTGGTAGCTGTTGTTGTATGAAAACTCTACCAAGTGCAGATGGCTCTCCCATGATCCGCCAAAGTCCAGTACACAAGTCCTCAGCATGTCCTTTAGCGTCTGTATCGTCCTTTCGGACTGCCCATCTGTCTGCGGGTGGTACGCCGTACTGAACTTGAGCCGACTGTCCAACTCCTCCTGTAAGCTCCTCCAATAGTAGGACGTGAATCTGTGTCTCTGTCTGACACGATGCTCACTGGTACTTCGTGCAAGCGCACTATCTGCTGCATGTATAGCTCCACCAATTTCTCGATAGAAAGCCGCACCTTGAAGGGTATGAAGTGCGCACACTTCGTCAGCCTGTCCACGATGACCCAAATGGCATCCTTTCCTCCTGGGGAACGAGGAAGCCCTTAGACGAAGTCCATTGTAATGTGTTCACACTTCTACTCGGGAATGGGTAACGGCTGCAATAGACCAGCTGGCCTCTGGCGCTCCGCCTTGACCTGTTGGCAAACTAGGCATCTCGAAATGAAACGTGATACATCTTTCTTCATCCCGTGCCACCAAAGATGTTTCTGCAAGTCACGGTACATCTTGTTGGCACCAGGATGAATAGAATATCTCGATCGGTGTGCCTCCTGTAAGACTGTCTCTATCAGCTCTCCCTTCGGCACGCACAATCGGCTGCCATGTCTCAAGTATCCATCATCTGCTATGGTGAAGTCATCCAGCAATCCAGCTAAAGCCTGGGCTCGAAGTCTGCGAAGGCTCTCATCTGTAGACTGTGCCTCCCTGATCTGCTCCATCAAACCTGACTGAATGTCAAGCGCCATCATCTGTATCACTGATCCTGGCCGAACTATCTCGATGCCTAACTTCTCCAGATCTTCCCGCAAATGCCGATCTATCATCAGATACCATGCCATCAGATGCCTGCCTCTATCAGCTCTCCCTTCGGCACGCATAATCGGCTGCCATGTCTCAAGTATCCATCATCTGCTACGGTAAAGTCATCCAGCAATCCAGCTAAAGCCTGGGCTCGAAGTCTGCGAAGGCTCTCATCTGTAGACTGTGCCTCCCTGATCTGCTCCATCAAACCTGACTGAATATCAAGTGCCATCATCTGTATCACTGATCCTGGCTGAACTATCTCGATGCCTAACTTCTTCAGATCTTCCCGCAAATATCGATCTATCATCAGATACCATGCCATCAGATGCCTGCTCAGCGCATCTGCCACCACATTTGTCTTCCAGAGATGATACTGTAAATCGATGTCGAAGTCCTTCATCAACTCCAACCATCGTCTTTGCCTCATGTTCAGCTCTTTCTGTATGAACACATACTTCAAGCTCTTGTGCTCAGTAAAGATTTCCACATGCTCTCCATATAAGTAATATTTCCATAACTTGAGTGCAAAGATCACCGTAGCTAACTTTAGGTCACGGGTAGGATAGTTCCGCTCATGAGTCCGCAATTGTTTAGATGCATAAGCAATCACTTTTCCATGCTGTTGTAGGACACATCCTAGCCCCTTTCCCGAATCATCGCTGTATATGGTGAAACCTCCAGATCCTGAAGGTAATATCAGAACTGGAGCGGTCGTCAGCCTCCTCTTCAGCTCCTCAAATGCTGTCTGGCAGTTTTCTGACCAGATGTACTCTGCGTCCTTCCGCGTCAACTTTGTCATGGGTTCAGCTATCCTAGCAAAGTCCTGGATGAACTTCCTATAATAGCCGGCTAAACCCAGAAAGCTCCTGATCTCTGAAACTGACGTCGGAGCCTTCCATGTCTCAACTGCAGCAATCTTTCTGGGATCCACCGAGATCCCCTCTCTAGTAACTACATGGCCGAGAAACTCCACTCGGTCTAAAAAGAACTCACACTTCGACAATTTGGCATACAATCTCTCCTGCCTCAGAATCCCCAAAACTGTCCGCAAGTACTCTGCATGCTCCTCCGGCGTCTTCGAGTATATCAGGATGTCGTCGATGAACATTACGATGAACTTATCCAGATACTGGTGAAATGTCTTATTCATCAAATTCATAAAGACAGCTGGCATATTTGTGAGACCAAATGGCATTACCAGAAACTCGTATTGCCCGTACTTCGTGTTGAACGCCGTCTTCTGGATGTCTGCTGTCCTGACCTTCACCTGGTGGTACCCGGATCTCAAATCTATCCTGGAAAATACTTTCGCCCCACTCAACTGGTCGAACAAATCATCTATCCTGGGCAGAGGATATTTGTTCTTAATGGTGATGGCATTCAATGCCCGGTAGTCAATACACAACCGAACTGTACCATCCTTCTTAGGCACAAAGAGTACTGGTGCTCCCCATGGAGAAGCACTAGATCGAATGAAACCCTTTTTTAACAGGTCATTAATCTGCTCTTTCATCTCTACGGCCTCCTTGGGGTTCACTCTATAGCAATCCCGGGATACTGGTGATGAACCCGGTACTAAATCTATAGTGAACTCCACATCTCTGTCATGCGAAAGTCCTGGAAGATCCTCTGGGAATACATCAATAAACTCCCTAATGATAGGGTGTGGCGGTGCTAACTCCCCAACTGTCGCACAACAGTTCGGCTCTAGGCTGATCTCCAGTCCTGTCCTCCTGACACTGAATGGTGTTGTGCCTGGGGGACTGAACAGAATACTACCCTCATGACAGTCTATAGCTGTATGGGCATAGCTAAGCCAGTCCATCCCCAATATGATATCATAATCGGGGAGTGGCATCACAAAGAATCGTCCCCTGAACTCTCTCCCGGCTATAGTAATAGAGCATCTATAGATAGCTCTAATGGGCACTGGTCCTCCTCCCGTCATTACTCTACTCATCTCCTCGGTAGGTGTAGCTACTAAGTGGTGTTTATGCATAAACTCTAATAACAAGAAGCTATGAGATGCACCAAAATCAAACAAGCATAGAGCTAGAAAAGTATGTAAATAAACATGACCTGTGATGATGTCAGCCAAATAGTCTGGCTCTGAAACCTGCTCCGGCTCTGGCTCAAGAGCTAGACTATAATTCTTCCCCTGGGGTCCCTTCTGCTGCTGTATATGTTGCCCAAACCTCTGCTGCTGAGTCAAAAGCGGCCCTCTAGGTACCTTGTCTGCTGGACAGTCCCGAAGCTGATGGGTAGCAGACCCACATACTAAACACTGCCCCCAACCTCTTCCTGCAGATGGCGAAGTCATGTCCTGGCTTCTTGCAGAATCCACACAAAGCTCTCTTCTGCTGCTGACGGGGTCCCGGGGCTCTAACTGGCGGGGTCGGGTGATGTGGTGTGGGAGGACGGTATGTCTGCTGGTGTGGCGTCGGCGCTCTCAGCTGGAAAGCCTGACGCTTGAACGGTCCCTCGAGGTGTACAGAAGCCGGCCTCTTGCAAGACTGAAGACGCTCCTCTATGCTTCGGGCCAACTCTAGGCTCTGGTAGTAGTCAGTCATACCGTTCGCCACTATAAGAATGCTAATGTCTGGAACTAGACCATGACAAAACCTACGCGTCATCTCCTCAGGGTCTGTAACTAGACTAGGAGCAAAACGGCTCAGACGACTAAACTCTGTCGCGTACTCGTCAACAGAACGGTTCCCCTGCTGGATGTTCTGTAATCGTAGCCCCATGGCTACCCTAGCGGTGGTCGAGAAGAATTTCTTCTTGAACTGGGTCTTGAACTGATCCCAAGTGGCCCTCCCTTTCGCAAATAGCGGCTCATTCTGGAACCAAACTCCTGCCAAGTCTGTCAGTAAAAATTCTGCTGCCTCGACCTGGAGGTCATTCGATAACCTAGCTCCAAGGAGCTTCCTCTATACTGAGTCTAGCCAGTCATCTGCTACAACTATGTCCTCAGTCCCTAAGAACTCCTTGGGGTTCAGACCCATAAAGTCCTTGATCGTCCCCGCTCTCTGTCGTGGCTCTACAGGTGGTGGAACCACGATACGTTCCTCAGAATGCTCCATGCTCTGGCGGAGTAGGATGGTCTGCTCCTGATGGGTTGTTAGGAACCCTTGGATCAGAGTGAGCAGTTGGTTCCCGTCGAGTGTGACGGAAGCCTGGGTAGGTATAGTGATAGGTGGTGGTGGGAGTATCGGGTCCTGCTGGGACTGTGATGTGGAAGGTGGTGGAGGCATTTGGGTTTGTGGATTTGTGGAGTGGGAGAATATGGTAGGTGGAGGTGGAGGTGTATCGGTCAACTGGTCAGCTGACTGGATAGAGAGTGTGCCATTCTCAGGTATGACATACTGGGATGAACGAGTAAGCACCATCTAAATAAAATAAAAGGACTTATAAGGACTCTTTAAAGTAAACAATCATAGACAAGAAAATCTAATTATAATAGCAAGCATGTGATGTATTTCCTATGTTGCAATCCAAGTATTCCTCTAGGTGTTCTAAGCGTCATTCCTAATGTTGTCTAATTATCTTAAGTTCCTAATTGTAGGCATGCTTGGTACAATGACGTAACCAAACAATTTAGTCTTGACCTGCATGGGCCACCACTAAAAACATGTTATGATCCGCTACCCAAATTGTTGGGCCGGGCTAAGTCATATCCAGCCTACGCTTGAGATAAAGCGCAGTAAGCTATTCTAGAGATAACAAGATAAGACTAAATGTGCTAACAGTTCTATAAGTAAAGAAGAGTCATAAATGCTCCAAACACAAAAGTCATCTCATATACTAATAAGTCCAAGTACAAGTCTGAAATGTAAAACTGGATACAGGTCCAGTTACAAAATACATAGTCTAATACATGACTACTCTCAAAAGTCTAAAGCAAATAGACAACTAGACGAGGTTCCCCGCAGGTACATCCTCATAAGACAAAGCCTGGTCCTCGGCAGTAACTCCATAATACGAATCACAGAGCAACTCCTCCTCAGTAAGTATACCTACAACGTTATCCTGTCAGGACGAGAGCAAGTACTGTTTCTAGCAAACTAATATACGAAACATGAAATGAACATAAGAGGAATAAACTGGAATCATGGCATCTCATAATCTATCATGGCAAGGACATATATGTCATAGAGACAGATGTATATGTAATGTTTAAAACTGTAGCAGGTACGTGATCGGTCAATAGCTGTACAATGTACTGAGACACATGTAAATAAAATGTACATACGTACAAGTGCACAAGCATAGGTGTACATCCGTACAGAAATGCGGGATAATGGCCTACTGTGCAGTAATATATAGAATGAAACTTTGCTCGGTATGAATAAGGGGACATGATCACGTACTCAACTATCAGTTTCCCCATAACCCAGATTCTAATCATGTGAGAGATATATAAAGACTGTTCTAAGCATGGTAGTGACTGAAAGTAAATACAACATGTGAAGATTTTACTTGATACCCCAAGGATCAGCATTTAACATGGTTGGATTCGCAGTTCATTGATGTAACAGTATGTAAAGTTTGTAGAAAGTACTTGCCTTTTACAAAGCAAAGTAGCGATAAAAATGCTATAGATGCCTGGTAACTCGTCACTGTAGAAATAAATACATAAACTTAGTTTTTACACTAAGTTAAACCATAAAACACTAGTGGTGCAACGCGACTTTCTAACTGGACACCTAGCCAAATGGTGACTTTAGCATAGAAGACCAATGTGGGGTGACACAATACTCAAACTAACTTCCTAGGGTCTTTACACTAGTGCGGGGTGAGGTCCAATATGTCTATAACTCAAAACAACACAAAACACTGAAAGTCATAATTATTCAATAAATAAATTAAACTGTACACTATGTTTCAACAATTTTTGAGGTAGACAAAAAGCTCAATTTTACATAATATGAAGTACCAAAATGATCTTTGTTAATTATAGAAATTTATACTAATTTTTTTGGATTTTATAAACCCTCATAAATATTTATTAAAAATCAGCAAACATAAATATACTGAAAATAAGTTATGTTTTCCTATTTTTATAAAATACCAAAAGCACTTAATAAATGCTGGAAAAATTATAATAAATTGTCTAAATTAACATAGTATTTAAATACAGTTTTTTCAGATTTTTACAGCACTTAAAATATATATATAAAAATTCAAAAACAGCAAGCAACAGTTTCTGAAAATTAATTAATTAATTATTTACTATTTTTGTCCATGTATTCGAAATGAACCAAAGTCCAGATACAGGACCCAGAGCCATGAATCAAGTCCAATATGACTTGTACAGACTCTGAATGTATTAGACACAATTGGACCCAAAAACTTATGCCAGGTTTGGACATCAATTGGCCATAACAAATAAAATACAAGAATTTAAATAATAATAATAATATATTTTTAAAGTGGTAAAAATATACAAGTCATAATTTAAACAATAAAAATGACTTGGGAATTTATGCACAATAATATTTGTACAAAGTAGAATTTGAAATGCATATATAAAAATATAACAACAATATATATACATATAAATATATAGATATTTATATATATATATAAAGGATATATATAATAGATATACATATATACATATAGAAATTCTAATCACAAAATATATATATATACAAATACTGTATACATATATACAACAATATATATATAATATATATATATATATATATATATATATATATATATATATATATATATATATATATATATATATATATATATAAACACATATACATAGATACATATATATATATATATATATATATATATATATATATATATATATATATATATATATATATATATATATATATATATATATATAAATACATATATTTTTTTTATATACACTTATATAATAAAATACTAAATATAAAATATATATATATATATACATATACAAATACTGTATATATACATATATAACAGTATATATATATATAATAATATATATATACATATATACATATATACATATATATATATATAAATACATATATACACATATATATATAAATAAAATAAAATAAAAAATAAAAAATAAAAAAACAAAACAAACAAAAAAATAGAGAAGGGGCTCGAACTCGGCCCAGAGGGGTCGGGTTCTTAGGCTCGATCGGGCTGGCCAGGGGGGTCAGCCCGAGCTGTGTGTTAGGGGTAGGGTTTGGTTTAGTGTTATTTAGGTTTTTAGGTTAGCGGGTTTAAACCCGATATCACAGTTTCGTGTCCTGACAGTTAAGGACACGAAAAAACTATCGAGTATGAGTGTCATGGCCATGCACGACACGCACGAGTCAAGTCGGACGTGTCCAGACTTACCTACGTACTGCTCGTGTCCTGGCGAGTCGTATATGTAAAGACGAGACACGTACGACACGAAAATAGGGTTGACACGTACGTGTCCGGCGAACTGGGGGTTGTTGAGGTGGCTGGACGGCGACTGGGGCATCGTCGTCGGGGCGTTCGGGTGGCGCTGGACTCGCCTCAGCGCGACGAACTCTTCGGTGGGGGTTGTGGGGGGCATAGGCGGCTGTAGGGGGTGGCGTTGCACTCACCGGAGTTAGGGTTAGGGTTAGGGTTCTCGTCGGGGAAGAAGGGGATCGGGGTGGTCGTGGTGGTGTGCTAGAGTTAGGGTTTGGTCTGGGGGTCGTTTATATAGGGGGGAGAGGTCGGTTAGGGTCTGGGGTCGGCCAGAAATAGCGGGGGAAGTCGGTGGTCGTCGGCAGCTGGCCGGTCGCGGGGAGTGGTTGGGTGAGAGGAGAGAGAGAGAACGTGGGAGGGGTAGGTAGATTTGCAGTAAGGTCCTTAGAGTTTAGGAAATTATAGATAGGTCCAATTCCTATCAGTTTGCAAATAACAATTTACAAACTGTAATTAAAACAATTCAATTAATTATAAACTAATATTAAGACAAATCTAAATATTACAAAACGATATTAAAACAATTCAGTTTATTAGAAATTGATATATTTTGATTTAAAAAATATTTAAAAATTATTTAAAAATTCTAGAAAAATTCCTAAAAATCATAATAAATTATTTTAAAGCTAAATATGTCATTAGCAACTAATTAACACTAATTAAATTAAATTTGAAAAACAGGGGCTGACACTTTTTGCTTGAAACACGAAGGAAAACCATGCTTCTTCGATTGTCATCGACAGTTCCTGCCGAAGGATCATCCGTTCCGGAGGAACAGGAATGTTTTTCATGCCAGCGTTGTGGAGAAGGCCAATCCACTGCCAAGGTGTACCGAAGACACGATATGGAAGGAGGTTAAAGATTTTTCAAGTGCTATCGAAGAGCCTACAAAGGGATACAAGTGTGATGAATTTGGTCGCACTCAGAATTGGACGAAAAGGAGTATATTCTGGGACCTGCCATATTGGAGCACCAATCTGATCAGACATAACCTTGTTGTCATGCATATCGAGAAGAATGAGTTTGACAACATAAGTAATACTGTGATGGACGTAAAGGAAAAGACGAAAGACAATCCCAAGGCCAGGTTGGACTTAGAAGATATATGCAGACGTCCTGCATTGCATTTGATAAAGGAAGGCAATGGGAAGTATAAGTAGCCTAAGGCAATTTTCTCACTGGACAGGGAGGATAAAGGTAGACTTTGTAGGTAGATTCATAGACTAAAATTTCCTGACGTGTAAGTGTCGAATTTAAGAAGATGCATCGACCCGAAGGAGAACAAAGATGTCGATCCAGGCAATAATTTCTATGGTATCTTATGGGAGATTGTAGAGTTGACATATAACTATGACATAGAGTCGGCTAAGATCGTATTGTTCAAGTGTGATTGGTTCGATCTGATCTATGATCAAGGTTGGAATGGTGTGCGGTATGCAAGATTAAAGCCAGAAATGGTGTGCAGTATGCAAGATTAAAGCCAGAAATACCTATGATGTTGACGAAATAGCTTATCAGGAGGATGAGCTACCTCTCGTAACAAATACAGTTGACGTGGATACAACGAAAGTTTTACATTACACGTCTAATTAAGTAGAAGAGGTAGGAGTATCTGAAGAGAAAAACGAAGTAGATGAAAGCAAAGATGAGGAGAAAGAGGAAGATTAGGACGTGAAGAACAAAGAAGATAAATTTTCAAAAGATGATTAAAAAATGTAAAATATGTTTAACCGCTAATTAATCTTCATGCAACAACTATTTAGACTTGTGAAATATACTGTCATTTTGTTTAACCCCTAATTAATCTCTATATTTTCATCAATCTTACCAAATGGCACCCATGACCCGAGCATATCGCTTGTGAGAGGCACAGATGGCTGCTGAGGAGGAAGTGGTACCTCCTGCTGCTGAGGAGGAAGTGTTTACTCCTGCTGTTGAGGAGGTGATACCTAAAGTAAAGATCAAGGTTAATGAAGAAGTGCTACCTCCTATTATTAAGGAGGAAGTGATTCACAAAGTCGAGATCGATGTGAAGGATAAAGTGGCACCAGAAAGCAGTGGCACCGGGAGTTCCAGTCATCTAGCTCCTATAGATGATCTTGATCACGTGGAGCCTTCTTATGCGCGGTAGCTGAGGGAGTGGTATCTGCCCCAGCGTAGAGGGTAGAGTTATGTATATGATATGACTTTTGACCGGATTTGTCTTCGGTAGACTTATTTCTGAATTAGACTTGGATGTTTTTACAACTCTGGATGTTTCTTGTTATATTTTAAACATGGTTATTATCTAGACTTGGATGTTTCTGGATGCTATTATCTAGACTTGGTTATTATCTAGAAATTCAACGAAGGGTTGCTCCGGGTCTATTTTTTATAAACTGTGATATGTTAGATGCATGCAGATTGGATTTAGAATATGTATTACATTTTTTGTATATATCTATTTTTTATCAGGTATGGCAGGATGAAGAGGCCTCGGAGTATCCCGTACCGGTAGAGGTTCCACCGGTATAGGAGCATCCCGTGCCGGTAGAGGTTCCACCGGTGGACGGAGTGCTACTCTGTAACGCCCCAGTCCTAAAATACGTAGGACTAGGAATGTAGACATGCCAGCTGTATACATACGAAGTACACTCCAATATATGGAAACCTCGTATGAATACATAAGCTGTAGAATGCAGTAGAACCATAACAAACTAATCTCATCCACAAAAGGTAAGAATAAAAGTTATCATATAATCAGCTATGAGTTGTCATTGGTACATATAGTTGGGCGGAGACAAATCCACTACCAACTATGAAAAGAAATACATAACAAGGAAAGAGTTTGGCGAGCGAAGCGAAGACGATCCAAGCGCAATCATCATCGAAGAAATGAAAATGGTCACGGCTAGAGCTAGAACACCTGCGAAAGACAAGAGCACACACCTGGCGAGATAACCAGGTCCTCAGAGGGACGTAACAAGACACATAATATCATTCCAATAACTGAATAAATAAAGCTCAACAGAAAAGTATATGTGACTACACAAATAAAGGTCCTTAACCATTCTATGTAAAAATATATTTTGAAGACAACGTTCCACACAAGGGCTTCCGAGACTAGAAACATGGCACGTTAGCATTTCAACCGAGGTACTAGTGGCATCTAGAGGAAAATAAATAAATGCACGGCACACTAGTCTCTCGGGTGAGTCACTAACGACAGCTAGAGGAAAGTAAATGCACGGCACATTTGTGTTTCAACCGAGGCACTAGTGGGATCTAGAGAAAAGTAAATAAATACACGGCACACTAGCTCTCGGCTGAGTCACAAATGGCAGCTAGAGAAAAGTAAATATGTGAAAGCCCCTGCACCTAATAACTGTCTTCCCCCTCCCCATGCACTACTCGTGCTGAATCTACACCACGATATTTCTAATAACCGCTAAGTCTTCTAAACAAATCTATTAGCAGTTATCCCCTAACGCACGTCCTGTACGCACCGATGTACGGTCGGTACGTAAGTCTGAATCTATATACGACACGTGACACCGTGGCATACAAGTGTCAGGCCAATGAATACGGCACAAACAAAGGTGGTCCCTTAACTCTATGACAAATGCATAAAGAAAACTAAAGTATAGTAATTTGCAACTATATATGGTTTGAAATAACAACTTATAATAAATAAAACATGTATGATATTGAGCAAGAAATTAAACAGTAAAGGCAAGGTGTCTTGCCTGGTAGTACACCTGGTGTGCTGCGATAATCAATGTGGCACAAGTTTGATTTTGGTGTAATAACGATGCAAGGTGACCTCGGGTGGTGGCACGGATAGTTCCATTGGGTCCGGGACAGTCAAGTTAGCTAAGGATGGTATAGGGAGGTTCAAGATATGTAAGAATGTAGGAAGGAATTAATTTAGTCATGGACAAAAATAAATATTCGAAGAATTTGGTATAATAAATAGCTATAACTATTTTTATAAATACTTTTTATTTGAAAACTAAATTTGAAAATCAATTATAGTTTAAGACTATATTTTTCTTGTATTCAAAAATGCAAATAGTTACTTGAAAAATATAGGAAAATAATTTACGACAAAAACTAATCTTTATCAAATATAATTTTTAAACTAAAAAGCCATATACTAATAGAAGACAATATAACAATATTTTAGGGCTCATAAACCCAATTTAAAAAATAAGTATTTGCACAATACAAAATTTTGTTATAACATAATTTAGAAAATACAAATAAATAGTTTTCAAAGTAAATAATAATTTTAATAATAATAATAGTAGAAATAATAGCAACATTAATGCTTGTAATAATACATATATACATGTAGCTATATACTTGATATTTAAAAATATTAATAACAAAATTACAACTCAACTACTATTTTCCTACACACACTTAAATAAAAATAGTAACAATAATAATAATAATGATACTAATAATAATAATAATGATAGTAATAATAATAATAATAATAATATGATAATAATAAATAACAAAAAAAATAATAATAAAAGACTTAAGAGAGGGGAAGAGAGAGAGAGAGATCGAGTGAGAGAGAGATCGAGTGAGCCAGAGTGAGGGATGAGCGGAGAGGCGACGGAGCTACGGAGGGAAAAGGAGCGGAGAGCGAGAGGGAGCGGGACTTTTCGGCGACTTGAGGCTGGCGCAGGGCGGCGGCCAGTTCGTGGAGAGGCACGGCGAGGCTGGCGCAAGGCGGCGGCCAGCTCGCGGAGAGGCGCGGCGAGGCTGGCACAGGGCGGCGGCCAGCTCGCGGAGAGGTGCGGCGAGGCTGAGCGGCGGCTAGGGTTTTCATGCGGTCGGAGAGACGCACGCGACGGAGGGAGAGGGATTTCGGGAGCGCCGACCGCAGTAGGCCCGGAGGATCTGGTCGGGGACTCACTGTACGGACGAGGACGGGCTTGCGCCGTCGGCGGCGGCTGATCGTGAGGAGGTGGTTGAGGAGTCGACGGCGGGGGATCGTGAGTGGGGTCCGTTCGCGCGGACGCGGGTGGTGCTCAGGGATATCGACGGTTAACGACGTCGAGCTCGCGTCAGGGATGCCGCACAGGTTTGGGTTTCCTAATTCTTGTTCCTGTGTGGTGATGGTGGCGATGCACACGGTGGTGTGATTTATTTTAGGGTTTTGGTGGGTATGTTTCATGGCAGAGGACTGTGTGGCGGTAGCAAAGGTGAAGACGGAGGCCGCCACTAGCCAGGACGGAGGCTGAGGTTTTGGCGATGAGGGGCGGTTGGGTCTGGACTGGGTTGTGGGCTGCACCGATTTGGTGGTGGGGTGGCTGTGTCATGGTTCGATGGAGGGTGTCGTCGTCAGGTTTGGATTTGGGGCTGTGGTGGAGTTGCTAGGTCGTGAGGATGAGCGGGGGTTGGCCAGAGGGCGACAGTGTGGTGGTTTGGGTGTGCTGTGGCGGATGACGGCAGTGGCGGTCAGGCCGAGGGCGGGTCGCTGCGGTGGTGCCATGGCGTGGTTGGCTGGGAGTACGGCTTGGCGGAGGGAAGGATGGCTCTCGATCTGGAAAGGGATGAGTCGGGGATTAGACTAGGATTTGATTGTGTCGGGGGTGTCCGACACAGAAGAGAGAAATTTGTACGTGTAAAAATTGGAATTAGATTTTGGATACCGACACGTTGTACGACACTTATGGGTGGAGGAGAACTTTATGGAATAAAAATGGTGAGAGAAATTAATAGGAAGGCTCCCCTATTTATAAGGTTGAGGAAATCCTTGGAAGGTAAGGATTGGAACCTTTTTAAAACTCTCCAGGATAAATTACAGTTATTCAAATCAAATTGACACTCAGCAAATCCAAATCCAAATCTAAATTTAATATTTATATAAATTTGCTCTGTAAGTTTAAATATATTAAGAATAAATTCTATAAATTTAAATCTTAATTTAAATTATAATAACTAGTTAAACATTAAATACGATTTTCAAAATATCTTCGTAAATATTAAAAAATAATAATAAGTAATTTTGAAAATTACCGTAAATATTTAGCTACTAATAGGAAATAACTTTAAATATATTTTCAATAAATTAAGATAAAAATAATTTTGAAAATCAAATACTTGAAATTCCTTCTTGCAAATAAAATAAAAAATTTCAATTAGTTTTGGAAAGATTTAAAATATGCATGCGACATAATATATTACCTACAATAGTTATTTTCTAAATTATCATTTGTATCATAAAATAAAATTGCCGTCTTTATAAATAAATAAACAATTAAAGGTTTGGCAATCTCGACGTGTCATAAAATACTTATTTCTATACGTAAATTCTTTTAATAAAATGTTTGTATAAAAAAATATACCTTCTCACAATTTCGTACTCTACATACAAATACGAAAAATGTGAACTTGTACGCGACGTACAGTTATGAAAAACAAAAAAATCGTTACCAATTTTAAAATAAAAAAATTGTAGTAAAAATTTAGGGGGTTTACATCCTACCCAACTTACAAGAATTTTGTCCTCGAAATTAAGATTAAGTAGGGGGTTGAAAAGATCACATGGGTATGTCGATGGGGAACAATCAAATCATAACGTCCAACAAAACATGAATTAGAAAATCGATATTTAGATAAATACAAAAATGATCATGGATATGGCTAATTAATGTAAGAATGAAAATGATCAAGGGTTTTAAGTAGATCATGATAAAACACGAGTTTAAAGAATAGTAGATTAAGGGAAAAATAATTTAGAGACTTAAGAGAGATGGTTCCTTGAGAAAAGTTGTATATTGGTCGTCTAGGTTGAGGGCGTGATTAAGAGAACGATTTAAATCATCCCCAAGTATCAAGAATGATTAGAAGGTCGCGATAGTAGATATGGAATCGACGAGCAGTTCAAAGCGAGGATATAGTCACCTTGGTTTGGCCATGGCTAACTATCTTGGTAATGGATGGTGGGACAACTAGAGGTGATACTTTGGGTCTATCTATCAAGTACGAGTCTTCGTCTAAATAGGTGAAAGACGAAAACCAATATGAGTCCAAAGAAGTTGCTTTCGAATACCAATATGTGGTTCAAAGGCGAGTGAGTAATTCAAAAGAATTGCCAAGGCTGTCGCAGATGGGACTCTAGAGGGCAAGTTTACTATGTCCCCATCCACGTAGAACGATAGATAAAAGCGAACCAAAGTGCACTTGGTTGATCAGACTATCATGCACCGGTTCTAATTAGACAATATGCTAGTGAGCGCTCAATAGCATATGTCATGAACAAGCTTGATAAAGAATTGAGCTTGCAAAAACTAGGCTACATTAGCATCATCAGTCTAGATAGTAAAAATATAGGCACGTGAGATTAAGATTGAAATAAAGTAGAATTTGGTCAAAGTCCTTAAAAATCTAGGTCATGTCATATGTTGATACCTATATAGTCGTTCTACCGTCTACTTGTCTAAGACTTGGTCAAGGTCATAATGAGGGTTTGGTCGTAAGGTATTCTACCCAACTTACAAGAATTAAACTAGTAGGGTGATAGAACAATGGGTCATGTCCATCTAGTATGAGTTACCTTATTAATCTCTATCAAGCACGAAAGAAGGACATGAATCACGATAGAAGGGATCAAGCAAGATGCAACTCGAGGAGTCAAGCAAGAGGGTGTTCAAGTATGTGGATGAGATCCTAGACTTCTAATCCTATCGTAGGTTTGCTTGGTACAATAAAGTAACCAAACAATTTATCTTGACCTGCATGGGCCACCACAAAAACATGTAACGCCCCAGTCCCAAAATACGTAGGACTAGGAACGTAGACATGCCAGCTGTATACATACGAAGTACACTCTAATATATGGAAACCTCGTATGAATACATAAGCTGTAGAATGCAGTGGAACCATAACAAACTAATCTCATCCACAAAAGGTAAGAATAAAAGTTATCATATAATCAACTATGAGTTGCCATTGGTACATGTAGTTGGGCGAAGACAAATCCACTACCAAATATGAAAAGAAATACATAATAAGGAAAGAGTTTGGCGAGCGAAGCGAAGACGATCCAAGCGCAATCATCTTCGAAGAAATAAAAATGGTCACGGCTAGATCTAGAACACCTGCGAAAGACAAGAGCACACACCTGACGAGATAACCAGGTCCTCAGAGGGACGTAACAAGACACATAATATCATGCCAATAACTGAATAAATAAAGCTCAACAGAAAAGTATATGTGACTACACAAATAAAGGTCCTTAACCATTCTATGTGAAAATGCATTTTGAAGACAAAGTTCCACACAAGGGCTTCCGAGACTAGAAACACGGCGCGTTAGCGTTTCAACCGAGGTACTAGTGGCATCTAGAGGAAAATAAATAAATGTACGGCACACTAGTCTCTCGGGTGAGTCACTAACGACAGCTAGAGGAAAGTAAATGTACGGCACATTTGTGTTTCAACCGAGGCACTAGTGGCATCTAGAGAAAAGTAAATAAATGTACGGTACACTAGCTCTCGGCTGAGTCACAAATGGCAGCTAGAGAAAAGTAAATATGTGAAAGCCCCTGCGCCTAATAACTGTTTTTCCCCTCCCCATGCACTACTCGTGCTGAATCCATACCACGATATTTCTAATAACCGCTAAGTCTTCTAAACAAATCTATTAGCAGTTATCCCCTAACGTACGTCCTGTACGCACCAATGTACGGTCGGTACGCAAGTCCGAATCTATATGCGACACGTGACACCGTGGCATACAAGTGTCAGGCCAATGAATGCGGCACAAACAAAGGTAGTCCCTTAACTCTAGGACAAATGCATAAAGAAAACTAAAGTATAGTAATTTGCAACTACATATGGTTTGAAAGAACAACTTATAATAAATAAAACATACATGATATTGAGCAAGAAATTAAACAGTAAAGGCAAGGTGTCTTGCCTGGTAGTACACCTGGTGTGCTGTGATGATCAATATGGCACAAGTTTGACTTTGGTGTAATAACTATACAAGGTGACCTCGGGTGGTGGCACGGATAGTTCCATTGGGTCCGGGACAGTCAAGTTAGCTAAGGATGGTATAGGGAGGTTCAAGATATGTAAGAAGGTAGGAAGGAATTAATTTAGTCATGGACAAAAATAAATATTCGAAGAATTTGGTATAATAAAATAGCTATAACTATTTTTATAAATACTTTTATTTGAAAACTAAATTTGAAAATCAATTATAGTTTAAGACTATATTTTTCTTGTATTCAAAAATGCAAATAGTTACTTGAAAAATATAGAAAAATAATTTACGACAAAAACTAATCTTTATCAAATATAATTTTTAAACTAAAAAGCCATATACTAATAGAAGACAATATAAGAATATTTTAGGGCTCATAAACCCAATTTGAAAAATAAGTATTTGCACAATACAAAATTTTGTTATAACATAATTTAGAAAATACAAATAAATAGTTTTCAAAGTAAATAATAATTTTAATAATAATAACAATAGAAATAATAGCAACATTAATGCTTGTAATAATACATATATACATGTAGCTATATACTTGATATTTAAAAATATTAATAACAAAATAACAACTCAACTACTATTTTCCTACACACACTTAAATAAAAATAGTAACAATAATAATAATAATAATAATAATAATAATAATAATATGATAATAATAAATAACAATAAAATAAAATAAAAATAAAAATAGTGGTTCTCCTCTTTCGAGGAGAACAACGACCAGATGAAGAACAAACAAAAAAATAATAATAATAATAATAAAAGACTTAAGAGAGGGGAAGAGAGAGAGAGAGAGAGAGAGAGTGAGCGAGAGCGAGGGATGAGCGGAGAGGCGGCGGAGCTACGGAGGGGAAAGGAGCGGAGAGCGAGAGGGAGCGGGACTTTCCGGCGACTGGAGGCTGGTACAGGGCGGCGGCCAGTTCGCGGAGAGGCACGGCGAGGCTGGCGCAGGGCGGCGGCCAGCTCGCGGAGAGGCGCGGAGAGGCTGGCACAGGGCGGCGGCCAGCTCGCGGAGAGGCGCGGCGAGGCTGAGCGGCGGCTAGGGTTTTCATGCGGTCGGGAAGACGCACGTGGCGGAGGAAGAGGGATTTCGGGGGCGTCGACCGCAGTAGGCCCGGAGGATCTGGTCGGGGACTCACTGTACGGACGAGGGCGAGCTTGCGCCGTCGGCGGCGGCTGCTCGTGAGGAGGTGGCTGAGGAGTCGACGGCGGGGGATCGGGAGTAGGGTCCGTTCGCACGGACGCGGGTGGTGCTCAGGGATATCGACGGTTAGCGACGTCGAGCTCGCGTCAGGGACGTGGCACAGGTTTGGGTTTTCTAATTCTTGTTCCTGTGTGGTGATGGTGGCGGTGCATACGGTGGTGTGATTTATTTTGGGGTTTTGGTGGGTATGTTTCATGGCGGAGGACTGTGTGGCGGTAGCGAAGGTGGAGACGGGGGCCACCACTAGCCAGGACGGAGGCGGAGGTGTTGGCGATGAGGAGTGTTAATCCCGGGGCTTGATCAAAGATGGTAAAACAGATGCAACAAAGATCTACGATGATACAAAAACCAAATAACCCGATTACAATATGGAGGAGAGAAATAGAGAAGAGAAGATCTTTCGTTCTTCCTTGCAAATGTGTTGCAATTGGGACAGAACGAGTTACAATAATCTAGAGAAAGATTAGATGAAGAACAGTTGCTGGGGTGTCAAAACACCGTTGCTCAAAGCAAGATTCGCCCCACACGATCTGCTTCCAGGAACCAGCAAGTTTGAAGAACTTGTGGAACGCTCGAAGTCACCTCTGTTCTGACTCCTCGGATGGACTTGCAATGGCGGCAGCAGCACTCTCTCTCTTTCTCCTTTTCTGACTTTTATTTTCGTAGTGACTACAAAGGAGGCCAGAAGAGAGTATTTATAGAAAGAGAGTGGAAACGCTAGCCGCCTCTTCAGTTATGGAAAGATTGAATCAAATTCTAAAAAGATAGCAATGAGATTAATTCGAATCCCACAAAGATAGCAACGAAATTAATTCAAATCCCACAAAGATAGGATCTGAATTAATCGCATTGAATCAGTCTTTCCATAACTGACTTGTAGTCTGCACAGTCAGCGGAACCCTCCATGCGGCAGCAGCAGCCTGGCCGTATGAGCCTCATGGCCGCATGGACCGTATGAGCCGTATGGACCACATGAGCCGCATGGACCGCATGTGCCGCATGAGCCGCATGGACCGCATGGCCGCATGAACCGCATGGACCGCATGAGCCGCATGAGCTGCATGGACCGCATGAGCCGCATGGACCGCATGGACCGCATGGCCGCATGAGCCGCATGGACCGCATGGACCGTATGGGCCGCATGGGCCGCATGAGCCGCATGAGGCCGCATATGAGCCGCATGCCGCATAAGACCGCATGGCCGCGTATGAGCCGCATGCAGCATAAGATCGCATGGCCGCATATGAGCCGCATGACTGCTGACGTGCTAAGTGCAAAGTGCACCAACAAAATGCCACATTACGCCTCATGAGCCCGAGTCCGCTCCAAATGGAATTAATCAAAGAGAATGACAAAAGCATTAATGCTTAATCCTTGGAGCCTTATTCTTACCTCCTAGTAAAATCACCCACATGGTTCCCTCCTTAGGGTCACCACCCCATGTGCATCTCTCAACAACACAACCAAGTATATATGTTGAGATAACTCATGGTGCATTTCCAATGTGGGACTAAAATTTTACAAGGCATGTTGAGAGCAAGCTCTCTCCATGTAAAGAAAGCACCAACAATCCTCCACATATCACAACATATATATGTATCCAGGGTTGAGCGTTCCCTACAGTAACTGTCCATTTTGTATTAGGATAGATGTCGCTGACGACTTGAATCTTTCCGCATGGGTTAAATAACAATATGATACAAGAATGGACTACGCCTTGAATTCTGCACCACAATTGTAATTCTTCCCACTCACAAAGTGTAGTTACGTGTGCTTCTGGCTGCACATTAAAGGCCCTGTGCCAGCCTGGTTTCAGTGTATAATTTTGGGCGTCTACAAGTTTACCCTCAAGAGACGGCCTGATATCTCTTTCCATACACTATAGGTGAGTTCTTTATTAAAGAAATATGGCATGAAGCCTTGTGCTTCCTTGCGGTGCTACGCCGCTATGACATGGCCTGAAGCCGAGGCATTATCCCTACCTGGGAACCTCATCGTTGTGTCATACTACTGTAGCATGAGGTCTCAGCCTCTTTGTAGTGCCAATCTACTCAGCATGAAGCCTAAGGCTTCCTGGCGGTATTATGCCGCAACGATATGGCTTACAAGACCGAGGCTTTACCCCTACCTGGGTACCTCATCGTGGTGTCGTACCACTGTAACATGGGGCCATTCTCCCCTTTGTAGTGCTGTCTACAACTCTTTAATTACGTCATACAGCATTAGGCTACCTGCCTATTTGCGGTGCTACGTCGCTATGACTTGGCTTGCAAAGCTGAGGTATTACCCCAGACCTGGGAACCTCATGGTGGAGTCACCCCACTGTAGCATGGAGTTTCACTCCTTGTAGTGATGCTCTACCGTGCTTCCTGTAAAGCACACCAAGCATTCACTCTGCCTGAGAACTCATTAAGGCGTTTAAGCCAACCTTCCACAGGATCTATTTTTTTTGCAGAAAATACCTAGTAGACAACAGTGGTTATGGGTCCGTATCCCTTCCATGTTCCAGAGAATAAGTACCCACTGTTACCTGATAGTTTTCCAGTCAGTGATCCTCCTTTGAACCAAAAGTTAGATGCCTAGTAGATTTCTCTTTGAACTAATAGCATAAAACTGTATGGTAGGATTACAAAGACACACTATCAGAATGCCTTCAAGCCCATTTTACAAGCTGTGTCATCGACCAACTGGCGCTTGAGGCCCTTTGTGAACGGATCTGTCAGGTTCTCCTGACTCCGAACATCAACTACTGCAATTACACCTCTTTTGATAAGATCGTGTACTGCCATGTGCTTCAACCGCACAGTCCTCTTCTTTCCGTTAAAGAGGTCATTTGATGCCACCGCCGCAGTCGCCTGGTTGTCACAATATATTGGTATCGCCGGTATCTGAGCCCCAACCACTGGAAGATCATACATGAGCTCCCGAAGCCATTCTGCTTCATCTGCTGCAGTTTTAAGTGCATAGAATTCAGATTCCATGGAGGAACGAGAGAGTATAGTCTGCTTCTTCGACTTCCACGATATAGCAGCTCCACCCAAGGAAAAGACATATCCTCCTGTGGATCTCTCGCTTTCTACCTCTGAACACCAGCTAGCATCACTGAAGCCTTCCACTACTGTCGGATACCCGTTGTAGTGCAGTGTATATGTCTGAGTCTTCTTGAGATATCTCATCACCCGTTTCACAGCTTTCCAGTGCTCAACCCCTGGGTTGCTTGTGAACCGACTCAGCATTCCCACGGCAAAAGCTATGTCAGGCCTTGTGGCAGTGGTTACGTACATTAAACTTCCGATAATGCTAGAATACTCCAGCTGCCTGACGCTTTCCCTCGAGTTTGGCTTCAGCTTCTGATCACACCTGTATGGCGTATCGATCCCTGGAAGATCCTTATACCCATAGCGTGTGAGCATCTTCTCAATGTAGTGAGATTGTGACAGCGCTACTCCAGTGTCTGTCCGGATGATCTTTATGCCTAAGATGACATCTGCATCCCCCAAGTCCTTCATACTGAACTTGGTTGAGAGGAACTTCTTTGTCTCTGTGACACAGCCTATATCCGTACCTAGGATTAGCATGTCGTCCACGTACAGACAAACGATGACTCCTCTTCCATCAGCGAACTTTGTGTAAACACATTTGTCCGTCTTGCTGACTCTGTAGCCGTTTAACCTAATAACTTTGTCAAACTTTTTATACCACATCTTGGGAGCTTGCTTCAAACCATATAATGATTTCACCAACTTGCAGACTTTGTCTTCAAGACCTTTGACGACAAATCCATCTGGCTGTTGCATGTAAATCTCTTCGGTCAGCTCCCCATTCAGGAATGCTGTCTTTATATCCATCTGATGTATCACCAACTTATGTATAGCTGCTAGAGCGATTAACATCCTGATGGTGGTCATCCGAGCTACTGGAGCATACGTGTCGAAGTAGTCTATCCCCTGTTTCTGAGAAAATCCCTTGGCTACCAGCCTGGCCTTGAACTTGTCAATAGTTCCATCTGCCTTCATCTTCTTCTTGAAGATCCATTTACATCCGATGGGCTTTTCTCCTTCAGGTAGATCTACCAACACCCATGTGTTAAACTCGTCATTCACTGCCTCCTTCCAGAAGATAGCATCTCTGGTCTTCATCGCCTCATCATAGGTAAGCGGATCTGCTTCCACATGATAGGTGACAAAGTCATCTCCGAAGTCTTTCGGTCTCCTCGCTCGCTTAGCTGACGGCTCTGCGAGTTCATCAACAACAGCTTCTTCTTGGACTACTGGCCCATATGAGATTTCAGTCTCATTTGCACCTACATTATTTTTCGGAATGTTCGAAAGAACAATGTTTTTGTCTTTTACAAACTTGTCTTCAAAGTATTCAGCATCGCAAGATTCGATGATATGATTTGACTCAATATCAAGAAATCTCCTAGCATCACTCTTCTCGGCATACCCCAAGAAGATCGCCTTCGTAGTCCTTGTCTCTAGCTTCTGAATCTTCAGATCTGGGAGCTTCACATACGCCAGACACCCCCACACTCGAATGACATTCAAGTTTGGTCTGACTTTGAACCAGAGTTCATGAGAAGTTACGTCCGAAGTTGCATATGGCACTCTATTCAGAATAAAAGTGGCCGTTAAGCTTCTCTCCAGTAGCATTTTGGAAGGCCTGCAGTAAGCAGCATAGAATTTATTATTTCTGTTAATGTTCGGTTCTTTCTATCTGCTACTCCGTTGGATTGAGGAGAATATGAAGCAGTAGTCTCGCATATGATTCCATGTTCTTTGCAGAACGATGCGAATTCATGAGACCTGTACTCCCCACCTCGATCACTTCTTAACCTCTTGAGTTGTTGTCCAGTCTGCCGTTCAGCTTCGGCCCTGAACTCTCTGAACTTCTCGAAAGCTTCATCTTTAGACTTGAGCAAGTAGACGAACGCGTATTTTGAGAAGTCGTCGATGAAGGTTATGAAATACTTCATCCCGGCCTTCGTAGAGAAATGTATGAAGTCACAGATATCGGAGTGCACCAACTCCAAAAGATCTGTGCTTCGATTGACCCGATAAAAGGGTTTCCTTGTGATCTTCGTCTGAGCACACACTTCACACTTCTCCACCTTACCCCCACATTTGGAGATAAGTCCTAGACTAGACATTTTGTTAATTCTTTTACAATGAACATGTCCTAGTCTATTATGCCACAACTCAAGAGAATAATCAGAGAATGAAACTGCATTAATGTCATCAAACTGGTTGACAAGCTGAATTTTAAACATTCCTTCGGTTTGATAAGCCTTCCCGAAGTATGTTCCCTTCTTGGACATCACCATCTGACCAGCATTGATGTCCATCCTCAAGCCTGCGTTACAGAGCAGGCTTCCAGAGATCAGGTTCTTGGCAATCGCCGGAACATACTTCACACCTTGAAGCGTCAGAGTGTTCCCAGAAGTGAGTTTTAGCTCCACAGTCCCGATCCCCAGAACTTCAGCTTGGGCCTGGTTCGCCATAACAACCTTCTCAGATATCGGCTGGTATGTGACGAACCATTTCTTGCCAGAATAGATATGGCAAGTCGCACCAGTGTCTATCCACCAGTCAGAGTCAACCCCCACAGTTGTGACCTGTGCGATCATAGCAACAATGTTAGAAACCAATGAAACCTTATTAGGCTCACCTTTCTCTGATTGTTTAGGCTTGGATCTGCATTCACTCTTGTAGTGGCCTTTCTTGCCATAATTGTAACAACTCACGTGGGACTTAGTCTTCTGTTGCTTGAATGAAGGACCCTTCACTTTTAGATTAGTGAAGTCCTTCTTCTTGGGATGAGAAGCCGCCTGCTTCCCCTTGGGATCTCTCGTCTGCACTAGATTGGCTTTAGCCAACTGTTTGGACAGAGTGTCCACCTTCTGTTGGGAACACATCTCGTCCTCAACATGGATCTCTTGAAGTAGATCTCCCAAGCTAATGTCTAGCTTCTTTCTGTGCATCCTTGCATAGAAGGTACTCCATCCAGCAGGAAGTTTTGAGACGATCCCTCCAACGACAAACTTGTCGGGAAGGGACATCTCTTCGTCTTCCAGTTTCTGACGTAGCTTCAGAAATTCCTTCACTTGTGGCAGCATGAACTTCTCGTCCTCAAAGAGCAATTTGTGATATTTTTCAACCACAAACATTTTGCTTATGTTCCTGTCTTCTTCATACAATTTTTCCACAGACTCCCATATGTCTCTGGCAAGTTCCTTTTTCGAGTAGGATTCTGCCAGGGAGTCCTCCATAGCATTCAGGATGAGAAGCCTGCAGATGCTATTTTTCCTTCTCCATTTGGCCTGGAGTTTGGTAGCCGCATTGATTGCGGCAGTAGATCCAGTGTCTGGAACAGAGGGTTCTTCCTCCAACAGAACATGATCAACGTCTTTTAGTTGAAGAGTTAGATAAACCTTTCTCTTCCAGACTTGATAATGCTCTCCATCGAACTTTTTTAACTTGCAGTAGTCCGATTGGACGAGCAAAGCATTAATGTTTTCCATCTATAAGGATCTTGCTTTGAGATTGTTAATCCCGAGACTTGATCAAAGATGGTAAAACAGATGCAACAAAGATCTACGATGATACAAAAACCAAATAACCCGATTACAATATGGAGGAGAGAAATAGAGAAGAGAAGATCTCTCGTTCTTTCTTGCAAAAGTGTTGCAATTGGGACAGAACGAGTTACAATAATCTAGAGAAAGATTAGATGAAGAACAGTTGCTGGGGTATCAAAACACTATTGCTCAAAGCAAGATTCGCCCCACACGATCTGCTTCCAGGAACCAGCAAGTTTGAAGAACTTGTGGAACGCTCGAAGTCACCTCTGTTCTGACTCCTCGGATGGACTTGCAATGGCGGCAGCAGCACTCTCTCTCTTTCTCCTTTTTTGACTTCTATTTTCGTAGTGACTACAAAGGAGGCCAGAAGAGAGTATTTATGGAGAGAGGGTGAAAACCCTAGCCGCCTCTTCAGTTATGGAAAGATTGAATCAAATCCCAAAAAGATAGCAACAAGATTAATTCAAATCCCACAAAGATAGCAACGAAATTAATTCAAATCCCACAAAGATAGGATCTGAATTAATCGCATTGAATCAGTCTTTCCATAACTGACTTGTAGTCTGCACAGTCAGTGGAACCCTCCATACGGCAGCAGCAGCCTGGCCGCATGAGCCTCATGGCCGCATGGACCGCGTGAGCCGTATGGACCACATGAGCCGCATGAGCCGCATGGACCGCATGGCCGCATGAGCCGCATGGACCGCATGAGCCGCATGAGCCGCATGGACCGCATGAGCCGCATGGACCGCATGGCCGCATGAGCCGTATGGCCGCATGAGCCGCATGGACTGCTGACATGCTAAGTGCAAAGTGCGCCAACAAAACGCCACATTACGCCTCATGAGCCCATGAGCCCATGAGCCCGAGTCCGAGTCCGAGTCCGAGTCGCTAAGCCCCTTTGGGGCTTAGCTCCAAATGGAATTAATCCAAGAGAATGACAAAAGCATTAATGCTTAATCCTTGGAGCCTTATTCTTACCTTCTAGTAAAATCACCCACATGGTTCCCTCCTTAGGGTCACCACCCCATGTGCATCTCTCAACAACACAACCAAGTATATATGTTGAGATAACTCATGGTGCATTTCCGATGTGGGACTAAAATTTTACAAGGCATGTTGAGAGCAAGCTCTCTCCATGTAAAGAAAGCACCAACAAGGAGCAGTTGGGTCTGGACTGGGTTGTGGGCTGCACCGATTTGGTGGCGGGGTGGCTGTGTTGGGGTTCGATGGAGGGTGTCATCGTCGAGTTTGGGTTTGGGGCTGTGGTGGAGTTGCTAGGTCGTGAGGATGAGCGGGGGTTGGCCATAAGGCGACAGGGTGGTGGTTTGGGTGTGCTGTGGTGGATGACGGCAGTGGCGGTCAGGCCGAGGGCGGGTCGCTGCGGTGGTTCCACGGCGTGGTTGGCTGGGAGTGCGGCTTAGAGGAGGGAATGATGGCTCTCGATCTAGGAAGGGATGAGTCAGGGATTAGACTAGGATTTGATTGTGTCGGGGGGTGTCTGACACGGAAGAGAGGAATTTGTACGTGTAAAAATTGGAATAAGATTTTGGACACCGACACGTTGTACGACACTTATGGGTGGAGGAGAATTTTGTGGAATAAAAATGGTGAGAGAAATTAATAGGAAGGCTCCCCTATTTATAGGGTTAAGAAAATCCTTGGTAGATAAGGATTGGAACCTTTTTAAAACTCTCTAGGATAAATTACAGTAATTCAAATCAAATTGACACTCATCAAATCCAAATCCAAATCCGAATTTAATATTTATATAAATTTGCTCTGTAAGTTTAAATATATTAAGAATAAATTCTATAAATTTAAATCTTAATTTAAATTATAATAACTAGTTAAACATTAAATATGATTTTCAAAATATCTTCGTAAATATTAAAAAATAATAGTAAGTAATTTTGAAAATTACCGTAAATATTTAGCTACTAATAGGAAATAACTTTAAATACATTTTCAATAAATTAAGATAAAAATAATTTCGAAAATCAAATACTTGAAATTCCTTCTTGCAAATAAAATAAAAAATTTTAATTAGTTTTGGAAAGATTTAAAATATGCATGCGACACAATATATTACGTACAATAGTTATTTTCTAAATTATCATTTGTATCATAAAATAAAATTGCCGTCTTTATAAATAAATAAACAGTTAAAGGTTTGGCAATCTCAACCTGTCATAAAATACTTATTTCTATATGTAAATTCTTTTAATAAAATATTTGTATAAAAAATATACCAACTCACAATTTCGTACTCTACGTACAAATATGAAAAATGTGAACTTGTACGCGACGTACAGTTATGAAAAACAAGAAAATCGATACCAATTTTAAAATAAAAAAAATCGTAGTAAAAATTTAGGGGGTTTACATACTCCGTTATCGGATGATGGTTCCGGACCCTCGTCTCCTAGTACTCCAGTGTACTGACCAGTAAGGTTGTAAAAATCGCTAGTCGGCCGCTAGTCGGTTTGTGGGGACTACGGATTAATCGGACTACTCGAGGACTAGTCGGGGACTAGTCGGTTTAGAATTTTTAATGAATATATATATGTAATATGTTATAAAAATATTTTTAAAAATAATATGTTAATTGTTGAACTTTTAGTTATTGTAGTGCATTTTCTTATTCATTATTTTGCACAAATTTCCATTTCGATAAATCTTTAAATAATATGTTAACAACTTACTATTTTGCATGGAGAGTTACAGCCGCAGTAGCAAGCAAAAACAAAAAAAAAGTAACAAGCAAAAATTAAAAAAAGAGCCACAACAACAGTAGAAAAAAGATAACAAAGAAAAAGTAAAAATAAAAAAAGAGTAGGCTAGTCACTTTTTTCAAAAATAGAAAAAAGGCAGCAACAAAGTAAAGAGTCGACGGCGACTGCCTTGATGAAGTCGATGGCAGCCCAGACTAGTACCAATTTAGCCAATTTTTGGATAGACCAGCCCCTAATCGAGTCGACGGTGGCCGACAAGTGACTAGTCGGGGACTAGCCCCTAGTCGAGTCGGCGGCGGCGGACTAGCGACTAGTCGGGGACTAGTCGACCGCCTAGAGGGATTTTTACAACACTGCTGACCAGTCATATTTTTGACTGCATCGATGGTACGTGGCAGTACTCCTGGGACGGGCATTTTCAGGCCTGAGACTACCCCGTCCAGCGTTCCGAATGCTGACGACACTACGAAAACGGAGGAGCGGGTGGAGGAGGTCGCACCTACTTCATCCCCATATGATCCGAGCGATCCTCCATGCGCCCCTCCGGACGAGACGAGGATGGAGATTTGGTCCGACGGGCCTACAAAGTAAGTTAATTAGTCAACATTAATTTATAAATATATCTATATATTCATGAATATAATTTTTGTTGTGTAGATATCGTCCTTCGTCAGTTCAGAGGGCATTGGGGCTATTTATGAGGTCCAACTACGGTGGCCCTTCGATCAACTACTCGGATGCCTTGGACGAGAGGAAGGCATTTTGGTTTACCCACTTCAAGGTAACTAAAGTATATTGCTTTTAGTATGAATCATCTTTTATGCATATTATATAACTAACTAATTTAATTCTTTAAAAAAAATTATCCACTACACCGGGCTGAGAAGATCGAGAAACAATTTCCTACCGTTGCCGCCAAGTTGATCCGGGATGCGATCGACGACCAGAAGGCTCGAGAGTGCTCCAGAAGACCGATCCAAGGTTGGATCACACCCGATCAGTGGACTACGATGAGGGCTAGATTCGACGATCCTCGATAAAAGGAACGGTCGGAGAAGACGAAGGCGACTAGGACGAGGACAGGAAAGTGGTATGGTGGCTCGATTCCCATGATAAAACATTTCCGTTGTATGGTATATATTTTACTGTAATATATTATTTTAATAAAAGTAGGAATAAAATATTTAATTTCAATAACAAACAAATTATTATAATAGATAATGAGGGATGAGGACGCTAACATGGTGACCGTCTGTAACTGCCTATTTTCAAAAATGAGAGTAATTTTCTAATTTTCATATTCCTATATTTTTTTATGATTATTTATTAATATTGTATTTTGGGGATTAGTTTAGTCGGGTTTGAGTTTTGTCTAGTTTTGACTTGTGTTAGTGGCTCGGGTAGCTTAGACTCTAGTCGGGACCCAAAGATTAGCTAGGCATGGCCCACAAACCCAACATATTAGGCTAGTGCAATTAGGCTAATACCACATGACTAGTTAGTTCATTTAGAGATTAGAAACTTGACCCTTTTGACACCAAACCTTTGCATGCTCCTAATTAACCAAAGGAGAACTAGAGGGGTGCAACTTAGACATTTTACCAACCCAATTAGGGCACCCTTGTGGCCGTCCATAGATGGCATGGGTTCCTCCATTCTTTTATTTCTATTGTAGCCTCTTTTCTCCAAATAGTGTTCTTCCCCAAACTTGAGACCTTCCTTCTTGATTTTATCTCCCAAATCAACTCTTTCTTCCTCCATTTTTCTCAATCTATCAAGGAGAAGGTGCCTACTTGGAGTGGGGAGCAAGGAGCAAGGAGAGGAGTCCATTTGCAAGGGGTGCTCATGTCGAAACCGTGTTCTTTTGATTGAATCATTGGGATACAACTCCCAATAGGTATCTCTCTCTCTAAACCCTCTCTATTTCATCTTTCCTTTGTATTTTTTTTAGTTTTGAATCCATAGGAACCACCCACATGCATGAACCACCCTTAGGTTTAATTTAGAGGCTCTTTTGAGTCCTCAATAGGAAATTAAGAGTGGTTTGGTGTCACCCATAGAGAAATTCCGAGGGTGGCCCACCAAGTACTGTTTGTGTTTATGCAGGATATTTAGACTTCTAATTTCAGTTTTATATGTGTTAGAGAATAGATTATCCATGGTTAGAATGTCCCATTTAGTTTTCATATAGATACCTATGTATGTATCTTTGTATTTTTAGCCTACAAATCATATTTTGTGTAGAGATATCAATTTGGTATATAATTGTGTTAGTGGACTGTTTTGGTATGTTATTGTATATATATATTGATATGTTAGGGTGTGGTTGTGTTAGTGAGATATGTGTCTTGTGTGTGTTAGTGTTTCTGTCTATTTGGTTAGTGGCTTGATTGTCATGAGGTGAGGGGAGTGTGTGTGTTTGAATATGTGTTTGTGAAGAGGGAATGATGTTTGTATATGTGTTGTGAAAGGGGATTTGTTTAATGAGATATATGTGTGCTTGTGAGAGTGATAGGTAGAGAAGAGTGTGTGTGTTATGTGATGTAGAGAGGGGGGATTATAGCAGCAGCCATCACAACAATAGGAGCAGCAGCTGCTGCAAAAATTACTGTAGCAGCAGCAGCAATTACTGTAGCAGCGGCTGCACTAGCAGCAAAAGCAATAGCAGCAGCTGTAAAGCTGCTATAGGCAACCACCATAGCCCCCTTTGCAACCCTATTTTGCCCCCAATCTATTGACCCTATTGTATGAGTAAGTGAGTATTAGTATAGAAGTTTATATATGTTAGAAGTTAGATGTTAGTTTCTATGTATATATGTTAGAAGTTAGATGTTAGGATATCTTAGATACCTTAGATGTTAGAATTTCTAGTTAGGATATCTTAGTGTCTAGAGATAGATAGTTAGTATCCTACCTAGAAGTATCTTAGGATATCTAGATATATTATTATCTTAGTATGGTATCCTAAGATTAGCTCTAAGATAGTGTCTTAGATAAGTAGATATATAAGTTAGATATCTAGATATGTTGGTATCTTGAGATACCCAAGTAGTATCTTGGGATATCTTGGGATTTACCTTTTACCTTAAGGTAATGGGTTTACCTACAAGGTAAGGGGATTGTTAGATACTAAGGTATTGGTTAACTAGTGGCTTGGGGTAGATGGACAGATACTAGATAGCCAAGGTATTGGTATTGGGATACCAATGAGGATAAGGTATATGGTATCTTGGTAGGTAGTAGTTAGGAATAGGATATTTGACTTAGATTTGACCTTATTTGACCAAGGTTGACTATTTTGACTGAAAGTCAAAGTAGAGTCAACATCTAACCTAGATTGGACTAGCAGTTGACCAGTTGACCAAAAGTCAACTGTAGGTTAACCCTTGACCTAGATTGACCTAGTATGATCTAGTTTGACCTAGTTTGACTTAGTATGACTTAGCATGACCTAGTTTGACTTAGCTTGACTGAGTTTGACCTAGATTTGCATAGCATGCACTAGAAAATTATGCCTAACACTGTTAAACCCTATTTAACTCATGTATATCTCATCTTTAGGTATGTGACTTCACTCTGAGCCTCGGTACATTATTGACATTTTTCTACCAGATCTCAGGCGAGTACATTCTCTGATAATATTTCTATTTTATGATATCGTCTATGTTTCTTGTACTTAGTGTAGATATCCTGGTTCTCCTGACACATTGTTCACACGGATTGGTATTTGTCTGGATCCCGTCATGAGATGTTATTTCTTGTATTCTTTGGTATGCGTTGTGCAAGACTCCTTATTTCTCGTGCATTGTGTAGACACGATTCCTGTGAAGGGCTCGCGACCTTCTCAGAGAATATGTGTCATAATGTGTCATGGTTGGATCTACTATACTAGTCAGGGGTGGAGATAATAGCGTAGATATGTGATCAATACTCTCCTTGTATCAAGTCTTGAACCTTGAACAGTGTTAATCATACACCGCACGTATGATTAACCAGACCAAATCTTGTTTCATGTTCCTAAGCCGATCACATGTTGAAACTAGTGCTAACTCACATAGATAGTAGTTTTTCTGATTCATGTATATGATATACAATGTTCTCTTGCTCTTTCATTTATTTACAGTCTGCCTTACCATGATTCATGTACATATCACTTTACCTTGTATATTCTCTCTATTTACTGCTACATATTCTTTATCGTCTAACTAGAACTGTTATTGGAGATTTGTGCTCGTTCCATCCTGACTGAATATGTTGATAAAATTTTACAGATTATGGCGAGGACGAGTGTCCTACCTACTATGGTCCTCATGACGCAGTGGGCGTAGACCGGGAGACCCTAGTCTAGCAGGGGTTAGTTCCAGCCGATGAGGCTTTAGTAGTAGCTCAGCTAGATTAGTTTGGTACTGGACTTTGTCTCCATATTACACTTTGGCATGTTATTATTTTAGTATTGTATTTGAGATTGTTGACTCTGAGACTCTGGACTTGTATTATTCTGTGTTGGATTTTCTAGTTGATATTTTCATATCTTGTGTCTTTACTTTTTCGTATCTTCTATCCTTCTTAGAATTTTGTGATTGAGTATATTATATTGTCATTGCTTGTCCTCCGTTCGGAGTTGACCATTTCGGCAGGTTTGATATTATAATTGTTGTTAGATAGTAGACGTAGACAGCGTTCTACGCCATTTCTGTGGCATAGGCTGGGACGCTGTCATGCACTCGTGCCCTCACTCCGGGTGTGGATCGTGACACATTTTTAGTGGTGGCTCATGCAGGTCAGAAGTCATAATTAGTGCGATATCGTAGTAGTGCTCGACTTAGAGTGCTGCTACGAGCCTGTTATAGGTTTAGAAGATATAGGCTATAGGCTAAGGATACTCAATCACAGTTAGAAAACTTTCAATTTGCTTCTATACAACTGTCCTTTCTTGATGTTGATTATTTGTACACTAATTGTCCTCCTTTGATATATTCTATCTTGTGCCATATTGACTTCTTTCTTTCGATCTGCCTTCAGGATGGTGATGACTCAATCTCAGCGTTCGGAGCCTACGGATACTGAGAGGTCTGTTACATCCCGTGGACCTGATCCAGTCACATCTACTGCATTCGGGGTATCTGCAGTTGCTTTCGGGGAGCTCCTCCACCAGTTACGAGTACTATCCCTGAGGTCACTACGATCACTCCTGCTACAGTACAGAGAGCTACGAAAGGGGTTGTTGTCGGTGTTCTTCCTCCTCCTATGCAATGGACTTCTCTGTCTGTAGCTGAGGATCTGCCTCCTCCGCCTCTACCACCTACTGATATAGGGCAGATGTTTACCTTCGGCAGGTGATGGAGGCCCAGCGAGCCCAGACTGAGGCTCAGCAGAGGCAGACGGACGCAATGCGTCAGGGTATGGAAGATGCCCACCAGTTGGCTCTAGAAGTCGTGGAGCGAGGGGCTCCAGCACAAGGAGCACAGCCGAGGCCGGGCAACATCTAAGACTTCAAGAAGTTGAGGCCTCGGGACTTAAGCAGAACCGAGGGCGTCGTCTATGCGGATGACTGGCTCGAGGATATCGAGCATCAGATGAGGGCTTTCCGTCCCGCAGATGACCTGAAGGTCGAGGAGGTTGGACTGCAACGGTAAGATATCGCCCGCACTTGGTTCAGGAACGAGCCGGCACTTGCAGGAGAGGGCCACACCTGGGCGGAGTTCAAGGACCTCTTCAAGGAGAAGTTCTTTTTCCCTACGGACAAGATCAATCTGGCGAGGCAATTCCAGAATCTCCAGCAGAGGAGTATGTCTGTGGAGGAATACACTACAGAGTTCAGTAGGCATAGCCGATACGTAAAGAATATGGTGCGTGACCTGGAGATCAAGACGAGTTAGAGAGGGGTTGATCTGGGTTATGAAGATCCTCATCCCCTCTTTTTATGCGACATATTCGGAGATCCTTGCGGAGGCTCGCAAGGTGGAGCAAGAGTGGGGCTTGAAGCCCAAGAGGGACCGTGATCTGTTTTCGGGGGCTACTAGCAGCACGGGGGCTGCTAAGCGTGCTCAACTCCAGCATCGCTCTTTTCCGTAACACCCACAACAGATTCATGCTTCGGCTAGGGCACCAGTTCAGTAGGTGCCCCAGCAGCAGCAGGGACAGGCACAGCAGGCTCTTCTTTGCTGCAGGAAGCCTGGTCACCTCTGGGAAGTTTGCAGGAGGCGATTGGGAGTGTGCCTATATTGTGGCGTCGAAGGGCATCAGTTGAAGTATTGTCCCTCGAACCATCGTCGTACAGCTCAGGGAGCACAGGCTAGGCCACATATGGCACCGCATCACGCCCCGCACCAACAGTAGGATATACCCCGCTAGGACAGGACTTTTGCGATGACGGTCGAGGAGACCCATACTGCAGGTGATGGACTAGGAGGTTAGGTCTTGTTCTTTTTTTTTCCCGTTTCTTTCCACCCATTGATTGTTTGATTGCTTTCTTAGTACCTTTAGCTTGCATATGTGATGTTCATGCTAGATTAATAGAAAACCCCAATGGAGACTGCAATAACATGACACTGTAGAGACTAAAATCATGCATGTTTGTTCCCCTTTCCATAGAATTATATGTTGTAGAACTTTGATAGAATTTTGTAGACCTTGATTGTTTGGGGGCTTGACCTAGAGAAGAATACAACCATTTCAAATTTCGAGGACAAAATTTTTCTAAGAGGGATAGGATTGTAACTGCCTGTTTTCAAAAATGAGAGTAATTTTATCATTTTTCATATTCCTATATTTTTTTATGAATATTTATTTATTAATATTATATTTTGGGGATTAGTTTAGTCAGGTTTGAGTTTCGTCTAGTTTTAACTTGTGTTAGTGGCCCGGGTAGCTTAGACTCTAGTCGGGACCAAAAGATTAGCTAGGCATGACCACAAACCCAACATATTAGGCTAGTACAATTAGGCTAATCCCACATAACTAGTTAGTTCATTTAGAGATTAGAAAGTTGACCCATTTGACCCCAAACCTTTGCATGCTCCAAATTAACCAAAGGGGGACTAGAGGGGGGCAACTTAGACATTTCACCAACCCAATTAGGGCACCCTTGTGGCCGGCCATAGATGGCATGGGTTCCTCCATTCTTTCATTTATATTGTAGCCTCTTTTCCCCAAATAGTGTTCTTCTCCAAACTTGAGAGCTTCCCTCTTGATTTTATCTCCCAAATCAACTATTTCTTCCTCCATTCCTCTCAATCTATCAAGGAGAAGGTGCCTACTTGGAGTAGAGAGCAAGGAGCAAGGAGAGGAGTCCATTTGTAAGGGGTTCTCGTGTCGGAACCGTGTCCTTTTGATTGAATCATTGGGATACAACTCCCAATAGGTATCTCTTTCTCTAAACCCTCTCTATTTTATCTTTCCTTTGCATATTTGTTAGTTTTGAATCCATAGGAACCACCCCCATGCATGAACCACCCTTAGGTTTGATTTAGAGGCTCTTTTGAGTCCTCAATAGGAAATTATGAGTGGTTTAGTGTCACCCATGGAGAAATTTCGATGGTGGCCCACCAAGTGTTTGTATTTATGCCCAATAGGCTATTTAGACTTCTAATTTTAGTTTTATATGTGTTAGAGAATAGATTAGCCATGGTTAGGATGTCCCATTTAGTTTTCATATAGATACCTATGTATGTATCTTTGTATTTTTAGCCTACAAATCATATTTTGTGTAGAGATATCAATTTGGTATATAATTGTGTTAGTGGACTCTTTTAGTATGTTATTATATATATATTGATATGTTAGGGTGTGGTTGTGTTGGTGAGATATGTGTCTTGTGTGTGTGTTAGTGTTTGTGTCTATTTGGTTAGTGGCTTGAGTGTCATGAGGTGAGGGGAGTGTGTGTGTCTTGTGTGTGTGTGTTAGTGAAGAGGGAATAATGTTTGTATATGTATTGTGAAAGGGAATTTGTTTAGGGAGATGTATGTGTGCTTGTGCGAGTGATAGGTAGAGAAGAGTGTGTGTGTGTGTGTGTGTGTGTGTGTGTGTGTGTGTGTGTGTGTGTGTGTGTGTGATGTGATGTAGAGAGGGGGGATCATAGCAGCAGCCATCACAGCAATAGGAACAGCAGCAGCTGCAAAAATTACTGTAGCAGCAGCTGCACTAGCAGCAAGAGCAATAGCAGCAGTTGTAGGCTGCTATAGGCAGCCACCATAGCCCCCTTTGCAACCCCATTTTGCCCCCCATTGTATGAGTGAGTGAGTGTTAGTATAGAAGTTTATATATGTTAGAAGTTAGATGTTAGTTTCTATGTATATATGTTAGAAGTTAGATGTTAGGATATCTTAGATACCTTAGATGTTAGAATTTCTAGTTAGGATATCTTAGTGTCTAGAGATAGATAATTAGTATCCTACCTAGAAGTATCTTAGGATATCTAGATATATTACTATCTTAGTATGGTATCCTAAGATTAGCTCTAAGATAGTGTCTTAGATAAGTAGATATATAAGTTAGATATCTAGATATGTTGGTATCTTGAGATACCCAAGTAGTATCTTGGGATATCTTGGGATTTACCTTTTATCTTAAGGTAATGGGTACCAACAAGGTAAGGGGTTTGTTAGATACTAAGGTACTGGTTAACTAGTGGCTTAGGGTAGATAGATATATACTAGATAGCCAAGGTATTGGTATTGGGATACCAATGAGGATAAGGTATAGGGTATCTTGGTAGGTATTGGTTAGGAATAAGATATTTGACTTAGATTTGATCTTATTTGACCAAGGTTGACTATTTTGACTAAAAGTCAAAGTAGAGTCAACATCTAACCTAGATTGGACTAGGAGTTGACCAGAGTTGACCAGTTGACCAAAAGTCAACTTTAGGTCAACCATTGACCTAGATTTGATTAGGAGTTGACAAGAGTTGACCAGTTAACCAAAAGTCAACTTTAGGTCAACCCTTGACCTAGTATGATCTAGTTTGACTTAGTATGAGTTAGGATGACCTAGTTTGACTTAGTTTGATAGCTTGACTGAGTTTGACCTAAATTTGTATAGCATGCACTAGAAAATCATGCCTAACACTGTTAAACCATATTTAACTCATGTATATCTCATCTTTAGGTCTGTGACTTTACTCTGAGCCTCGGTACATTGTTGACATTTTTCTACCAGATCTAAGGCGAGTACATTCTTTGATAATATTTTTGTTTTATGATATCGTCTATATTTCTTCTATTTAGTGTAGATATCCTGGTTCTCTTGACACATTATTCACACGGATCGGTATTTGTCTGGATCCCGTCAAGAGATATTATTCATTGTATTCCTTGGTATATCTTGTGCAAGACTCCTTGTTTCTCGTGCATTGTGTAGACCCGATTCATGTGAAGGGCTCACGACCTTCTCAGAGAATACGTGTCATAATGTGTCATGGTTGGATCCACTATACTAGTCGGGGGCGGGGGTATTAGCGTAGATATGTGATCAATACCCTCCTTGTATCAAGTCTTGAACCTTGAACAGTGTTAATCATTCACCGTACGTATGATTAACCAGGCCAAATCTTGTATCATGTTCCTAAGCCGATCACATGTTGAAACTAGTGCTAACTCGCATAGATAGTAGTTTTTCTGATTCATGTACATGATATACACTGTTCGCTTGCTCTTTCATTCATTTAAGTCTTGATATGCCTTACCATGATTCATGTACGTATCACTTTACCTTATATGTTCTCTCTATTTACTGGTACATATTCTTTATCGTCTAACTAGAACTGTTATTGGAGATTTGTGCTCGTTCCATCCTGACTGGATATGTTGACAAAATTTTACAATTTATGGCAAGGACGAGTATCCTACCTACTATGGTCCTCATGACGTAGTGGACATAGACCGGGGGACCCTAGTCCAGCATGGGTTAGTTCCAGCCGATGAGGCTTTAGTAGTAGCTCAGCTAGATTAGTTTGGTACAGGACTTTGTCTCCAGATTACACTTTGGCATGTTATTATTTTAGTATTGTATTTAAGATTGTTGACTCTGAGACTCTGGACTTGTATTATTTTCTGTTGGATTTTCTGGTTGATATTTTCATATATTGTTGTCTTTATTTTTTTGTATCTTCTATCTTTCTTAGAATTTTGTGATTGAGTATATTATATTATCATTGCTTGTCCTCCATTCGGAGTTGACCATCTCGATCGGTTTTGATATTATAATTGTTGTTAGATAGTAGACCTAGACAGCGTTCTATACCGTTTCTACGGTGTAGGCTGGGACGCTGTCACGTACTCGTGCCCTCACTCTAAGTGTGGGCCGTGATACCGTCTTTCTGGCCACCCATCGGGAGGACGGAAAGCTCATCGATGATAGGGCCACGCAGAGCTATGTAAGTATTATTTTACATGTCACTAATTTTAGTATAACTTAAGAAATATGCAATATATATCCATAGACGGGGAACAACTAGGCTGGTAGTAAATATTATGCTTATCGAGATGCATATTTTTCTAGGATGAGTATCTTAGGCTAGAGCGTGAGATTACTAGTGCACCTGTGGAGGGAGGAGCTGGTACTTTCTTGCAGCCCCCTCCGGCTCGGACGTTGGACAAGCTCTGGATGACCGCCGTTGGTGGTCTTCAGAGGGGTACGTACTACGTTACGGAATCCTACGGCATCTTTATAGCGACGCAGTTATCCCGGACCCCCTCTACCAGTGTGTATTTTCCACAGCCCTCACAGAAGTCGGCCTGAGTGTAGGAATTTCGTTGCAAGGTTACTGAGCTGCATGACGAGCTATTGTGGAGGATTGCGGAGCAGCCACAGTCTTAGCCGCTGATGGACGATGCGGCGCTCACTGCACGATTTGATATGTTCGAGCGCGCCATTAGGAAGACGAGCGAGAGGATGGATTGTGCCATTCATGCGGTGCAAGAGAGGACGGATCTTACCGTTCAGGCGGTACATGGGTTACAGGTGATCATGGGCGATCAGCTTGCGAGGCTGGCGGCTGTTATGGATTCCACTAACTCTAGACTGCTAGCCATGGAGCAGACACTTCCTGGTCGTACGTCGACATCCGCATCGACTGTATCGGTTCCACTGCCTCCTATTCCTCCTATTGATGAGTCGTCACTGGTAACGCTGACACAGGCGCAGTATAGGTTCATGTTGTCCCAGATGCAGGGACTGCCTCCTCCTCCTCCTCCTCCTGACCAAGCGTAGTCCTTTATTGGAATTATTTTCATGTGTTGTATTGTTGTTTGTTGACCCATTGTTGGGTCTTTATGTATTTATTTTATTCATTTAGTGACTGTGTTATATTGACCCTGTTGAAACATTATTGGACAAACTCTTTTTATAGCCGTTTGGTAGTAGATTTGCTTCCACTCGACTATTTCATATCTTTCTTGTTGTTTGATTCTATTTGTTTGATTATTGCTAGTGTCTTTTCATCATTTGTCTATGTTTGTTTACTGGTGTTGAGTTTTCTACTGAAGGGGTCGGCGAACCCAGGAAAATCTATGTAGGGTTGCTCCAGGTCTATTATTTACAAACTGTCATTTAAAATGTATGTAGATTCTGGATTGAAAAGCAAACAGAATCCTATTTTTTAATTTTTTTTAAAAGTTAGCGATGCTTAGCGACATTTACCGACGAATAGCGATGCCACAGTACGTCGCTAACGTGTATCAATACGTCGCTAATCTGAAAAGCAAATATCGTAGATAGTCGCTAGACGTCGCTACGTTGCTGACATGGCGAACTCGACACGTCAGCAAGTAGTCTGCTAACGTCGCAAAGGACGTCGCTATTCATGTTTCAGAATGTCGCTAGCCTATGTCGGAGATATCGCTAACTGTTGCCAGACGTCGCTAATATCATGACATAGCAAACCCAAAATGTCAGATAGTATGTCACTAAACGTCGCAGGTTACGTCGCTAACCGCTTTAGCGACAATTAGCAACGAATATCTATGTCTCTAATTAGCAACGCCTTTTCGGCAAACGTCGCTATCCACTAAAAAGCTAGCGACGTCGGGGTGTCGCCAATGAACGTCGCTATGGTGACGAACATCGATGTATTCCATGTTAGCGACCAGGTAATACGCGACATGAAGATTTCTTCGCTAATTTTGTCGCTAAACAAAATCAGGTATGTTCTGTATGGTCCCCCTTATTCTCATAGTAGAAGGATGCAAATTGCCAGATAGAACTTGTAAGGAGATAGAAAATGATCCAGCATTAGTAGCTTTCTTTTCAATTTCCTCAGTTGTTGCTTCATTGTTTAGTTCCTCCACATCCTCTTCATCAGCCATTAGCATGAACAGCTTTTTCTCCTTGCACCTGTGCCCTTTAAACCACTTCTCATCACAGAGGTAACACAGCCCTAAACTTCTTCTTCTGGCTAGTTCACTTGGTGATATAGTTAGGGTAAAGGAATGAGTACCCTGAGAAGTTTTCCCTGCGGTAGTAGCTGGTCCTGATGTAGGCATAGACTTCTTGTGATCTTCATGGCCTTGCATAGCTCCAGTGTGAAAACTCCCTGTAGTCTTCATTAGGTATGAATTTGGCTTACCCAGCTTCCTGACTACCTACAATTTGGCTTCCTACAATTTGCCTACATGCATAGCAGTGAGAAGATTAGTAGGATTAGTCAATTGGACCTCATACCTAACTTCCTCTTTCAATCCCCCTATATATTGGCTGATCAAACTTGGATCTGAAATACCTTGTACATTTTTGGATAATTGCTGGAATTGCAGGTTATACTCATGTACAGTTTCCCTCTTGTTTGAGCAGTTTAAGATCAATCACATAATTAGTAAATTAAGATGGGCCAAATTTCATTCTTATGGCTTGACAGAAGTCATTCCACCCTATCATCCCTCTTTTGATTTTTATGACCCAATCAAACCAGTAGGTTGCAGTTCCTTTGAGTTGAACTGAGCAAACCTTGACTCTGTCTAATTTCGGTGTGTTATAGTAATTGAAGTAATGAGAAACCCTTAACAACCACTCTTCCACATCAGTTAACCTATTATAATCGGGTAATTTCAATCGTGGGGTTGGGTGTCCAAAGGGAGCAGGCTATTGTGTTGGAGTGTGAGAATTCCCCTAGAAAGAGTGTGAATTATTTCCCTGGATATGGGTGTTTGATACATCATTGATCCATTATTGAATGGGTTTCCCCCTCCTAGAGGTTGTGGTGAAGACAGTGGTGACTGGTAATTCATCATAGGTGAAGAAGTTGTATGCATGTGTAGTGATGAATTCCCTACTGGGATGTTTATGTTTGGTATATTACCAGTAGTGTTCACTCCAGACACCCTCAAATTCCCCATTCCCACATCAGATCCACCCCTAGATCGGGTCAATTCCTCCAATAAACGCTCAAACTGAGTATTCATAGTATGTCTGAGTTGTTGGATTGTACCTTCCATGGCGAGAAATCTACCATTCACATCCATAGGCATGTGTTCCTCTATCGATGACTCCCTGGAGCCATGGCTACTCGAGCCTTGCTCCCTCGAACCCTCATGGACGGTTTCCAGCTCTGATACCAAATTGTTAGATCCTCGTCCTGGATTCTCCAAGGCAGGAGGAGATCTAGCAAGATTAGACATGATGAAGATTAGATATGCTGGTGAAATCAATCAATTTGGGGAAAAGTTCTCTTTGGATCTGGAAAGGAAAAGTGCAGGAATACAAAGAAAGCTTAAGCTAAAAGTAAGATCTAACAAACTATTTGAAAAAATGCAATGATCATTCTCTGCTACTGACTTCTTCTCTATCTCCTTTTATAGGTGGCAATCACCAGCTATTGAAAGAAGGAAAGAAAAGAGATTGATACCATCGTATCATTAACAACCTATAACCACTGATTGGCTGACGTGGCTGAATGATTGCTGACGTGGAGAATTAAGCAACTAACTACACTTATTATGCTGACTGGCTATAAAAAAACTGACTGTATCGATTTGTTAAAATCTTTCTCTCTCTCTTTCTCTCTCTCTGATACTGATACTCCCCTCCATTCACTGATCAGTAGCAATGCTAATTGATCGCGAATGTATCAATCCTCCTCTCTTAAACTGACCTTGTCTCAAGGTCAAAATGCGGATAATCCTCGATAAACTTCTCATAGGGCACCCACTAAGCTTCCTCTTTTGTTCTATCCTTCCATTGCACTAGTAAGTCAACTGCTGCCTGATTCTTCCTCTGGACCAATCTCATGTCGAGAATGAAGTTTGGTTCCAAGATGGAATCTTTGAAATGTCTGGGTGGTTCTGTCTGTATTATAATCTTTGCCCCAAACTTCTTTTTTAATTAGAAGACATGGAAGGTAGGATGTATCAGGGCATCCTCTGGCAACTGCAACTTGTATGCTACTTCCCCAATCTTGGCTAAGACCTTGTAAGGGCCAAATAAATTGGAGGATAATTTCTGTGACTTCCTTTGAGCTATAGAAGTCTTTTTGTATGGCTGCAACCTCAAATAAACCCAGTCTCCAGGCTCAAATGATCGCTCAGTTCTGTGTGAATCAGTAAATTTTTTCATACGACCCTGAGCTAAGTGTAAGTTGTCCTTGAGCAACTATAGTACATGATCTCTAGAAGTCAAGGCTTCTACAACTTCCCTGTCTTGGATAGATTCTGTCACATGGATAAGAATGTAAGGAGGGGGTCTCCCATAGACTGCTTCGAATGGAGTGATTCTGGTGGCTGAATGCCAATTGGTATTAAACTAATACTCAGCCTAATTGAGGAACTTACTCTATTCTCTAGGCTTTTGTCCACAGAAGCATCTGAGATAACCTTCGATGCAACGGTTTGTTACCTCTATATGGCCATCTAATTGGGGGTGGTAGGTAGTGTTGTACTTTAGTTGAGTTCCCTGCAATTTGAAAAACTCTCTCCAAAACTGGCTTGTAAATACTGGGTCTCTATCTGACACCATTGATCTAGGCATTCCATGTAGCTTGAACACTCCATCAAGAAACACCTGAGCTACAGTTGAAGTAGTGTAAGGGTGATTAAGAGAGAAGATATGCACATACTTGGGAAGTCTGTCCACAACTACCATTATGGTAGTTTTGTGATAGCTATTTGGTAGCCCTTCTATAAAGTCAAGTGAAATGTCCTCCCGAACCCTATCAGGAATAGGAAGAGGTTGTAGGAGACCAGCAGGAGAAATGTTCTCCACCTTGTTTCTATGACATACTTCACACTCTTTGATGTAAGTTTGTACAACTCTTTTCATCCCCTTCCAGTAGCAGACCTTCTTTAACCTATGTAAGGTTTTAACCATCCCAGAGTGTCCTTCTTGCAACATGTCATGATGCTCTGTAATCATCAGTTTAGCAAAACTTGAGTCAGGATCTACAAGCAACCTATTCTTGTAATAGAGTAATTCACTTTTCAAAGAAAATTTGTTAGAGTCAAGTGCTCCTTGTGCCCATTTATCCAACTGCTCCTTGTAATACACAGAGTTCTGTATTTGCTGCTTAAATAGAGCAAGCCAATCTGCATTCACAACTGCTCATTGCAGAAAGAGGAGCTCCATCCCTCCTGGACAAACTGTCAGCTGCCACATTTTCTCTCCACTTCTTGTACTCCTCCCTGAAATGATATCCATGTAATTTAAGGACCCATTTATACTGAGCTTCTGTGTACAATTTATGTTCAAGTAGATACTTCAAGGACAGGTTATCAGTCTTGATGACAAAAGTCCTTCCCCATAAGTATTGGTTCCATTTCTTGATGGACAACAAAATTGCAAGAATCTCTTTCTCATAAGTTGACATAATTTGATCTCTCTCCTTCAACTGTTGACTTAAGTAAGCAATAGGTCTGCCAGATTGCATTAGTACTGCCCCTATGCCTGTGCCTGAGGCATCACACTTTAGTGAATTCTTGTGTGAAGTCTGGCATACACAACACTAGAGGACTAGTCAGAGCTTCTTTAAGTGTTTCAAAAGCCAATTGAGCTTGGTCCCCCCACTGATAGGAGTCCTTCTTTAATAGCTGTGTTAGAGGCCCTACAATCTCCCCATAGCCTTTGACAAACCTTCTGTAGTAGCCTGTAAGCCCAAGAAACCCTCTAAGTTCCTTAATGTTTTTTGGTGTAGGCCATTCCTTCACAGCAATAATTTTTTCATCATCCACCTGTACTCCACTCTGTGAGATCACATGACCCAAGTATTTGACATGTTGTTGTACAAACTTTTATTTGCTCTTCTTAATATTTAGTTTGTTCTCTTCTAGTTTCTGAAATACCCTCTCTAAGTGTTCCAAATGCTCTTCTTTAGTTGGGTTGTAAACTAATAAACTAAGATGTCATCAAAGAACACTAACACAAATTTCCTGAGGAATTCCTTGAAAACAGTGTTCATCAAGGCTTGGAAGGTGGATGGGGCATTAGTGAGCCCAAATGGCATAACAAGGAATTCGTAATGCCCCTCATGGGTCCTAAATGTTGTTTTGTGAATGTCCTCCACTGCCATTCTGATTTGATGGTACCCATATCTTAAGTCTTTGGAAAAATAGCTAGAGCCATGTAATTCATCAAAAAGTTCATCTATGAAGGGGATAGGGAACTTATCTTTGATAGTGTTGTGATTAATTGCCCTATAGTCAATACACATTCTCTAGGACCCATCTGACTTTTTGACTAGGATCATTGGAGAAGAATAGGTACTGTTGCTTGGCCTGATAACTCCATTCTCTAACAACTCCTTGACCCGCCTCTCAATTTCATTTTGTAGACATAGGGGTGCCTATAGGGTCTGCAACTGACTGGTAGAGAACCAGGTAACATAGGTATCTTGTGACCAAAATGCCTCTGTGGGGAAGTTCTGTAGGTTCTTCAAATAGCTTCTCAAATCTGCATAACAACTCTGCTAGCTCTGGGTCTTGATCTTCCTCCTGTGGATCAGTCTGAATGGCACAGAGTTGTATAAGGTACATTTGTGACCCTTGCCTTAAATCTTTATTTTGGGGTTCCAACAGTTGGGAATTGTTGGCCTGAATTCCCTTGAAGTTCTGCATCACTCCATTATCTGTAAACTTCATGCTAAGCTCCTTAAAGTTCCAGGTAATATCCCCTAGTGTACTGAGCCAGTTGGCCCCTAATACATCTTGGCATCCTGTTATTGGCAGTTGAAGCAAATTTGTGATGATTTTCCTTCCTTGACATTCTATGACAACTTCCAAGCAAACTCCCTTACTCTGCAGTTTTTCCCCATTTGCCACCATGACTTCAAAAGTTTCAGAGGTAACTGCAATCTTTCACTGAATTGCAAGTCTATAAAACTGTGAGTTAACCCTGAATCAACTAGGATTAGCACATGTCTGTTCTGTATGGTCCCCCTCATTCTCATAGTAGAATGATGCAAATTGCCAGATAGAGCTTGTAAGGAGATAGAAAATGATCCAGCATTAGTACTTTCTTTTCAATTTCCTCAATTGTTGCTTCAGTGTTTAGTCTCTCATCTTTTTCATCACCCATTAGCATAAACAGCTTTTTCTCCTTGCATCTGTGCCCTTTAAACCACTTCTCATCACAGAGGTAACACAGCCCTAAACTTCTTCTTCTGGCCAGTTTACTTGGTGATATAGTTGGGGTAAAGGAATGAGTACCCTGAAAAGTTTTCCCTGCTGTAGTGGCCGGTCCTGATGTAGGCATAGTCTTCTTGTGATCTTTATGGCCTTGCATAGTTCCAGTGTGAAAACTCCCTGTAGTCTTCATTGGGCATGAATTTGGCTTACCCAGCTTCCTGACTACCCACAATTTGGCTTCCTGTATTTTAGCTACATGTATAGCAGTGAGGAGATTAGTTGGATTAGTCAATTGGACCTCATACCTAACTTCCTCTTTCAATCCCCACATATATTGGCTGATCAAGCTTGGCTCTAAAATACCTTGTACCTTTTTGGATAATTGTTGGAATTTGAGGTTATACTCATGTACAATCCTCTCTTGTTTGAACAGTTTAAGATCAATCACATAATTAGTGAATTGAGATGGGCCAAATTCCATTCTTATGGCTTGACAGAAGTCATTCCACCCCCATCATCTTGTCACGCTCTGCTTCCATAGGAGCGACCGTCCTCGCTAAGGCGTGATGCCACGTGAGACTAGATTGCGCTCACGCAAGGCGGATTCCATAACGGCCGATTACAGGCTAGGCGACAGGGTTATCACACATAAGTCTCAAGCGAAAATATTGATACAACATCAAAAATTTGAAGCAAAACACAAGTCAAGCAAAATACGCTTTTATTGATATTGAAACAAAAATTACAATGTGGCGCAAGGCCAAAATTACAATCACTCAAGCTCACTCTTCTCACATTACAAGTCACTCTGCTCTCTCGCATCTCTCAATATAATTCGAGTAGGCCAGCAGAAGCTTCGGATAGACGATGTCCATACATTATGTCCTGTATAAGTCCAGACTCCATGCGGCCGTGCGTCTCAAAACGTCAAGGAACTCCATGTCTCGACGCATCCAAGCGAGCTCTGCGCCAACGAGCTTCTACATGTTCCTACACATAAAAACTGTATGGGTGTCAGTACTCAACTGTACTGGTGGTGTGAGCTCCTCGCCCACCCATACAAAACCAACACGTTTATTTAATTTGTGCAACATAATCCCTTTACGATTGTCTTTCTACTCTTACCATAGGATCAATTTTTGGACATAGACTCTCGTCCTATTTTGTGTCTCTAGACCATCCCATGCCTTACAACTAGCAACTTACTGATACTTTGTCTCTAGACCCTTCTCTTGTCAAAGACATCAACTTATCAAGCCGTGCTTGCCTTTTGGCCCATACTTAGAGACGTAACTACATGATAGTACCCAATTTTCGAGTGACCGTGCTACAAATCCATATTGAGGCCGTGTCTACCATATTGTCGCCTCGTGGCCCTTGCCACTTTAATCACCAACTGACCCAATCCAGACTTGTGAACAAAGTATCACTTAACCAACTTTGCCTTGCGACGATTTCTGACTTAAACTCAAAACGACTCAATTCCAATTTATGCAACTATATGCCAACAACTTAAGACTCGACGCCACATCTCCATGTCGAAGCACGATATCTACGTTGCAGCCAAATCTTAGGCCCCAAACATTGTCTTCTGATCATGCACCTATTCAACTCGACTCAATCCAAAGGCACACCTGCGGATTGTCGCCCGTGCTGACTCATCTATATGAAAGGTCACTAGCATCACAAGCTATCATGGATGTATAATTTTGTTAGTCAGGGTCCTTTCAATGCAAGTAGCTAGCCCCGTTGCAAGTCCCCGCTTAACCTGTGCTATCATCCTTGTACGACTATACCCTGTTTCCTCCTAGGCCGAGTCGGTCCCGTGGCCCCGGGTTGCCGCTCGAGGAACCATCGCCCTTGTCGACAAGTTGTCTATGACCATGCAAGACTCGACTCGAACTGACGTCTCACACAGTCTTCTTCCAATGTTACTATCCTTTCAGGACCAAGTTCAAGACTTCTAACATTTGAGACCGCCTCGATGACCCATGGTCGTGAGCATTCTTCCTTGTTGTCCTATCATTTTACTCAACTCAGTAACGCCTATTTGATAGTCCTTTTCCAAACTCATCTTGAACCTACCGTGGTTTGTGCCTTAAATACTAAGTTTGTGACATTGTGCCTTAAGCCAACTTGTGTTCTGTGCGACACTACCATCCAAGTCATACTTTATATGACGGGCCTTACGATCGTGAAACCAAGTAATTTTGACAACTGCAAAAAATATAGGACAGTGCTTAGAATGACTTTGATAGCCTAGCATAACTTAGCCTAATTTAATCGCGCAACAACTTGACTTGCGAAGGCTGTGTCGAGCCTCGCATCGCAGGAACGTGTTGTGCACACGTTCGACTTTGAACAACCAAACTATCTGGGTGCCTAGACTTATGTCATAAGCCGTACAATGCAACTTAACCCGTGGGGCGAGCAAAGGCTATGCCAAGCCTTGGACGATGGGACCGTGCATGCTTTATCAAGCGTTTATACGGGCGACGCCTATGACTCAGGCAAATACTTAGCTTTGTGGCGAAGACGAACTTTTTCTTCTCCCAAGCCACGGGACGAAGGACCGAGTGTCATTTTGAAAGATATCGTGCATCGTTTCTAAGCCGAACGTAGGACCTTTTTCTATGTTCAAACTCAATCGACGCAACTTGGAATTATTCCCTTAGCTATGTGGATCCGTCTCTTTTATTATCAAGCCTACGGTGCATTAAAAACTTTTGTTTTATTAGTACAAAGGCCAAGCTGAGGCAGGTTCACCGATGCCACCCACCTGAGCGAGGAGTCGCCTCGATCGAGCGGGCCTTCGAGCAAGCCATTGTATGGCTAAGTTTGAACGCCATCAGCATTTTGATTCCTCCAATTGACTGAGCGGGACGGGGCACTACATCATACACCACTTAGAAAAAGTTTCGTCCTCGAAACTAACGGGCCTTCGAGAAAGCCATTGCATGGCTAAGTTCGAATGCCATCAGCGTTTTGATTCCTCTAATTGACTGAACGGGACGGGATACTACATCATACACCACTTAGAAAAAGTTTCGTCCCCAAAATACATACATTTCAACCAAGCCTCGTGTAATACCCCTGTCCCAAAATACGTAGGACTAGGAACGTAGACATGCCAGCCGTATAATAAATATACGTAAGCTGTACGTACTGGTGGCCAGCCAATCACGTACGTCCGTGTTCTATATGCGACACACAACTTCGTGGTACGACGTGTCAAGGCCAAATGAATGCAGCACACAAGGTGGTCCCTTAAATCTAGGTTTAATGTGTAAGAAAAATAATACATAGCAGAAAATATAACTAAACAGTAAGTTCTAACAAGTTATACCATGTATCACAGTTTATTTTGCATAAAGAAAATAATGAATAATGCATAAAATATGAGCTAAAATAAATAAACAGCAAATGGCAAGGTGTCTTGCCTGATTGACGCCTGAGGTGGTGCTGCAATGATCAAGGTGGAACGAACTGCGACTTCGGTGTAGTAACTATGCAAGGTGACTTCAGATAACGGCACGGACGATTCCATCGGGTCCAGGACGGTCAAGTTAGCTAGGGTCGGTAGGAGGGGATACAGAATTGGCGAGGAGATAGGGAAAAGGTGATTAATTTTAGACGGGAGGATAATCGAAGGAATAAAAAGGATAATAATATACATTTTCGATTTTCAGAAAAAATACTTATAATCTTTGAAAAATATTCTATTAACTGAAAATATATAGGTAGTTATATATATATATATAGATTATATATATATATATATATATATATATATATATAATATATATATATATATATATATATATATATATATATATATATATATATATATATATATATATAATATATATATATATATATATATATATATATATATATATATATATATATATATATAATCGTTTTTAGGCAAAATATTCTAAGTTTAAAAAAATACATTTTTAAGTAGGAAAAACTATATCTTATTTGTTAAGAAATTATTTGATAAATATTAACAAAGAAAATACATTTTGGCTAAAGCCCAAATTTGGAATTACATAGATAGCTCTAACCCCTATATTATATATATAGTTTGAAAATTAATAATATAAGATTTCCCAAAATAATAACTTTAATAATAATAAACATAATAAGTATGATAATAACTAATAACAACAACAATATTAATAATCTTATACTTAATTACTGCATTACTAATACTATTAATAATAATAATAATAATAATAATAATAATAATAATAATAATTACAACAGTACATGTACTGCTGTTCTCCTCTTCTCAAGATTGAAGAATAAAAATAATAATAATAATTAACAACAACAAAAAATAAAATAAAAATAAAACAATCAGATCAACAATATGGTTTTTAGATTAAAACTATATACCATAAATAATATATTTAAAATATGTCAAAATATTGATAATAAATAACAATATTGATATATATATATATTAGTGAAATCAATGAGATAAATATTAATACCAGAATAATATTATGAAATAATAATTTTATTAGTAGTAATAAAAGTATTGTATGCATATACATGTATATACACCAAAATATGTACATACTTTATTACTTACTAATATTTAGATAAAGTAATTAAAATATTTAGAATAATGATGGGACAGTTGTTGTCTGTCCTTGGGAAAAGAAAACATTGGAGAGAGAGAGCTGAACACCATTAATAAGAAAAAGAGGGAGAGGGAGGAGTAAGTAACAAAAAGCTTTTAATAGAGAGAAAGCTAGAGAGAGTGAGTACCAGAGAGAAGAGAGGGAAGTAGAGAGATCAAGAGCGGTGGAGGGTTTCCGGCGAGAGACTCGAAAGAGAGAGGGGTTCTGGTCGGGGAGAGGTGGCAGTCACGGAGTGGCACGATGAGGGTTCCAACGGCGGCGGCACGCGCTCGATGCTGCCAAGCTGGATCCGATAGGGGAGTAGCAGCGCCGATGATCGAGAAGGTCACTGGTGTGGGCGCGGCCGCACGTGCAATTTCTGGAGAGGTGCACGTTGGCGGATGATTGGGTGCGGACGGGTCGCCGGCCAAAGGACCCTGGTGGTAATGGCGGTGATGGTTGGAAACGGGACGGAGCTTGGCGGAGGAGGATGTGGCGTCCACCGGCAGTTGTCGGGCCGGAGAACGGGTCATGACAAGGAGGTTCGACAGAGAAGAGGGTTCGAGCTCGGTGGCGGGGAGGCTTCGACGCGGCGGTGTAGTAACGCGTGCGGCGGTGAATAGGTTAGTGGTAGTAATCGATGGATTAGGGTTCCGTGATGATGGTCAAGCGATTTGATGTGGTGGAGCGGTTTGATATGGCCGGGACTAGCACGGCGGTGGGCTAACCACGCATGGGGTCGAGCAAGGAGGAGACAGTCTTGCATTATGCGAGAGGTGGCCAGGTGGTGGCATGAAGTCGGGGTCAGTACGGAGTCGACGGAGGAGACGGCTCCGGCACCGGACGCGGAGGGGATGGGTTTGGGTGGCCAGGTGGTGGCATGAAGTCGGGGTCAGTACGGAGTCGACGGAGGAGACGGCTCCGGCCCCGGACGCGGAGGCGATGGGTTTGGGTGCAGCCATGAAGGTTTAGAGAGGGCTTTATTGTGGTTGTGGAACACGATGGGGTGGTTGTGTCGAGTTTTTGAAAGGGTGTCATTGGAGTGGCGGAGACGCTGAAGAGACAGGGACAGGGCTCGGCGACGGCGGTGATGCGGGGTTTCTGGAGAGGTGGCTCCAGCCAGATTTAGGATTAGGGTTAGGGTTAGGGATTTGGTAATTGGGGATTTGGGCGTCGTGTCCGGGGTTGTGGACACGAGAAAGAAATTGTATATGTAAAAAAAAGAAAATTAGTGGAAGGGGTGGTGATGGACAAGGGATACTGGATTTGTGTCCAGGATGGTTGGACGAGGATTGATATTTGTATATGTAAAAAGAAATAACCTATTAGAAAGACACCCGGGGTCGGACCCGAGGCCGTCACGGCTGACACGAGGATGGATGGAACACCGACACGAGGCACGCCTATTTGTGGTGGAGAAATCTGTGGAATAATTTATGGATGAAAAACTTATGGAGGCTCTCCTTATATAGGAGGTGGATCTCCTAGTTTGATAGGATGTAGGAAAATTTAAATCCTTAATAGATAATTTGGTACTAATTTTAATAAATTTAAAACCAATCAAATCCAAACCCAAATCTAATTAAATCTAATTAAATTCCATCTTTTAGTTTAAAATTAAATAAGATAAATCAAATTTCAAATATACATATTAATTTAACTATCTAAATCAATCCATAAAATCAAATCAAGATTTAAATTGCCACAATAATTTCAAAATATATTTTCCAAAAATACTAATAATAATAATTTTAAAAATTACATTATTATTTAAAAATAAACTAATAAAATATTTATGAAATATATATGTATGCACGAAGAATATTATTTATTATTAATAACTGTTATAAACAAAAAATATCTTTATAATTAAAATAGCAAACTTAGAAAAAAAAATTGGTACGATAGCAAGAATGATTATTATATATGTTATTTTGAAACTATAAAAATAGAAAAATATTTTTCTAAAATATGTATGCTCGCACATATTCGCACTCGTCGAGCAATTACGAAAAACAAAATTTTGTGCGCGACGTACAATGCAACTACGCGACGTACAAATACAAAATAAAAATCAGTACCAAATTTGTTTTTAAAAAAATAGTAGAAATTTAGGGGTTTTACATCCTATCCAACTTAAAAGAATTTCGTCCTCGAAATTAAGAATTTGTAGGAGGTGAGAAGGCACAAGGGGGTATTGGTTAGGAACAATCATTCACAACGTTCAACAAAACATGCATTAGAAAATCGCGATTTCAATAATGGCAAAAATAAATCATGGATATGGCTAAAGAATGCCAGAAGAAAAATGATTAGGGTTAAAGTTTAATCAAGATAACATGCAATAAAGAATAGTACGGTATCAAGAGATATAAATTTGAGAACTTAAAGACATGGTTCCTTGAGAGTAGGTTGAGGGTACGATTAAGAGAACGAATTAGATTCACTCCTAAATTAAGCGATTAGAAGGTCATGATAGGGCCGAGAAAAGGACGAGTAGTTTGGGATGAAGGCATAGCAACACCGAGTGATAATGGTCATAATCTATAAGAAGGCTAGAGGAAGTTCTAGTACAATGCCTTCGTCCTTCTAAAATAGGTGAAGGCGAAAGCAATAAGGAGTTCAAAAGACGATATTATCGAATACGAATACGTGGTTCAAAGACGATCGAATAATTTCAAAGGAATTGTCAAGGCAGTCGTGGATGGGATTCTAAAGGCCAAGTTTAATTATGTTCCATCCACGTAGAATAATAGACAAAAGCGAACCAAAGTGCACTTGGTTGATCAGACCATTATGCATCGGTTCTGATTAGACAATATGTTAGTGGGAGCTCTTCCAATAACATATATCGTGAACAAGCTCGATAAATCAATGAACTTGCAAATCTAGATTATAGTAGCAATTTTAGTCAAGAGGGTGAAATTATAGGCACGAGAGTTTAAAATTGAGAGGGAGTATAGTCGAACTTCTAAAGGATCTAAGTCATGTCCTGTGATGGTCTTTATACAGTCGTCATATAATCTTCTTGTCCAAGTCCTTGGTTGGCTAGACGGGTTAGGGTCCTCTAGATTCTAGAATCTAAGTAAACTTGCTAATATAGGTCACAAGGACAAAGGGGTTGCTAGGTCATAAGGCATTCTACTCAACTTAAAAGGATTAAACTTATGGTATTGGGGCAATGGAAATATGCCTATCTAGTAGGGGTAACCTTCCTAACCTCTAGCAAGCACGAAGGTAAGAGAAGAATTTGATAGAAGGAATCAAGAAGGATACAAATCGATGAGTCAAGCGGTAGTTCGAATAGGGAATCGAAGAAGAGGTTAAGTATGTAGATGAGATCCTAGACTTCTAATCCTATACGCAGGCTTGCTTGGTATGGTAAAGTAACCAAATAATTTATCTTGACCTTCATGGACCACCATAAAAATATGTAACGCTCCAGTCCCAAAATACGTAGGACTAGGAACGTAGACATGCCAGCCATATAATAAATATACGTAAGCTGTAAAATGCAGTAGAACCATGACTAATCACATCCACACAAAATAAATGAATAAAAGATATTATATAATGATAAGGAATTGTCTTGATACAATATGTTGGGTGGAGACACATCTACTACCAACAAAATAAAAGGAAGAGGTACATGATATACAAAAGAAATGACGAAGGTAGCAGGATAGATCCAAGATACGTCATCTTCGAATAAATGGAGAAGACCACGACCTCGGCTAGAATACCTGCGGAAGACATGAACACACACCTGGAGAGATAACCAGGTCCTCAGAGGAACATAACAAGATACATAATATCATGCCAATATAACTGAATATAAATTGCTCAAATAAATAAGTCAATTGAATTATAACATGGTCCAATACACCCCATTGAACTAGCGTACCATTCTCCCAACCAAACAAGGACAGGAGATGGTAAACTAATTCACGATGACGTATCTTTCCATGCTATGAATCCAATATGGTATCCGAATCCCAACAAGGTTCAATACCTTCTCATCGGAGTAGTAAGCCACACCTACAACCAAACAAGGACAAGATGTGGCGAACTAATCCACGACAAGTTACTATTCTAAGCCACGGTCACATACAAGTGTAGGAACGAAATCGTAAAGCAGAATACTCTAGAGGGGGTGAATAGAGTAGGCAGCGGAATATTGCTAATTAAAAACTTGTTAGCAGTTAGATCACAGATATAATAATAATCACAAAAGTAAATAACAGAAATTAAAAGTGATCAGACGGCAAACGCAAACACCAAGATTTATACTGGTTTTCCTCTTGTGAGGACTAGTCCAGTAGGAAGAACTCTAGCTTCCAGTTGAATCCACTATTGGAAAATCCCGCAAGTTTTCATACGAAGTCCTTGCAACTTCCACAGACGCGAGCTTTGATATGAAGAACTCGACCAACTTCAATTGTGAAGAGTTGAATCTTCTATTAAGCCTCTTATTACAATCGCTCTGAAACTTCTAGACCGTACCGCACTGGCAAATCGACTAGAGGATTGTAACTGGCTTGAGATTTGAAAATGAAAACTTTTTAGAACTCTTTGGAAGAATGTAAGCTCAGGAAGAGAAGAGATTGAAAGTGAATTGGTGATTTGAAATGATCGAAATACTTCTCTATTTATAGTTTTTCCAAAGACGGAACTCTGACAGAATTCGGGCAAAATTCGGACAGAACTTTTTGTAACAAACCGCAACTGAAGGATGACCAAGTTCAAAAATCCAACGTTCACTAACGTTCCAAATGGCCGAACTCTGGCCGAACTCTGGCCGAGTTCTACTGGGGTTCTGCCAGTTCATTTGAGAAAATAAATTTTGGCTTTTTGAAAAATCTTTCAGAAGCTTTTTGTAAAAAGAATGTATTTCAAAAACGTAGGTCATGTGTAAAAGAATAGGATGGTTTTGAAAAATGGTTTCGGATAGCCTATTTGCCAGTACGACTCGGTGTACAATGTATTCATAGACTCAATAAAATGAAAAATTACATAGCGTAACAGGAAGTACATTCTGAATGGCAAACAGCTTTGAAACAGCTTCGGTCTTGAATATAGTAAATATCCATTGTTGAGCAGTATCCAAAACGTCGTAGGTAAATATCTGAGTTGACTTACAATTATATCGAGACAGAGTTTGATCAATTATTAAAATCAGGTTTGACCATGACCAATGGGCCAACAATCTCCTCCATTTTGATAATTGACAAACCTTGTCGATATAACATCTAAGCTGGAATTAATTCAAAATAGCAATCAAAAGAAATTGTTCATAACATGTATTCACGAAAATGAAAAATGTTAGATCCTTATTTCTCCTCCGTTGTCACTTAGCAAAATAATTGCAAAAGAGAAAGCTCTCCCGCAATCAATGTATAAGTAACAAACAGTGAAGAAACACAATAAAAATAGATAATCATGACAGACATGGTATAAACAGTAAATATAGTAAAAGAAACAGATAAACTATAGAACAACACAGGCATGTATTTGTCACATGCAGTATTTAATAAAGTGCGAGAATAATACTGAAACAAATAAAGTGCTGAAAAATAGACTAAGATGCCAAAACTGAGGCATAATCAAAACCATGTCTATGAATAGTCACATAATAAAGAAAAGTGCTGATAATAAAAATAAGAGTACTGATAAAATCTTGGAATATCGGAGCATTTCCAAGTAAACATAAGACAAAAGTAACAGTCTCAATATCTAACATCTCAAAAATCATTATCATCCTCATCATCAACGTCAGCTGCAGCTCCAGCATGTCCAGAAGGACCAGCTCTAGAAGTACCAGCGCCAGAAGTGTGAGGAGTGGTACCAGCGTAAAACTCACCGACATAGTCTCGAGGAGGGGCACGAGCAGTACGATACCAATCATAGGCGTTCCCTGGCTGGAACAGAGAGTGGACCGCCTCGTCGTCAATGCGGTAGCCAGAAACAGAAGGGTTCGAGGTAGAGAGCTAGCAGAATGACCCGTCTGCGCAAACCTCAGATCGGCAAATAAGTTGGCAATCGCCTGGAACCGAGTCACATCATGAAACTCGTGTTCCCTAGAGGTCTCAACATAAAAAGACTACAGATCTGATAAGTGCTGATGTATACCCTCAAATGTCATAGGGTAAGAATGAGGAGGAACAGGTGCTGTGGGAGCTGTGGGAGTAGGTGCAGGAGGAGTAGGTGCAGTAGGTGGAGGAACAGTGGCAATGCTGCGACGAGAGAGTTTGAGAAACTTGGGCTCGGGATCGACAGCATAAGTAGATAGGTCAATATCAAATCTCTGAAAGATGCGTGGAATAAGCATCGCATAAGATAGATTGCGGTCTCTTCCGCGACATCTACCCATCATCTGGATGATAGTCTTAGGGGCAGAAAAAAGAATCCCCTTAAGAATATGATAAAGAGCAGAAAACTCAAGTGCAGTGACATCATCTTTAGAAGTAGATTTCGGAAGTAAGGTGGAATAGATGATGCGATGTAATTCGTAGTTAAACAAGTTCAAGTTATTAGCCTTGAACTTTCCAGGACGAGCGCGTGCGGGCGCACAAAGCTCATTCTTGAAACTAACGAGTGTCGTGCCATCGGGGAAATCAAAATCAGTGATGTCATCGAGCGGGGCACCTTCGTTTGGGATACCAAGGATTTTCGCTAACGTTTCATCAGTGAATTCGATATCAATTCCTTCGACACATGTTCTCGCTGTAAAAGTGTCTAATACGAAATTACAATAGAATAATCTAATGGCATTAGTGGCAATGGAGAATTGTAAGGTGACAAAATGTTGTAACCCTAATGCCTCAAAGTAAGGGCGGTGATCCGGAAAGACAGTCCATTTAATCGGCGATCTGGTACAAATAGTACGCATGATAAAATCGGCGTACCACAATAAAACTTGATCGGAAGTTTTAAAGTAAAACTCGTCCGACGCACCATCGTCCGATTGGACCGGAGAAAAGAGGCAATCCATATGCGGATCTGAAGACGATGCCTCTTCACTAGCATTGGTCTTCTTCCTCTTGAAGGGATTGAACTTAGGCATTCTTTCCCAAAATTTTCTAGAAACCCTAAGTATTAAAAAGTGGTAGAGAGAAGGAATTATACCTTCCAAGAATTGGATATATTGTAGAGGATGACGTTCTCCGCACGAATCCAAAGTTTGGACGAGAAACTCCACACGGATTTGAAGAACAAGGATGGAGAAAAGCTAGGGTTTGGAGACGCGGAGGCTGCTGTTATGAGGATGTGGGGAAGCATGAAGAAGAAGGAAGCCTCGGGTTCGTGCTGGTACATATATATACCCAGCCGAACTCTGGCCGAATTCGAACCGAACTCGGGCCGAATTCGCCAAGGGTTGCCTGGCTATATATATATATAAAAATTCAAATGAGGCCACATTCTTTTTCATTAATTTGTTTCAAATGTTTAATTCAAAGTTTAGTAATTTTAAATCTCAAATTAATATAATTAATATTATTTTATAAATTAATATTCTTTACTCAGCATCTGTCTCAGATTAGCTGTAGGAGTACTGTTCCAGCTAACGGAGGTTCACCGGGGAACTCTTAAGTACCGCTTCGCTTCGACCGTAGTCGTGGTGACAGACAGACTCTTTTTGGGCTTGTCTCGAAAATAGTTTTTGAGTATCGAATAAATTAATTAATAAAACAAAATTAATTAATATTATTGACATCTAAAATACCTAATTCTAGACGTAAATAATTGAAACGATCTTCCGCTAGAGGTTTTGTGAGTATGTCAGCTAATTGATTCTGTGTGTCTATGTATACAAGGTCTATATCTCTATTTTGTTGATGATCTCTAAGAAAGTGATGTCGAATCTCGATATGTTTAGTACGAGAATGACATACTGGATTCTTAGTCAAAATAATAAAACTAGTATTGTCACAGAAAATGGGTATGTGTGAAAAATGCAATCCATAGTCTTCTAAGGTTTGTTTCATCCACAAAATTTGTGCACAACAATGTCCTGCGGCGATATACTCAGCCTCGGTTGTTGATAATGCAACAGAATTTTACTTTTTACTAAACCAAGAGACTAGAGCTTTTCCTAGGAAATGACATGTGCCGCTAGTGCTTTTTCTATCTACTTTCGGCAAAATCAGCATCGAAATAATCGGTTAGGTCAAACGACGTGGTTTTGGGATACCATAAACCGACAGAAGAAGTGCCTTTAAGGTATCGAAAGATACGCTTAACTGCGCACAAATGTGATTCCTTAGGATTAGCTTGAAAACGTGCACATAAGCAAACACCAAACATTATGTCTGGTCGACTAGCAGTTAAACACAGTAAGCTACCGATCATACCTCGATACTTACGTATGTCGACGGGTTTGCCTTGTTTATCAATATCAAACTTGGTTGAAGTCGCCATTGGAGTACTAAGTGGTTTTGCTGCTTCTATGTCGAACTTCTTTAATAGATCCTTTGTGTACTTTGCTTGATTTATGAACGTCCCATTGTTGGTTTGTTTGATTTGCAGTCCGAGAAAAAATTTTAGCTCTCCCATCATGCTCATCTCAAACTCATTCTACATACACTTAGAAAATTCTTGACAAAGAGATTCATCAGTAGATCCAAAAATAATATCATCTACATAGACTTGAATCAAAAGAATATTATTATTCAAAGATTTTATAAACAAAGTAGTGTCAACCTTTCCCTTTGAAAAACCGTTATCAAGTAGAAAAGTGCTTAGACGATCGTACCAAGCACGAGGGGCTTGTTTCAAACCGTATAAAGCTTTCTTCAACTTAAAAACATATTCAGGAAATTTGAAATCAGTAAAACCGGGTGGTTGAGCTACATAAACCTCTTCTTTTATAAAACCATTTAAAAATGCGTTTTTGACATCCATTTGAAATAACTTAAAATTTTGAAAACATGCAAATGCACATAACATGCGAATGGATTCTAATCTCGCAACTGGGGCATAAGTCTCATCGTAGTCGATACCTTCTTCCTGATTGTATCCTTGAGCTACGAGTCGAGCCTTATTACGAGTCACTAAACCATTCTCGTTCAGTTTATTTCGGAATACCCATCGGGTGCCAATGACCGGATGATCAATAGGCTTGGGAACAAGTTTCCAAACTTGATTCCGTTCGACTTGGTTTAATTTCTCTTGCATAGCATCTAACCAAAAATTATCACTACATGTTTCATCAATATTTTTGGGTTCAAACTGCGAGACAAAAGCAACACAAGAAGCTATATCTTTATTAGAGGAACGAGTACTTACACCCTTGGTAATCTCACCAATTACCAAGTCCTTTGGATGACTAGCCAAGAATCTCATCTCTTTTGGTGTAGTCTCAAGATTGCTAGTTCCGGCTTCTTTGCTTGGAGGTTCATCTGATGCCTGATGTGATGGTTCTGCATCTTTGTGTGAAGGTTTTACAGTAGTTGTACTTGGTACGATTATGTCTTCATTGTCATCATCGTCTAAGTGTTGATTTAGCTCATCAAACTTGACGTTGATAGATTTTTCAATGATCATGGTTTTTTTGTTGAAGACTCTATATCCTTTGCTTTTTGCTGCATAACCTAAAAATATACCTTCATCGGCCTTTTCATCAAATTTACTCAAATTATCTTTAGTATTAAGAATAAAGCATTTACAACCAAAGATTTTGAAATAAGAAACATTTGGTGTTCTATCAAACCATAATTCATAGGGAGTCTTCTTCGATATAGGTCGAATTAGAACCCTATTGAGAATATAGCATGCTGTATTTACAGCTTCAGCCCATAAATATCTAGGTAGACTAAACTAGTTTAACATAACTCTAGCCATTTCAGATAGAGTTCTGTTCTTACGTTCCACAACTCCATTTTGTTGTGGAGTCCTAGGGCAAGAGAATTCATGCAGATAACCGTGTGTGTCACAAAATTGCTTGAATTCTGCATTCTCAAATTCGTCGCCATGATCACTACGAATGCGAGTAATCATGAACCCTTTTTCATTCTGTACTTTCTTGCAAAAGGTGACAAATTCTGATAATGCATCGTTCTTGCGTGCAAGAAAATAAACCCATGTATATCTAAAAAAATCATCTATAATGACAAATGCATATAACTTACCACCTAGACTAGCAATTCTGCTGGGTCCAAATAAGTCCATATGCAACAATTGTAAAGGTCTAGTGGTACTTACAGCGTTCTTGGATTTGAATGCGGATTTGGTAGCTTTGTTCTTTTCACATTCACTACATATCGTATCCTTCTTGAAAGAAATATCCGGTAAGCCGCGTACCAACTTCTTCGTAGATAATCTTGAAATTGTATCCATGTTTGCATGACCGAGTCTCATATGCCATAGTTGACTCTCAATACTTTTGGCCATCAAACATCTACCTGTATTGTTAGCATCTTCCAACAAATAGAATACATATATATTGTCTTCCCTAATACCTTCAAATATAGTACTGCCAGTTGAACTATCAATAATAGTACATTTATCTTTTATGAAGTTAATGCCATAACCATGATCAGCTAAATGGCTTATGCTGAGCAGATTATGTTTTAACTCAGTAACAAGACAAACATCTTTAATCACTGGATAGGGAGCCTTACCAATGTTACCGATACCGATTATGTACCATCTCAAATTATTACCGAAGGAGACGTATCCTTCTTTATTCCTCTTCGACAGTATTGCAAATAATGAAGCGTCACCAGTCATGTGTCGTGAGCAACCGCTGTCGAGGATCCATTTGCTCCTAGCATGTGAAGGGTGTCCCACCTACAAAACAATTTGCAGATGAAACTTTTGGTATCCATTTCTTGTAGGGTCCTGACTGGTTAGTTTTCGGTATTCATGCATAAACATTTAAATCTACTAACTTTCTGATTCTACATGCAGAAGATATATGACCAATGAGGCCACAATAATGACATTTAGCATGTTGAGTGTTGAAAGTAGTGTGAGGTGCATGATTGGTAGGTTTTGGTTTTCTAGTATAGAAGAATGCATGCCTATTAGTCTTCTTGGGCATAGTCTTAGTATGGTTTGGTCTGACAGTGTTGGGCGTGTTCTGATGATTCGGTAATTGACACGTGTTAGAATAGGAAGCAGCAACTTCAGGCTGTTTTCCTAAACTAATTTCCAACTTTTTGGAAGTGTCATATAATCTAGTATAGTCAGATGTGAGTGATTCTAATATGACCTGTGCATACTGGAGACTCTTTCTCTCCTTAGATAGGTCTTCCTTTAACAGGACAATAGTTTGGTCTTTTTCTTTGGATAGCTTAACAGTCTCGTGTAACAACAATTTGATAGAAGAAAGCTCACCAGACTCATTTGAAGAGTCACTATCTCTAACATGATGTAGTAGGTCGGTAAGTCTTCCTATTTCACCTTTGTACTCTTTGAGTACCTTCTTAGAGGTTTTATATTTGCTATGCAGTTTCCTGTAATCATCTAACAGTTCACTGAAAGCCTCTCCTAGTTGCTCAAAGGTGAAATTATCATAAAGGTCAAATAGAGGATTAGTGATTACCTGATCGCAAGCCATCAAGCACACATTTACAGCGTCATCTGATTGTTCATCTTCTGAGTCGCTGGCTTCACTTTCATGCCATATGCTTGTGTTGGCATACTTTTTTGATGTCGATTTCTTCAGGTAGCCTTTGTCATATTTGCTATTTTTCTTTGATGATGATGTTGTTGGACAGTCTTTCTTCATGTGTCCTTTCTTCTTGCATCCGTAGCAAATAGGATCTTTCTCGTTGTTGTTGTTGTTGCTGTCTTTTGTTCTCCTGTTAAATCTTATGAATTTCTTGAATTTTCTTATCAGAAGATCTTGATCTTCAGAGTCGGAGTCGCTGTCGTCGGAATCATCTTCGATGGTTCTTCTATGTTGAGCCTTGAGAGCGATCGTCTTCTCTGACTTCTCCTTTGGTGTAGCATCTTTAAAGTCTTGAAGTTCTAACTCGTGAGTGAGTAGCTTACCCATGAGTGTTTCTAGAGACATTGTTGATAGGTCGTTCCCTTAAATGATTGTTGTAGCCTTTGGAATCCAGTTCTTTGTAAGGGCTCGTAGAAGTTTGCGAATCTTCTCATGATTACTGTAATCCTTGCCTAGTGAGGACAAAGGATTTACAATATCCAAGAATCTTGTAAACATCTGAGTGACTGATTCACTTGGCTTCATTTTGAACGCCTCATACTCCTGAGTAAGTCTGCTGATCTTTGACTCATTGACTTGTGTTGTTCCTTCGTGGGTTACTTCGAGAAGTTTCCACACTTCGTTTGATGTTGTGCAAGTAGACACCCTGTTGAATTCAGTTCTGTCTAAAGCACAAAATAAAGCGTTAATAGCACGTGCGTCAAGACTGGCATTTTTTTTTCTTCTTCTGTATATTTGTCATGGGGTTTTTCAACTAAAACACCATCAACATTAATACGAGGTGGCTTTTTATAGCCATCAATAACTATATACCATAAGTCAAAATCAAGAGATTTCAGAAAGAAACTCATACGTATTTTTCAATAGGTATAGTTTGTGCCGTCAAACAGTGGAGGTCTGTTTGTGGCTTGGCCTTCACTTATGAATTTTACAGTTGCCATGTGTAATGTTGTGATCTATATAACAATTAAATATAACTGCAATTTTACCTTGCTTTACCTGTATAACCTGCTCTGATACCAATTGTAGGAACGAAATCGTAAAGCAGAATACTCTAGAGGGGGGTGAATAGAGTAGGCAGCGGAATATTGCTAATTAAAAACTTGTTAGCAGTTAGATCACAGATATAATAATAATCACAAAAGTAAATGACAAAAATTAAAAGTGATCAGAAGGCAAACGCAAACACCGAGATTTATACAGGTTTTCCTCTTGTGAGGACTAGTCCAGTCGGAAGAACTCTAGCTTCCAGTTGAATCCACTATTGGAAAATCCCGCAAATTTTCATACGAAGTCCTTACAACTTCTACAGACGCGAGCTTTGATACGAAGAACTCGACCAACTTCAATTGTGAAGAGTTGAATCTTCTATCAAGCCTCTGATTACAATCGCTCTGAAACTTCTAGACCGTACCGCACTGGCAAATCGACTAGAAGATTGTAACTGGCTTGGGATTTGAAAATGAAAGCTTTTTAGAACTCTTTGGAAGAATGTAAGCTCAGGAAGAGAAGAGATTGAAAGTGAATTGGTGATTTGAAATGATCGAAATACTTCTCTATTTATAGTTTTTCCAAAGACGGAACTCTGACAGAATTCGGACAGAACTCTTTGTAACAAATCGCAACTGAAGGATGACCAAGTTCAAAAACCCAACGTTCACTAATGTTCCAAATGGCCGAACTCTGGCCGAACTCTGGCCGAACTCTGGCCGAGTTCTGCTGGGGTTCTGCCAGTTCATTTGAGAAAATAAACTTTAGCTTTTTGAAAAATCCTTCAGAAGCTTTTTGTAAAAAGAATGTTTTTCAAAAACGTAGGTCATTTGTAAAAGAATAGGATGGTTTTGAAAAACAGTTTCGGATAGCCTATTTGCCAGTACGACTCGGTGTACAATGTATTCCTAGATTCAATAAAATAAAAAATTATATAGCGTAACAGGAAGTACATTCTGAATGGCAAACAGCTTCGAAACAGTTTCGGTCTTGAATATAGTAAATATCCATTGTTGAGCAGTGTCCAAAATGTCATAGGTAAACATCTGAGTTGACTTGCAATTATATCGAGACAGAGTTTGATCAATTATTAAAATCAGGTTTGACCATGACCAATGGGCCAACAACAAGTACCCAAACCAAAAGTACTCATACCTAACGGATAAGGTAGCCTAACCGTTCTAAGTGAAATGTAGTTAAGAATAATCCTTCCTACGCATGGGCCCTGGATAAAATGGGATCGGCATGGTCCCCCCTTGGGGCACCAGAGGCCCAATCAATAAGAGCATAACGTTTCGCAGAACGCCAGTGCCCGTCAGTAATCAATGGGTCATCAATCCCGTATCTCCAGCGGAGCATCCGGGTCACAAGAGAAAGTGCATCGTAGCCCATACGCTAAGGAATTGTCCTTTCCGTCCAATGCCTACTATGTTGTATCCATAACAGAAAACCTCTATAACCGCTAAGTCAAACTAGCATGCAATTCTATTAGTGGTTAATCTTATCGCACGGCTTGTACGTACTGGTGGCCAGCCAATCACGTACGTCCGTGTTCTACATGCGAGACACAACTTCGTGGTACGACGTGTCAAGGCCAAATGAATGCAGCACACAAGATGGTCCCTTAAATCTATGTTTAATGTGTAAGAAAAATAATAGATAGCAGAAAATATAACTGAACAGTAAGTTCTAACAAGTTATGCCATGTATCACAGTTTATTTTGCATAAAAAAATAATGAATAATGCATGAAATATGAGCTAAAATAAATAAACAGCAAATGGCAAGGTGTCTTGCCTGATTGACGCCTGAGGTGGTGCTGCAATGATCAAGGTGGCACGAACTGCGACTTCGATGTAATAACTATGCAGGGTGACTTCAGATAAAGGCACGGACGGTTCCATCGAGTCCAGGACGATCAAGTTAGCTAGGGTCGGTAGGAGAGGATACAGAATTGGCGAGGAGATAGGAAAAAGGTGATTAATTTTAGACGGGAGGATAATCGAAGGAATAAAAAGGATAATAATATACATGTTCGATTTTCAGAAAAATACTTATAATCTTTGAAAAATATTCTATTAACCAAAAATATATAGGTAGTTATATATATAAAATCGTTTTTAGGCGAAACATTCTAAGTTTGAAAAAATACATTTTTAAGTAGGAAAAACTATATCTTATTTGTTAAGAAATTATTTGATAAATATTAACAAAGAAAATACATTTTGGCTAAAACCCAAATTTGGAATTACATAGATAGCTCTAACCCCTATATTATATATATAGTTTGAAAATTAATAATATAAGATTTCCCAAAATAATAACTTTAATAATAATAAACATAATAAGTATGATAATAACTAATAACAACAACAATATTAATAATCCTATACTTAATTACTGCATTAGTAATACTGTTAATTATAATAATAATAATAATAATAATAATAATAATAATAATAATAATTACAACAGTACATGTACTGTTGTTCTCCTCTTCTCAAGATTGAAGAATAAAAGTAATAATAATAATTGACAACAACAAAAAAAACAATCAGATCAGCAATATGGTTTTTAGATTAAAACTATATACCATAAATAATATATTTAAAATATGTCAAAATATTGATAATAAATAACAATATTGATATATATATTAGCGAAATCAATGAGATAAATATTAATACCAAACTAATATTATGAAATAATAATTTTATTAGTAGTAATAAAAGTATTGTATGCATATACATGTATATACACCAAAATATATACATACTTTATTACTTACTAATATTTAGATAAAGTAATTAAAATAATTAGAATAATGATGGGACAGTTGTTGTCTGTCCTTGGGAAAAGAAAATATTGGAGCGAGAGCTGAACAACATTAATAAGAAAAAGAGGGAGAGGGAGGAGTAAGTAACAGAAAGCTTTTAATAGAGAGAAAGCTAGAGAGAGTGAGTACCAGAGAGAAGAGAGGGAAGTAGAGAGATCAAGAGCGGTAGAGGGTTTCCGGCGAGGGACTCGAGAGAGAGAGGGGTTCTGGCCGGGGAGAGGTGGCAGTCACGGAGTAGTGCGATGAGGGTTCCAACGGCGGTGGCACGCGCTCGATGCTGCCAAGCTGGAGCCGATAGAGGAGTAGCAGGGCCGATGATCGAGAAGGTCACTGTTGTGGGCGCGGCCGCGCGTGTAATTTCTGGAGAGGCGCACGTTGGCGGATGATTGGGTGCGGACGGGTCGCCGGCCAAAGGACCCTGGTAGTAATGGCGGTGATGGTTGGGAACGGGGCAGAGCTTGGACGAGGAGGATGTGGCAGCCACCGGCAGTTGTTGGGCCGAAGAACGGGTTATGACGAGGAGTTCGGCAGAGAAGAGGGTTCGAGCTCGGTGGCGGTGAGGCTTCGACGCGGCGGTGGAGTAACGCGTGCGGCGGTGAATAGGTTAGTGGTAGTAATCGATGGATTAGGGTTCCGTGATGATGGTCAAGCGATTTGATGTGGTGGAGAGGTTTGATATGGCCGGGACTAGCACGGCGGTGGGCTAACCACGCATGGGGTCGAGCAAGGAGGAAACAGTCTTGCATTATGCGAGAGGTGGCCAGGTGGTGGCATGAAGTCGGGGTCAGTACGGAGTCGGCGGAGGAGACGGCTCCGGCACCGGACGCGAAGGCGATGGGTTCGGGTGCAGCCAGGAAGGTTTAGAGAGGGCTTTGTGGTGGTTGTGGAACACGATGGGGTGGTTGTGTCGAGTTTTTGAAAGGGAGTCATTGGAGTGGCGGAGACGCTGAAGAGACAGGGACAGGGCTCGGCGACGGCGGTGATGCGGGGTTTCTGGAGAGGTGGCTCCAGCCAGATTTAGGATTAGGGTTAGGGTTAGGGATTTGTTCATGGATTTGGTAATTGGGGATTTGGGCGTCGTGTCCGGGATTGTGGACACGAGAAAGAAATTATAGATGTAAAAAGAAAAAGAAAATTAGTGAAAGGGGTGGTGATGGACACGGACACGGGGATACTGGATTTGTGTCCAGGATGGTTAGACGAGGATTGATATTTGTATATGTAAAATGAAATAACCTATTGGAAAGACACCCGGCGTCGGACCCGAGGCCGTCACGGCTGACACGAGGATGGATGGAACACCGACACGAGGCACGCCTATTTGTGGTGGAGAAATCTGTGGTATAATTTATGGATGAAAAACTTATGGAGGCTCTCCTTATATAGGAGGTGGATCTCCTAGTTTGATAGGATGTAGGAAAATTTAAATCCTTAATAGATAATTTGCTACTAATTTCAATAAATTTAAAACCAATCAAATCCAAACCCAATCTAATTAAATCTAATTAAATTCCATCTTTTAGTTTAAAATCAAATAAGATAAATCAAATTTCAAATGTAGATATTAATTTAACTATCTAAATCAATCCATAAAATCAAATCAAGATTTAAATTGCCACAAAAATTTTAAAATATATTTTCCAAAAATACTAATAATAATAATTTCAAAAATTATATTATTATTTAAAAATAAACTAATAAAATATTTATGAAATATATATGTATGGACGAAGAATATTATTTATTATTAATAACTGTTATAAACAAAAAATATTTTTATACTTAAAATAGCAAACTTAGAAAAAAAATTGGTACGATAGCAAGAATGATTATTATATATGTTATTTTGAAACTATGAAAATATAAAAATATTTTTTTGAAATATGTACGCTCGCACATATTCGCACTCGTCGAGCAATTACGAAAAACAAAATTTTGCGCGCGACGTACAATGCAACTACGCGACGTACAAATACAAAATAAAAATCAGTACCAAATTTTTTTTAAAAAATAGTAGAAATTTAGGGGTTTTACACCTCGTGATAGAGAATTTTGCCATTTCCACTCGAGCCGGATCATGCACATATTCAAGCGTCCCTGATATACATGCATTTCAGCCGAGGCTCATGAGTGGTATTATCATACTCTTGAATCATTCCATTCATCAACACCAACATCCAAACTAATCAATTCTCAAGATTACTCGCACCGATGCTAACTCTCGCAACATTGACGTCTCGTCTAACCGCTAGGCCATCTCTCTAGGCTAAAGTCAATCCGTCAGTATTGGAATCATAGTTCCCAAACAATAATATCAACACTGACCCCGTCCTAAGGTCAAACCAAATTTGATAGTACGAGGTTTTCTACCCAAGCTCGTATCACTCTGATGTCTAAACTTCGAGCATATATTTTTACCTATTCGCACTTGCAGCGTTCAATTTCAGGGGTCCGAGTCATTCAGAAAAGCCATCCTACTTCAAGTTCTTCTCAACCAAGTCTCTTGCATATCACTATCATATGTCCAAACAAACAATTTTTGTACACTATCTCTTTGAATTCGTTCGATATAATCTACCTATCCATTACGTCCAAGTCAAGCACACTATGACACAACTTGTCGCTAAACCATAATTCTCATTCCATATTTCCTAAGTCGTTCTATCGCAATTCACATATTCGATCATAAGGTCGTCTGACTCCATTATGTCACGTCCCAATCTCACGCGAGTCCGATTATCCACGGTGGGCATGAAATCACCATGCAACACTCACGCGAGATAACCATCTTCATCGGGACGTAACTCTTGCTTAAGTCTAGACTAATTCATTCTCGATACGCAGATTGGATCTACTCAATCCTCAAGTTTACTCGATCATCAATCACAAGTTCGATTAATCCTCGAATTCATCTTTGCATCAAGCCACAAGTCGAAGCATTCCAAATTGCTACGCCCTGATTTTTCTGAGCGCGATCATTCCCGAGACATGAATCACCATGTCAGCGCTCACGCGGAACGATCATCCCAAATCCAACGTGACGCATGTGCAAGGCTGGAGTTGCGCTCGCACAAGACAAGGTCATCGACGTTGTGGTTATCAGCGTAACCACCAAAATATAATCATTTTTAGCCAAACTCATTTCATTCAAGATCCTAAGTATAACATCCATCAAAACAATAACACTTTTGCACGATTGTCATTCCTCAAATTAGAGTGCCCCCGAGTTATCGCATATCGATCTTTGATACGCCTCAATACCATCGATGATATGCATAACCTGATGATCTTCCTTTGCAACAAATTTCGAATCGTACAACTGATGCTATCATCCGAACTGGATACACCATATTTCTTCGATATTCAAGATCAATTCGATCGTTACCCCTCGAACTAGCTATATGTTCAATTCATTCAAAATCCAAGATCACGTATGTTCATCAGTCTACCTTAAGTCATTGAGCCACATATTTTCTCAAGTCGTATCGATCTATGCTAACTCAAATATTTGAATCATTTTCATGCACGTTATCATCCAATCGTGCTAAGTTTTTGTATACGATTCACATATCAATTTCCTCGATCGAGTCATCCATTTGTTACCTTAACTTTTCCTCGATTCAATCTATTTACTCGACCATTTCTATATTTCGTACTTGCACAATCCCATTCTCGTGCACGTTATCTCTAGTTTTGTTCGAATCGACTCGTCCAAATCTTCAAGATCATAACTTAATCAATGATACTCAATCTAAGGTTTTGCGTACATGCGATGCTTGATGACAAACTCATTGGCACTGCGTATCCTCAATCGACCAATATCCCCGAGGCTATCCCATACACCACTCAGGGATGAAGTCATTCGACAAATCCTCAAAACTATCATTCGATTGACAATCGATTACTTCGAATCTCCGTTCAAACCATTCCTTAAATTTCAAGCACGCTCTCCTATATCACATCGACGATAACATCGTCTTTCGATAGCACCGCTTTCGAAACTACCCAACACTCTTATGAATCGAGTCTAACTCATTCTTGCCCGACGCAGTTTTGGTGCATATGCCTAGTCCAACTTAGCCAACTGTACTTTACACGAACCATCTTTTAGTTTTGTCAAAAACTATTCTCATACGATTTGCAAAATATATAAACTTATTGTATGGACATCCCGTGGGACATTTGAGAGAGGGCGCACCAACGGTATCGAATTACGGAAGCAACACAGAGTTAAAGAATTCAATCGAAAGTCCAAGGACGTAAAGTCGTGCTTTGATACCATTATGTCACGCCCCGCTCTCATAGGAGCGATCGTCCTCGCTAAGGCATGATGCCGCGTGAGCCTAGATTGCGCTCACGCAAGGCGAATTCCATAACGGTCGATTACAAGATAAGCGACGGGGTCGTCGCACAGAAGTCTCAAACGGAAACATTGATACAGCAGCATAAATTTAAAGCAAAACACAAGTCATGCAAAATACGTTTTTATTGATATTGAAACAAATATTACAATATGGCACAAGGCCAAAATTACAATCACTCAATCTCACTCTTCTCACATTACAAATCACTCTGCTCTCTCTCATCTCTCAATACAATTCGAGTAGGCCAGCGGAAGCTTTGGATAGGTGATGTCCATACATTATGTCATGTATAAGTCCAGACTCCATGCGGCCGTGCGTCTCGAAAATCCAAGGAACTCCATGCCTCGACGCATCCAAGCGAGCTCCGCGCCAACGAGCTTCTACCTGTTCCTGTACATGAAAACTGTGTAGGTGTCAGTACTCAACTGTACTGGTGGTGTGAGCTCCTCGCCCACCCATACAAAACTAACACGTTTATTTACTTTGTGCAACATAATCCCTTTACAATTGTCTTTCTGCTCTTGCCTTAGAATCAGTTTTAGGACATAGACTCTCGGCCTATTTTGTGTCTCTAGACCATCCCGTGCCTTGCAACTAGCAACTTACTGATACTTTGTCTCTAGACCCTTCTCGTGTCAACGACGTCAACTTATCAAGTCGTGCTTGCCTTTCGGCCCATACTTAGAGACGTAACTACACGATAGTACCCAATTTTCGAGTGACCGTGCTACAAATCCATATTGAGGCCGTGCCTACTATATTGTCGCCTCGCGGCCCTTGTCGCTTTAATCACCAACTGACCCAATCCAGACTTGTGAACAAAGTATCACTTAACCAACTTTGCCTTGCGACGATTCCTGACTTAAACTCAAAACGACTCAATTCCAATTTATGCAACTATATGCCAACAACTTAAGACTCGACGCCACATCTCCGTGCCGAAGCACGATATCTACGTTGCAGCCAAATCTTAGGCCTCAAACATTGTCTTCTGATCGTGCACCTATTCAACTTGACTCAATCCAAAGGCACACCTGCGGATTGCCGCCCGTGCCGACCCATCTATATGAAAGGTCACTAGCATCACAAGCTATCTTGGACCTATAGTTTTGTTAGTCGAGGTCCTTTCAACGCAAGTAGCTAGCCCCGTTGTAAGTCCTCGCTTAACCTGTGCTATCATCCTTGTACGACTATACCATGTTTCCTCCTAGGCCGAGTCGATCTCGTGGCCCCGGGTTGCCGCTCGAGGAACCATCGTCCTTGTCGACAAGTTGTCCATGACCATGCAAGACTCGACTCGAACTGACTTCTCACACAGTCATTCTTCTTCCAATGTTACCATCCTTTCAGGACCAAGTTCAAGACTTCTAACATTTGAGACCGCCTCGATGACCCATGGTCGCGAGCATTCTTCCTTGTGGCCCTATCATTGTACTCAACTCAGTAACGCCTATTTGATAGTCCTTTTCCAAACGATTCTTGAACCTACCGTGGTTCGTGCCTTAAACACTAAGTTCGACATTGTGCCTTAAGCCAACTTGTGTTCTGTAAGACACTACCACCCAAGTCATACTTTATATGACGGACCTTACGATCGTAAAACCTAGTAATTTTGACAACCGCAGAAAATATGGGACAGTGCTTAGAATGACTTCGATAGCCTAGCATAACTTAGCCTAACTAAATCGTGCAACAACTTGACAAGCGAAGGCTGCGTCGAGCCTCGCATTGCAGGAACGTGCCATGCACGCGTTCGACTTTGAACAAATAAACTATCTGGGTGCCTAGACTTATGCCACAAGCCGTGTAATGCAACTTAACCCGTGGGACGAGCAAAGGCTGTGCCAAGCCTTAGACGATGGGATCGTGCACGCTTTATCAAGCGTTTATGCGGGCGACGCCTATGACTTAGGCAAATTCTTAGATTTGTGGCGAAGACGAACTTTTTCTTCTCCCAAGCCACGGGACGAAGGACCGAGTGTCATTTTGAAAGCCATCGTGCATCGTTTCTAAGCCAACCGTGAGACCTTTTTCCATGTTCTACCTCAATCGACCCAACTTGGGATTATTCCCTTAGCTATGTGGATTCGTCTCTTATTATCAAGCCTACGGTGCATTAAAAACTTTCGTTTTATTAGTGCAAAGGCCAAGCTGAGGCAAGTTCACCGAAGCCACCCACCTGAGCGAGGAGTCGCCTCGACCGAGCGGGTCTTCGAGCAAGCCATTGCATAGCTAAGTTCGAATGCCATCGGCGTTTCGATTCCTCCAATTGACTGAGCGGGACGGGGCACTACACATCCCTCATTTGATTTTCATGACCCAATCAAACCAGTAGGCTGCAATTCCTTTGAGCTGAACTGAGCAAACCTTGACTTTGTCTGATTCTTGTGTGTTATAGTAGTTGAAGTAATGAGAAACCCTTAACAACCACTCTTCCACATCAGTTAACCCATCATAATCGGGTAATTTCAATCGCAGGGTTGGGTGTCCAAAGGGAGCAGGTTGTTGTGTTGGAGAGTGAGAATTCCCTTGGAAAGAGCGTGAAGTATTTCCCTGGAAATTCATTCCTACTGGTGCAGAGGCAGTAGGGTTTCCAAAACCTTGATTCCCCAATGGATTTGGTTGAATCATAAACAGATATGGGTGTTTGATATATCATTGACCCATTATTGAATGGGTTTCCCCCTCCTAGAGGCTGTGGTGAAGACAGTGGTGACTGGTAGTTCATCATAGGTAAAGAAGTTGCATGCATGTGTAGTGATGAATTCCCTATTGGGATGTTTGTTTTGGTATATTACCAGTAGTGTTCACTCCAGACACCCCAAATTCCCCATTCCCATATCAGATCCACCCCTAGATCGGGTCAATACCTCCAACAAACGGTCAAACTGAGTATTCATAGTATGTCTGAGTTGTTGGATTGTACCTTCCATGGCGAGAAACCTACCATTCACATCCGTAGGCATGTGTTCCTCCATCGATGACTCCCTGGAGCCATGGCTACTCGAGCCTTGCTCCCTCGAACCCTCATGGATGGTTTCCAGCTCTGATACCAAATTGTTAGATCCTCGTCCTGGATTTCCCAAGGCAGGAGGAGATCTAACAGGATTAGACATGATGAAGATAGATCTGCTGGTGAAATCAATCAATTTGGGGAAAAGTTCTCTTTATTTGGATCTGGAAAGGAAAAGTCCAGGAATACAAAGAAAGCTTGAGCTAAAAGTAAGAGCTAACAAACTATTTGGAAAAAATGCAATGATCATTCTCTGCTACTGACTTCTTATCTTTCTCCTTTTATAGGTGGCAATCACCAGCTTTTGAAAAAAGGGAAGAAAAGAGACTGATACCGGCGTATCAATAACAACCAGTAACCGCTGATTGGCTGACGTGGCTGATTGATTGCTGACATGGACAATTAAGCAACTAACTACATTTATTATGCTGACTGGCCATAGGAATGCTAACTGTATCAACTGTTAACTAAGTAATCTCTCTCTCTGATACCAACGTATCAATAACAACCTGTAACCGCTGATTGGCTGACGTGGCTGATTGATTGCTGACGTGGACAATTAAGCAACTAACTACATTTATTGTGCTGACTGGCCATAGGAATGCTGACTGTATCAACTGTTAACTAAGTAATCTCTCTCTCTGATACTGATACTCCCCTCCATTCACTCATCAGTAGCAATGCTAATTGATCGTGAATGTATCAGCCACGGACCGATAGCATTCTTCCTGTTGTATTTTTTTTTTTTTTTTTTGTGATGTCTGGCTAACATAGATAAATGGTTACCGGTGGCGATAACTTCCAAATCTTGTCAAGGTCTTTGAGAAATGTCACAAAGATTTTGGTCATGCTTTTTTTAGATGCCCAGAAATATGCACGAGATTTTGTGCATGCTACATTACATGCATGTTGGGTCCACTGTCCCCCAACTCCCACCAAATAAATGAAAGAAATAATATGCCCCCATAGCTTGATACACTGATCTTCCGCCACCCAGCCAGGGTCTTATACCGTAACCACAAGATCCACTCGAGTTCGGTATTTGGTCATGTTAATTAAAGCATAAATTACATGGTATAGTGAATCATTATGTTCATGTGGAAGTAGTTGATTTTCAACCAATCCATTCAGAAAAAGACTATCAAACAATATTCCTATAATCATATGGTTAACACTCATATATATATATATATATATATATATATATATATATATATATATATATATATATATATCATAGAAGCTATCTTTTTTCCTGGAGAAGTTAAGAGATTTTCATGTGAGTCCATTCAGTCAGTCTCACATGTATTTCCCTACTAATGATAGATAAGGACTTCAATCTCGAACAAAAGTGGCTTAGAAAATTTTGATTTATCCTCCAAAAAGAATTTTGTACATAAAAAAAAAGAATTAATAGGGAACATGTAATTACAATTCAAAGCTACAAGCTTTGCTACGTGAAGAGGTTCCACTACTTTAGCCATTACATCTGACCAGTATCGGCAGTTAAGAATGGAGTCGATGTTTTGTTGACGAAAGCAAATGCTTCTAAAATACCCACTGTAATCCATACAATAATGGTGGATTACAATTTCCTTCCCATCCAATCTGAACCAAGAAAGACAGGTAATTAATAGTTAAATTTCTCAAAAGAATCATCGATTCCTCCCATAATAGAGCAATATCCAGTAAAACCCAGATGGTGGGCTCTCATCTTTCATGCCTGCTGAAATTGTTTCAATATAGATGCCGGCAATTTGGAGCTCCGCAATGGCAGGGTTGTCCTCCTGAGACGAGCTTGTTACGATAGTCATAAGCTAGTTCTTCCCCTGCGGCGATCTACCAGGCAAATAGAATTGTGTTAGCACATAGTCATCCTTGTCTAGCTTGCACAATAGAAGTACAGGTAAAAAAGATCATACATCCCGACTCGCATAGAGTCCAATATGCGCAAGCTGGCAGTCCATGCTCTCAATTAGGACTAGATAGTTAACAAGATTAGGTGAACAACTGCAATGAATTCAAAGAGAGGAAGAAGAAGAAAAAAACGTAAGTTACTCTACCAGAGAGAATCAATTGGCCAAAGGAAGTCGAAACAATGACCTTCAAGAAAGTAATGGAAGACGAACTGACTACAGACGTACATTAGTTTTTTTCGGTATTACCTGTGATTAATAAACCGTGAGATGTTCCCATTTTTTGTGGCATCAATTATATAAGGAACTGTCCCTTCGCTGATGCCTTTCGAAACACCGATATCAGCATCAATATCATACAAGTAGCTGCAACCAACATTGTCGTACCTGAAAATATTTTAAACTTACGTTTTATTATAAGTAGATAATGATAGGCCAGCAAAAGTTCAAATTCATGGGCGAAATGTGAAACCTCTCCCTCCTCTTGTCTAACTCCGTCTTATTCAGGATTTCCCCAACATATTCGCACACAAAAGTACCACGTGAGATGGCTTCTGCAGCTCTTACTCCCCAACCCTGCGAAAAGAACAGATTACTACTGAATAACATGATGATTGAAGAAAAGTATAGAACTTGATACCTTCTTTTCCGTTCTGAAAATTTCCAGTTTGACTTGAACCCCTTTCTGTAAAACTCTATTATGACATGTTGCTTCACATTTGCACAAAGAATTGCACTCATAAACAAGATGGCCTTCCTGTACGAAATTTATGAGAAGGCAATCAGTAAGTGGAAAATTTACACATAATATGTGTTGAACGCTAAGTTGATAAAACATACGAAATCTGTGGCATAGCCACATGGAGCCCCGGAGGGCATTCGTCCTCGGTTCTATAGAGTATAGAACATAGATACGCATGGTAAATATTTTCTTAGCCCTGCGTAATCTACACATTACACCATGGAGTCTAAGGGTTGAGCATTATTCGGTTTTGGACCAAAAACCGAATCGAACTGAATAAGAGATTCGGTTTCGGTTTGAAAAAAATCATTCGGTTTCGTTTTAAAAATAAGAAAATTCCTTATTCGGTTTCAGTCGAAAACCGAATAAGACTTGTGCAATTATGTGAATAAGACATGCAATTATGTAAATACATTCAAATTTTTGCATATTTTATGATTAAAAAAATGATGTATATTTTGAAAACAACAATACTATGTATGTTATTGATTTTGAAGTCCAACTTTGGTAATTTAACTAGTCCAACTTGGACTTAATTTTCAAATACAACAAACGTGTGTATAAAAATTGCATTTTTAATACAATTTAACCATAATTTCAAGTTTGGACCCGGCCCATTAAACAATAGAAAGAGACAACCGAATAAACTGAATTGACTATATCGGTTCGGTTTCGGTTATGGCTAATTTCGGTTCAGTTTCAGTTTTAGATTTTAGAATTTTGGTTCGGTTGAAACCGAGTAAACCGAATACTCACCCCTATCTAGTAAACATTTCTAAACCAGCACAAAAGTCGAAAGTCAATCAAGATGAGTCCAAACCATAGGTAAGTGATGGTGTTCCAAAATCTGAGCTTCCTCATGAAGTGTTGGATGGACCAAAGTTTAACCCCTTTCCCTTGCATCTCAGGGCAGATCAGATTTATAACTATTATTTAGTTTTCTTGTTTGCAATGTACATGTTTTCGTTGCAAGGGTAAGGGGTTAAACAATTCATATTTTTGCAAGAAAGTCTCCTATTTTTCCTGACCTTTTACAGCTGCAAAACATGTACATTGCAAACGAGAGAACAAAAGAATAGTTATAAAAGGTCAGGAAAGAAGACTTTCTACTTGGGAACTTTTCGTTGTAACCATAGTTATGCAAATAAGAGGGGTACTGTTTAAAACTTAATTTTCAACTCTGACATGGAATATTACTAGAGAAAACTTGTGCGAATTTTATCTTAAAAAGAAGAATAACTAACAACATTGTAGGTTATTTTGACTTCCAAATTGATGCTTCCTGAATCGATGTTATTTTAAAACAAAACATATAAACCCCAGGGTCATTCAGAGAAAAGATACCAAATAATAATTTAATAATCTGGAGGATCACTTTTTGACTACCAATAGGAATTACAGAGTTGCCATTCTCATATACTTTTAGTAGGTGGACCAAATAGTTTCAGATATTTTTAATGTTACATCCATTCATAAATTTAGAATCATGATTCCTTTTTGTCCTATCTGACTTTTGTTCAATGAAATACCTATTACATCTTTCACCATCTAATGTTTACCAATCACCCTCTTGATCAAAATCTTGGCTGCATCATTTTGGGGAATGTTCCAACCCGCAGTCAAGGTGGTATCATTCATGTTATCCTATAAATTGGTGGCAAAGTCAAATGTGCTGGATGAAAGGCTCGTAAATCCCATAATAAATAGGATGATGAAGAGAAATTAGGGTTTAAAGCCAAGCTGATGGAAACCCAGTCCTGGTCGACCACTATCTCCCATAGCAGTTCAGCATCCACAACCTGGAATAATTCGGCAAGGTGGAAAATTTTGGAATTTTAACAAAAGTTCTGAGATCTTGGTCAAAGTTAGGATAAAAATATATAAAAAGGTTAGATAGTATAGTCGAATTTATAATAATTCAACACTTTTATATAATTATTTTCTAAGAAAATAAAATAAAAACTCCATTTAAAAGATCTATCACTATTTAAAAGGGACCAACCAAACTTAAGAACCTTAGTCCAACATGGGCTGTACAGATGATATTTGAGATCGAGCAGCTTTAGCCCCACATGGAGTGGGCAACATGGTGGAAGAGACTAGGAAATGAGCAATTTAAGTCCCACATCAGTCGGGCAAGTTGGTGGAAGGGAGAGCAGCTAATAATCTGCACAGGCCTTTGGGTGATCATATCAACTAAAGACCCAGGCAACAACTGTGGGATTATTGTTTACAACAATAAACAATTCTAGCCTAGGCCAAGATCAGTAGGCTGTAATTTACCATGGTCTGACCAAACACAAAAGTCCACAAACTATTTGCAGACTTCGTGAATTTTACGTTAACTGTGCAATGTAGGTGAATAGTCATGCATATAAGCAGTTCGTTGCCCGTTCACAAATTATTCAAAAAAAAAAATTCCAAATCTTCACAAAGTTTGTGGCTATGTTGTCTCAAGCACATCCAACAGAACACGATTTCTAGAACTATTTTATACACAAAACTCTTTCTGAATTCAGAAACAAGGATGAGAGGGAGCATTTGGTTTGGATCTCAAGAAAAGGATGGGCTTGTTTGCTTAACTTAATATACAAATATAAAGATTGTGATATGTCTATTCCCCTATATATCCTGATTGTAATGGATGTAGATGCCAAGGGGATAACCACCTGGGCACATACATCCTTTAATCCCGTTGCACAATAACTAATAAATATTCAAGTCAAAATCAAAGTCAAAACCTTGAATATTTAAGGTTTTCTCTCCCGTAACATAAATAAGCAACTAGAGGCTCCACAGGACCTAGTCAAGTCAAAGTCATCACTCTGAAAACGATTAGCTGGCTCTAATGATCATTCTTGTAATTAATTTCATTTGTTTGTGTTGTATGGGAATGATCTCCCTCCCAGTCTTTATGTAGGGGCTTGGGCTATCTCTCACCCGCCTTTCTATTTTAATCGTAATGGCAAAAGCCAACCTAAAAAAAAGTAGCATGTAGAAAACATTACATTAAGTTCTATATATATGTGTGCGTGCTTTTCTTATGGGTAAGCTGTACCTGTCATGTTTTAAGCATATCTAGTGCGTAGATTGTGTATTTTTCAAATGTTTCTTGATAAAATAGAGATGCAAAAGCACACATTTGGTATAGGTTGCAAGAACTGATATTCAGAAAATTGACAAATAGCAATACCTCTAATATAATTCGACCTCTTTCATCATATGGAAATCTACCATGCATTGGTTTACCATAAATATCTTCAGCTTTTTCATTATCATTGTCAAACAGGTAGACATGATCACATTTCTCAGGAGAACACTTCGCATTCTGACAAGCACATCCCAAGTGTGAGTTCTGTAGCAACAACATTAGACTAATGTCATTTGTTGGGAACTGGGTAGGTAGACTAGAAAATAGACATTGCAAGGAGCAAAACAGGATTGACCACTTTTGGAAGACAATCCTTCGTCTTCTCGAATAGATGTCTAAGAAAAAAAATGAGCAATAGAAGTACCTTAGTATCAAGACCAAGAGATGGTTCTATCAACCGTTTAGTGACATAAGTAAAACCCTGCCAGGGCATAGTAGTTGCTCGACCATAAGAAGTTTCACCAAATCTAATGTCAAGTGAATCTTTAAGGTCATTATCTATTACACAAGCCACTGGAACTGGTTCTTTGCCAAAGCTTACATCTTCACACAAAATAGTAACATTTTGCACGGGTTTCCAGTTGAAATCCTTTGGACTGAGAATAAAGTGGGATTCTTCCATATCCCACTTTGTGTCACTGATAGCATCCCTTGGAAGAGATGAAGCATCCACACTGCCATCATAACAAGATTGTAGAGGTGTTACGGAGAGAGTGTTCATGTGGGGCCTACATCCTTGAGGACAAATAAACCCCTCTTGGTGCCAACCTACTTCAATATTCAACTCACTGCAAAGTTTTGCTGCCTTCAAATATAAATTTTCAGGAAGCGGTCCATACTTCACTTCTAGTGCAGCATGGAGGCTTATTCTGCAGCAAGCGGTACGAGCAATAGAAAGAATCTCTGAGTTACTCGGTCGAGGTTTTGTTTTCTGGATCTCAGCAAACAAGGTCTCCGCAACATCTGAACAATTTGGCTCTAACAGTCTCCCAAGAGCCATATTTTCAGATATATGACCTGTCAACTTTGGCCTCAGAGAGAAAACTGAATTAGGGGGTGGGAACTGCTTATGCGGGCCAAAGGTAGACTGCTTCTTAAATCTATATGCCGCTCCAAACGTTTTCTTGAATCTAGGATGGCAAGGTCTATTGTGCTTAACATAATGATTCCTTCTTTTTGGCAGAAACTGGCTGATGGAACTAGGGTTCATATGAGCAACTTGATGGTGGCGACCAAGATCAGGTAGAAGATCAAACTTCAATCCGCAAAACCTGCAAATGTATCTATGAGAACCACCTTCTTGTTCGGATTTACCATTATTCTGACAGAGGCTATTTCCTGACGCCGGTGCTTGTTGAGACACTTGATCTAGTTGATCCAGGGTACGGCAGTTATCTGGACTTTGATCGGGCATCCTGAACTCCTTTAGATGAAAAGAGAGAACATGCTGCCATAACTGTTCAGAATTCACACAGTGACTATTGCAGGACATGCATCTGAATAGTAGAGAATGCTCAAGGAATTGCACACCGTGTCTTTCTTTTACGTGTGCCTCTAGAACTTTTCTGTTGGTAAATGAGCTCATGCAAACAGCACAAGCATATCCTCTGAAAAGCCACCGAGCTTCTTTCTTGTGAACTTCTCTCCAATGTACACCCATTGTTTGATCATCAGGGAACTCTCCAGCACAGATCTTGCATTTTACAATCTCCTCAGAATCCTGGTCCTTCCCATGCCTCTGTAGCGTAGATGGGGGAATTTTGGTCTCTGTGGTATAAGATTGCTTATCAACAGTGGTGGCAAAGCTCCAAAGCTTCGTTATTTTCTCTCTTTCACTGGAAACCAACTTCAACAAATATTCTCCAACATTTACATCTTTGGAAGCTTCAGATAGTATCCAATCCATGATGTCATCCTTAGAAACAGGCTTCTGACGGGATAGGCTACTTTTCATGAACCCGTATAGAAGCTCACATGCTTGATGAAGATATAATTTTTGCTTCCTAGAGCAACAGGTTCTCAGAAGATGAAGGAAAACATCTTTTGAAACTAGCCGACTTCTACCATTCCTTGCCCTTTTAAGAAATCTCGGTAGGTGCTTTTCACAATATAGAGTGTGCTTTTTAGCATCATCTGGGCATTGCTCACCATTATTTTGGCCATAGTATCCAATACAGCGTGGCAAACCTTGACTAGGAGCTCTTACTGGAGGAGGTACTGCACTGCATAGCTCAGATTCGTTCATCAAGCAATTTCTTTCATCCAAGGTTACACCCACCACAACTGGGATCAGCATCTCTTTAGTACAAATTTCACGTTCTCTAACTAACCCAAATTCTTCACCGTTACTAGCATTTAAACTAGAAAACTTCTCTATGGCGACGTTATCACAAATCTTTCTCTTGGTATTGTTCCCAAAGGGAGCCAAGAGGTTATTCATCTTGTTTGAGTCATTGTTTCTCTGAAGACGATGCTTCTTGCAAAATAGTGAGCCCAATCGAGCTCGATGCTTACATTTATCACCATGAATTGTCATACCTTCACACATAGGTGAATCAGGAGGTGGCCTTTGTTCTTCTAGATGAAGCTTGCCCCCGGAATGGGAATTCAAGTGTACGCAACAGTAGGCCTCACCATCACTTGCCCACCTTCCACACTGCCTTCCCTTAATTGCTATATAAGCTGAACATTGCCTGTACTGGTAAGGAGTACTTGCCATAGCTACCATGACAGTGTTTCCATCTGCCGGGACCGCTATTGTACTCTGAATAGACTTGAGGTCTTCACTTCTAGCTGAGATATCATTCCATCTCGTGTCTACAGTAGCTGAGTCCACTGCTGCAGCAGATTTAGGGAGTACTTCTTTGTGAGGCTCATATCTTGATCCTAGGTTCTCCTGGAAGATAGAATGTCCAGAATCAGTATCCAGCTGGTTGATCGGGGAGAGAATCCTGCAGTCAGAAATTTTCATTTGTGAAGCACAATTTTCAGTTCGGCGGACTTCAAGCTTGAGGCGCTTTCTACTAATCTGAGATTCCATGCCAGTAGAGGTGTCACAGTTCCCTTGCTCTATATCTGCAACACTAGCCACTGGGTGAGAAGTGGAGAACCATTTCATTGCTTCCTGTTTCCAAGATTTCCACTCAGGACCTAACTCAGGCTGCACAGGAGAATTCCAAAGCTCAGATACCTTATCCCACTGCATCGAAGCCACTAACTCCTGGAGCATACAAGAAGACAGAACAACCAGAAGTGAAGGTCCAAACCACATTAAAATGGAATTCAATGCATCTTAACCATCATAAGCCAAATGAAGAATTTAAGAAATAGAAAACATTAACTTAATAGGAAGTTACAATTCGGAACGCATAGCACACTACAAATACAACACATATACCATATAGATATACAAATATTAATTGATATTTTATGCATGGCAGCCATAAATCTGTAATCTGTTGGGGGGAAAGTGGGCCAAGGATCAAAATCAAGGGTAGCACTGGTAAGGGAGAGAAGGGATGGGCATGGTTTTGAGTCCCAGCCCGGGCAAAAAATGGAATTAAATGGGAGGAAGTCTTGGTGGTAGTAGCCGAAGACTGAGAAGGTCATTAATGACTGGCCTTATCTCAAATAAAAGAAAAGTTGATGGTACCTGAGGGACGACATGTTCCAAGTAATTTCCCCAACTTCTTGACAAATAGAAATTTATGTATATATATGCACACTTTCTCGACAAATGGCCATTAGCAGCAAGCCAAATATAATGAAAACTGGTGGGAATGGTAATCAGTAAGGAAATAGAAACAGAAGGCAAGGCTAGGGATGATGGTGAGAATGCAAGAAACAAGTTATACTTGTCCTATAGATAGCATGTTACTGTACATATCACAGGAAATGACACAATGTTTATCCCATCCGTTCACTAAAACCGAGAGTTTTGTTCAATCGATGACTTTGTATGGCATGCCTTGTGTGGCTTCATATAATTTAATGTGTTGACAAGGACAAAAGTGGACTTCTAGATTGTTAGCTGAATCACAGTAGAAGATAAAGGTCTTGATGCACCAGTTAAATATACTATATAATAATTTTAAGGACTTCAGGTTTGCGCACCATAGTCCCAACCTAAAAACATACTTTTTAGCATTTGGGAGTCAGGTTTACTAGTTAAGAAGAGTAAGTTTTAAATAAAAAAGACCTTGTGAAATGTAGGTTACAATTTTCAGTAAAAACATCAGAAATAAGAGTAAATAAGGGACAGATAAAATAAGGAAGCTACATATCACGATAATATTGTCAGGAGTCGAGTATTAATGAACGATAAGGATTCTGATAAAAGATATGACATGCCATTTGCTGCCATCAATTTTCTCGGATAAGCAGCTAATTGGCAGTGACAGATGGAACTAGAATGTGTAATCTGGTAGTACTACTCCTTAGAGGTCATGACCGCTACTTGCTCACTAAAGGATGGAAATTGGAAGAAATTCACAGATACAAAGGGGTGGGAAAAATGACATTGTCATCTTCTAGGATTGCTCACCAACGAATGGAACTTGAAGAAATTCATGGATACGAAGGGGATATGGACAAAATGACATTGTCACATTCTAGAAAGTATAAATTTGATCTCCAAGGCACTAAACTAGACAAACTTGGAGCATAGGACCCTAAGTTTACTGGAAAAAAAGGCAAACTTAACCTAAGTATCTAAACTGAAAAGACGAGCAATACTGAAACTCTACGTTCTTAAATTTGAAAGAACAAACAATTTGACCTCTATTGATTGAATTAGTATATCAGATAAAAGTACATTCAACCAAATTCTACGTTATCAGACATACAAGTATTTTGACTAGGTAAACAAAGTTATCCGGCATATTTGGTATAAGTATAAGCTAAGACGTTTGATCATTTATTTAACTAGTACGACCATATTATGATTTATGGAGCTTTCTTATGCTCGATAGCCAAGCCCATTGAGATGGGAGAAGGCTTGGATGAGATGATCATATTTTGATGTATCAAATCAACAAGGTGTCAACTCAACAAGTCATTCTATATGTATCAAGCTAACAAGCCCATAAAGCAGTTTGGATTAAATTGCCTGTTGGATCAATCTATTTTTAACCTACCCATATTGGTACATGTATTATATACCAGTTAAACTTCTGTCACCTGTACCCACATCATATAGTGAACACCCATGAGTATGGCACATCCTGAATGCAGACGGAATATCAACCATCCATACAAGGACAAACAGATTCTGTGATGGACATTATCTCTTAGACCAAGTGATCCAAATAGCTATAGTAGAAGCAAATATAGTGGCAGGTACAGTTTGGGGCAAAAACCTTTTGGATATTAGAAATATTTTGATAAACATGTGTTTGGAACAAAATCAGTCAAAAGACCACCACCACAGCAAAGTTTTATTCCAAAATTTTGGGGATGGCTAAAAAATTCAGTTTCTTCCATTAAGTTTTGTTGAGGGCTATTAGCTCAGTTAAGTTGACAAATATCACATCCTTTTTCGACATCTTTGCTTGATATAGTGATAACTGTGGGATTATGTACAAAAGGTAAACAAGATCTTGCTACTTATATTTAAGATGTAAGCACTAATTTTATTGACAGGTGAAATGCTATTTTAAACAAACTTATTTAATAAAGAGAGACTTTTAGACAAGGAAATGTAATCCCCGTAAATGACCATTCAATTTAGAGATACTGTATATTATTTTAAAAAAAAATTTAATCCTGTAACCCAATTATCATCTCCAAGCCTTCCCGGCAGAACATGGTTAATTGTGGAGCTTGCCAAAACCGTTTGTTCTGGTGTCTTATCCCTTGCCAAGGTATAAGAAAGAATTTGTGTCATAAAACTCGAAGGCCATTTAACGACTTGGTAGACCAACCTTTTTTGCCATGCAGTTTAAGCTTGTGTAACCAGGGTGAGGGATGGCCAATTTTATTTTATTTTTAGAGCAATGATCTTCCCACGCACCTGCACAGTTAGATGAACATTGGACGCACTGAATGACATGTGGGCCTCAATTTTGTGAAAACCTATCATGACCTACATGCCATGAGATGCATCTAAATTGTGTTAACTCTACGCATGCATGTGACACACATTATCCTTATTTTTATTATTTCAGATTCATCGATTATTAAATTTGGCATTAATTTCTTATTTGTATTAGGATTCCTGGTAGTAGGATTAGAAGTTTTATTTGGACTAAGATTTATCTTTATTTGAAAGGATTAAGTTTGTTTGAAAGTTTATCTTTAGTTATTCTAGATTAGGATAAGGGAACCCTGTTCAGTTGGGACTGCCTGTTTGACAGCCTATATAAAGATACACTTCATATAATAACCAAGTTGAATGAAAATTGAAGAATTAGGAAATCTTTCGAGTTTGGAATCATTGATTGAGAGCCTATGATGATAGTGTTTTCTAATTAACAAAGTTGAAAACAAGTAAATGAACAAATTTGGTGTTCCACAATTATAGTCTTTATGCAAGTTTATCATGTGTGAAGCCTGCGAGAACAAGTTAACAACCGTTTCCTCTCTTTTTTCTTCGTCTGCTTTCGTTATTCTTCCCTTCAGACTCTTCCTTCATGTGCTCACCCAGCACATTGGATCCCTCCAAAAACCTCAAAAGATGATTCCAAGACACATCAGAACAGTCGTAAGCATCTTTCATTGTTCTTCAATTTTTCAGAAAACCTCATCATTGATTAACCCCTAGTTTCTATATCATGATTTGGTTGTGCGGTTGACCTACATCAGAGTGTTATTAGAGCAAGTTTGTCACCCTCTCGGTGCTTCAATTCTAGCGGTAACTACAACAACATGAATAATCAACAATTTCATGGTTCCTAAAGTTCATGAACCAGCAGGTGATCCTTGTCCCGCAAAAAAAATGAAGTCGAGAATGGTAAATTGTGATTCAAAACCACCCATGGAGCAGCATTCACCCCATCACATGTTCGAAATATATCCCTGCACTCTCCCAAACATCAACTTCATGGAAGAGTATTCACCCCCATTCATTCAGTTACACTAATGCTATATGAAGTCGAGAATGGTAACATGGTTCCCTTTATCTACCATGAGGATGAAGCTAATAAGTTTGCCCCAGACGAAAAGAATCCATCATGCATTTGAGGAAAGTAACGAATTGAAGTCTTGATGCATATCTCCATCTCAATCACCAAGATATAAATTCTTCCAAGATACGGAAAAGGAGACTGATAGGAGCATATTTACATTTTTGTAAAATTAGGCCTACCAATTATAGTTTTATTTTTGCATTAGTTGGTATTAGTATCTTACTTGTATTACAATTCCTACTAGGAATATGATTAGCAGTTCTATTTGGATTATTGTTTATCCTTATTTGAAAATTTATTGGGGTAGTTATGGATGAGATAACTAGGCAAATCCAAGAGGTGGGTCCATGGTGTATATGATATTGTATTGGTTGATGAGAGTCGAGAATGGTTAGATACTAATAGTAGAACGAAACAAGAGTATATGAAATGTAATTCACCAGATATCAAAGAGATGCGAGAGAGGGGGGGGGAGGGGGGGGGGGGGGGGGGGGGGGTTGGTTTCATATCAATGGACAAGAGATGACTAGTTTGGCGAGATTGAGAAGGATGACATGCATAGAATTAAAGTAGGATGTTTGAAATTAAGGAGTGTTTATAGAGTACTTTATGATTGCAAGATACATGTGAAGTTGAAATGAAAATTCTACAAGACTGCTATAAGACCAATCATGCTTTATGGATCAGAGTGTTGGCCAATTAAGAAACAACATGTCCAAAAAGTTAGTGTAGCCGAATGAGAATGCTAAGATGCATGACTGAAAATACATTAAGTGATAGGATAAAAATGAGTGTATCCGTAGGAAAGTTAGATATGGCGTCAATCAAAGACAAAATAAAAGAAAATTGTCCTAGATGGTTTGGACATTTGTAACATACACCAATAAATGCTTCCCTAAGGAGAAGAGATAATATAGTAGTTAATGGAGCCGCTAAGACTAGAGGTAAGTCTAAAGAAACATCGTTTGAAATGTTAAAGATGGATTGTTTTTGTTAGCGTTACAGAGGACATGAACTTTAGCAAAGTCGAATGGAAGAAAACGATTCAAACAACCAATCCCAAAAAATTTAAATAAAGGTTGCCTTTTTATAGATTAGGATTAGGATTAGGAATATGAAATCTTATTCGAATAGGACTGCATTGTTGAGAAGTATTGTACTTTTCTTTTGGAATTAGGGAAGTTGAATAAAATTGGAATGAGCAGATTTCGATTTCCTAGATTTATGGTTGTGTGATGCGAACTCCCACGGGAGTTCAGCCTAATTCTTCAGTGTGAAGCTTAGGCGAAATCCGAAAAAATGTGTGAAGTCTTTCTACTTATTATCCTTTCTCTTCTCTTCTTCTTATGTTGGTTTTTCCTTTTTTTCCTTTCAAAGTTGAGACCCTTGTCTGTGTCGATCCAACATATTAGACCCTACAAGAAAGTCCAACGTCCTTCAGATTACCTCAAGGACAACCAAGAAATTTTGTTCTTCATTCCTCCAACAAACCTTATCATTGAACACTAGTTCTCTCACAAACCCATCCTTAATTGCTTCTTTCCTACTATGAAATAATCCCATTATTTATGTTCCAGCACAATAACAGTCATCATAGCCCCCACAAACCCCTTGTGATGCCTTCCAAAACAGTTCTGGATGTCTGCCTTAAACTACATCAAATCCGAACCTTAGAACCCTAATTTCCTTTTTAGATTGGGAATCTTTTGGAGGATTGTCTCGATTGTATACTGAATAGTTTTCCCATATCACAGGGAGTGCATTCCATGTTCTGCCAGTCTAACAAAGAGGTAAGATGCAGAAAATTGGATTAGCTCCTAACGACAGAGTAGTAAGTGCAGAGTGCAGACATGTTTAAATAGCCGTTAACTGAAATGACAAACTCTATCATGGATTGGTATTGCAAAGATGAGGTACTTACAACAAGAAATATATGATAATTCTGTCACAGCAAGAATAAATGAAATATTTTTTTATAAATGAAAATTCTTATGAAAAGAACAAATGAATAAGCACCTCCGTAAGTATTTCAACATAATCAGCAGTCTGTACACTTTGACACCTGTGTATCCATGAGCTAAGAGAATTTTCCAGCCAATCACTGCTCACATAGGTAGGAAGTATCATCTGCAAGTAAAACATGTTTAAACTTGATAGATAAAATATTAACTTGGTATGATTGTAAAATATAAACTTAGCATGACAGTGACATGAAGAAAGAGAGAGAGAGAGAGAGAGAGAGAGAGAGAGAGAGAGAGAGAGTGATGGCCAAGTAGAGATTAAGTCCATCAATCAAAGTAATATGATCAGTATACATTGAACCATTGAGGCAAATCAGGACAATAATGAGAACATACTACAGTATGTGCGAACCCGTTTAACAAGTTAACATATTTCAACAATGATAAATTAGTAAAAATAACAATTTTTATGGTACAGATCTGATAATCTAGCATCATCTGGTACAAGAAAAAACATGGAGAAAAAGTGAAGTTATAATAATGTAATTCAGTTCTACACATATTTTAAGACATTACACAATAGATGCCATGACAAGAATACAAAGAATATTAGAGAACATTAGAAACATGAACAAAGAAGCTTGATTTAGTAGAAACTCCAGAAACAGTTGTCTTTGGAATGATAACTTTACAAGCACATTAGACATTCAAACATAAACACAGACATAAAATTTCAATGTGTTCTTACAGTTGTCAGAAACAAAATTCAATTGATTAGAAAGCTTCCAGACCTTTCCAATCTGAAAGTATATTGTTAACAAGCTATATCTAAAATAGGGATCTATTAGTTAATATGAAACATACATGCAAGTGTGGCTTTAGACCTGTCCTAACTTAGCTCCACATCAAAGTATGCCCTAAGTTGCAGTGACTATTAACCTTGATTATGTGCTGACATTACCGGGTTACGGGTCCTTATGCTTCAAAAGACAAGACCAATGAACCCAAGGTTATTCCGGATTCAATAGAAAAGAGCAACAGGAACCAGTTAAAACAAAAGCTTTCACAAGCTTTTATGCATTTGTGTGGTGGTGGTGGTGGTGAGAGGGGGAGGGGGTGATGGAGGACCAGTCAGCACATCGTCAAATTTTGATATTTGAGTCTATTGGGTCTTTATTTTGGTGCACTTATTTTGGTGCAGTTCTTTAATTACTCATGAGCATGGGTGCACATGGTTGATTCTAGGATTATTTATAGTTATTAAGATTTGGTTATATTTGGTACTTATGACTAATTTTATTTTGGTAATTGTTTTTATTAGGATTTAGGACTAGTAGCCTTGATGACCGAGCTTTGCTTGGCTATATAAACTCGTGAGCTTTGCTTGGCTATATAAACTCGTGTACTATTTAATTTTTATACATTTAGAGATTAGAAATTTATTTGTGTAATGCTTTATTTACCTTAGATTTTTTCTAATTACCTCCAGAAACTACAACTCTAAAAATCCTTCTCTTTCTTCTCTTTTATGCTTCAAAAGATAGACCAATGAACCCAAGGTTATTCCGGTTTAAGTAGAAAACAGCAACAAGAACCAGTAAAAACAAAAGCTTTCACAAGCATGTATGTATTTGTGTGTGTGGTGGTAGTTGTAGAGGGGGAGGGGACGATGAGGACCTATGCGTCCAATTTTGAGATTTGAGTCAAATGGATCTTTATGTTGGTAATGCACTTGTCTTAATTACTCATCCACGTGGTTGATTTCAAGGATTACTTATTAAGATTTGCTATTTAGGATTTTTTTTTTTTTTTTGGTAACTTGTTTTTATTAGGATTTAGGATTAGTAGTCTCGACGACTAAGGTTTGATTGGCTATATAAAAATTAATGTACTCTTTAATTTTTATACATTGAAGAGATTAGAAATTTATTTTTGTTATGGTTTACTTAGAGAATTCTTCTAATTGTCTCCACAAACTACAACTCTAAAATTCCTCAACTCTCTCTTTAAAACCAAAATCAAAACCCCTAAAACTCAATACTCTATCATTGCATCCAATACCCAATCACTGGAAGCCCGGAAGAAGGCTTTGATGTGTGGAATTATCATCATCTTTGGACAAGATTCGGCTTGTTACCATAAGGGTGCTTCGACTTTGCAACTCTTTTGGTTATTTATTGGTATATTAGTGATATTCATTGCTTTATAATTACGCAAAACTCAAGTTACTTAATCATGATTGGACCCATCTAGCTTTTCCTATAGGTTTTGTCCTGCTTCATTGGGTAAATGAAGAATGCAATGGAGATGTAAACATAAGATGGGTTAGCACTGGTTCAAGTCGGAGCTGATGCACAGCAGCACAGACAATATTCCAAAAGGCATCTATATAAGACAAAAAGTTGTAATCCCAAACAAGAGGCCACAAACTTTACCTGTTCAAGGGTATCCTTAGAAATATACATAGCCTTTAATGATATATTTGGAAAGTATGCCAACAAAAAATGTGCACCTTAATGAAAATTTAGAATACAATAGGAACAAGTGAAAACAAAAGCTTTCACAAGCCAGGGGGGTAAACAAAGAATGCAAGTTAAATGTGCACATAAAATAGGTTAGCTCCCTATAAAGAGCTGAATACTTCAAAAAGCATCAAAAAGACAAAACCGATAGTCCCTAAACAAAGGCTATGAAATTTACTTGTCCGAGGGTTGAAATTAGTGCAGCTTTATGCAGTATATGAAAAGTACGCCAAATTTGTGAAGCTTATTGTATTGAGGACTTTGCCCCGGTTTGGGATTGCTACTGCTTTTCAAAAAGTGGCAGCAGAAGCAGCTTTTGACAGCAGCCTCCCAACTGCTTTAAAAAGCTACCCCAAACTGAACCGACCTTCCAAAATTGTTTATGATAGGCAGCTGCAAACAGCTTCTGGGAATTCTTTTTTAAAAAGATAAGCAAAAGCAGCTATGTTAAGCAATCCCAAACCCAGCCCTTATCACCCATCAAAATTCAAACAGAAATAGATAGAACAGCTCAAGGAAGAATGAAGTTTTGAATTAGAAATGCATATAATCATGTGAATGTGCACAACTAACTTATTGGAATTCGTAACAAAATTTAGAAACCAAGAATACCTATTTCAATTCTAAGGTGACTTTCATATAAGCCTTGCTTATGTTTTCTTTAGACGAACTTAACTGAGATCACTCAACCGAGCTTGCTCTGCGCTAGCAAATAGATAATCTTAAAAAATCCATATCAAGCTCCAATTTGGTTTGTTTACTATAAATAAGTTTAAGCAAATAGAGAACAAGTTGGTGATTAGTAACAAGTGAATCTAGAAAGCAACTTCTCAAGCTCAAGTAGAGCTTCAGTTGTCCAGAAAACGAATGAAGCTTATAGATAATGAAGATATAATTTCTTTTTCCTGAAAGACAGTATGGACAAGGGTTTACAGTTTGAAGCTTCAACAGCATCCTTCCAAGATCAGAATAATCTCTGCAGCATGAAGCTTCCATTGCAAATTCTTTCCAGGTTGTGGCCTTCCGAGCATTCTCTGTGACAGACTACAAAATGCAGACTTAATTAAAAGAAATCTATTAAACAATAAACGACAGGATGATATAAAACAACTTGAAGATCAAGCTTCGAACCTCAGTGTGTAGCTGATCACTGATATTAAGCATTGCAACTGCAAGTTTTTGCATAATGAAGCGATGAGGAATAGTTAAATCTTTGACTAATTTTCTCCATTTACGATGGGTTCCAGAGGCAAGAGGTTCTGGAAACTCATTAATTGGACGAACAAGAAGAACATCTGCCCAGGAATATCTCCTTGTTCGAGGGAAAAAAATTGCAATGTACTTCTTTCTCTCATGTGTAGGCTTTGCCCTCAGAGTTGGTAATGGACAGTCTATCCTAGGGCATTGAAATCCTGTTTGCCACTTTCCTCTCCACTATACTTGAACCAAAACAAAAACAAGTGAGAATGAAGGATATGTTGCAATGACAAATTGACAGTAATTAATAACGATACAGATGGCATTTAGAAATCTACCAAGGAATATGTGTATTTATTTCCGGGAAATGAATAAAGCAAGCAAGAGCAGAATACGTCAAATGAACCATTCTTTCAAATGAATAGTAGAGTCTGCATACGTATATCCTTTTGAAACATTCAAGAGAACATGTGATTAGTTAATTATGTTACAAATAGGACTTCACAGAAAATATTACAGATTATGTGATGTCTTAACGATGACAACCGATTAAACTTTTACCTAGTTGCCTACATGCACTAAAATGTCAATGCTGAGTGCAACCTCAATTTTGAAGCAAGGTTCAAGAAATTGGCCGATACTGATACGTATTGGACGTATCAGATCACATGTGAGCATATATTATCTGAAATTACATATAGTTATTAGTATCAAATGATACACAGCCGATATGGCCGAAACAGACATATATATACCCATATATTGTTGAAACAAGCTGATTATGGTCTTTACAAGCTAATACAAAGCGAACTTTGGTAAGGATTAGTGAAAAGTGGCTCAAATAAGTTTGAAACTTTAACAACAGACTAAATACATGACCTATATATATGCCAACACAGACCAAGCCAAAATTGGTGTGAGTAGGCTAACATTTAGTCAAAACTTGCAAATATAGGTTGATACATCGCTGGTACAAACCATAATTTGTGAAAACTAGACGAATTTTGGTCAAACTCATAGTTACAAGCCGATCCATGGCCGATACTAAATTTGGCTTAAATTGAGATTAAAATTTGTCAAAATTTGCAAAATCAGGTCGATATGGGCCGAATGTTGGCCCAAATTGACAAAACAAACTGAAATTTAATTGAACTAACTTTACAAAAACATGTCCAAGCTAACTGCAATATGCCTTATGCTGTTCAAAAACATGACGGAAATGGCCAAAACATGCCGGAATTGGCTGAAAAACAAGCCTAGATTTTTGCTGAAACTTCCCAATTTGCCAAAAGCAGTATAAACTACCAGAATTAAACTTAATAATAGACTAATGAATTGCCACCAAGTCCTTTATAAAAAAAAATATTATACACTACCAAAATTATACTATTTTGGGCCGAGCCCAGCAAGAACAGTTCAGAAGTAAATTGCAGCAATCTAGCAGTCAATATATAATTCAATGAGTCGACTTGAATAACTAGTGTTCGGGAAAATAGGATATCTGGGATAGCATGTACCTTTACCCAAAGTGCGACAGTATGATCTTCCAGATATTCAGTTCCTAAAGGGCCAGATTCTTTGTCTTCATTGCAATCATGCACACCACGGTATGCTAAAATTTGTTGCGAGTTTCCACTACTTGAGACCTGTTCATTCTTTTGATCCTGTCGGGAGAAAATGTGTTGCTCAAAATTGGTTCCAAATGCAAGGCCCGATTGCTTGGTAAGGGTTCCAGCCTCCTCTTTCCCTTCTCCTTGAGAATCTGGAGTATGGTTTACAAGCGAGATTCCACTATTCGAAGCATCTTTTGCATTTTCACCTTCAGTTAAGCCATCAATATGGCAGTATTTTCCAGGTAGTACATCCTCACTCAAACCATATGTAGTGTCTACCAACTCTGCACCTTGTATATGTTCAGGAGAACTCCCCTTTTTATTGCACTCTAAACACGGAAAAGCATTTTCTTCTGAATTAGAGAAGAGTTCAGTCGTTTCTTTGCAAGATGCTTGTTCGGATAATGGAGCTTTTGCCTCTGAGTGACCATTCAAAATGTTGCAGACTACCATCTGAGGAGAATCAGTTTTCAGGAATCTTGCATTTTCTTCATTTTTATTTCTTATTTCTTCATCTACTTGATAGTTTTGGGAAGAATCTACTCTCAGTGACGGGTTTCCAATAAAAATGATGCCATTCGATAGTTGATGTCTAGGTCTTTCCAGACCACAGTTAAATTCTTTCAAGTTAGCTTCACTGCAGTTTTCTTCTAGTTGAGCATTAGGTACTTTCCCCACTTGATCAGATTCCAATGAACTCAGTTCTTTATCAAGAATATCCATTGAAAGATTGCCTCCCTCCACTTGTTGCACCAACATGTTCTCTTCGAGGTTGTCTTCGGCTGATTTTGCTCCTGGACTTTGTTCTCCACCATACTGAATTGAAAAGGACGGCACTGGCATGACTCCCCTCTTTAGATGTGAATGCCATAAAATGTGAAGAATCTCGAAATGTCCGACTTCTGCTCCCTAATATTATCAACCTTGATTATCAATACAGGTCTGATTAAATACATGCGTCTCTGCAATATGCAATACTTTAATGCATAAATAAGAAAACAATATATGTCAAGATTTTTATTTTGACCAATTTAAATTACACATTTACACAAATAACTGGGAATAACGAGGAATTGCAGAGCAAGACTACATCAAAGAAAAGGAAAAAAATGATTTCATGTCGGCCACATTATAAATGTGACTAGTTTGTAACTCCATGAATATCAGGATCAGCTACAAACCTAAAAGCGACAATGTTAAGTCAGACTTAACCAATATGCCACATAATGTGAGTGCACATATGTTGCAATATGTTAACTATTATGGTCATGGAAAGGGGATTCCAGAACTCAATTTTAGCCTTTCTCGCCTTCTAAATAAGTTTAATAACATATGTACCCGGGCGAAACAATCGACCACTACCAATAAGTATCGGTCTGTCGGGCTGCAGAATAAATTGCTATCTGCTAAATGACACAACATAGCTGAATTTCATAATATTAGAGTGAGTCTCGACATAAAACAGGTTAAAATTTTCACATGCATCTGAGTCAAGCCGACAATGGACAGAAACATAGTTATGAAAGACGAAAAATGCACCTAGGCCCCAAGGTCCTTTGGGGCCTAGGCACAAAGCGCAAATGAGGGGCACGTGCCTGAGCAAAGCAAGGTGGTGCATGTATAATTAGAAGAAAAATAGAGGTCCTCAACCTCTAACCAGTGATCCGTTGCTATGTTCTAGGTCTCACCCACTCGTAATAAGGAAGCTTCAACGGTGCTTTCACCGTGATGGAGAAGGTCTACGCTCTTGATCCTCGTATAAGTTTGCACTTGTTCACAACAAAAGCAAGGCGCAACCTCCATTGGTGCTTTGTGCCTAAACGTAAGTGTAGGCAGGACAGAACTGGTCAAAACAGGTTGAAATTGGCCGCATATTGATTATGCCTATATCTCATTTTCATGTTTGAAAAAGAATTTTAAAGTCCATATACTATATGTTACATAGTAAGAAATGAAATTGACATGCCATAATTTTAAAGAAATAATATGCAATTACTAACCTACACCAACGCAGAACTACATAAATATTTTAATAAGTCACATTTTATATTTTAATATGTTCCTAAAATTAGACTTTCTTCTGAACTTCTGAAATGTTAACTCCAATAACTCAATCAGAAACCAGGAAAACTGCCAATATTGATACTCGTCAAAAAGGGTCTGGTACCAATACCAGCACTAATTTTTTGAACAAGACTAGAATGATATAATCTTCAGATTTTTGTTGTTGATAATTTGGCAAACATTCTCAGGAGAGACAGAAAACGCAAGTTCTTTAAGAGAAATTAAAAAAATGAATTTAAGTTTGAATAAAATAACAGAGCCTTTATTCCAATTTTTTGGGGTCGCTATTTGTATTCATCTATGTTACTTAAGGGACATGTCTCTGTAACACCAACAAAAACATAACTTCTTTACAGCTTCAATTCATATTTATTTAGGCTACTACTAGTCCTATGGTTCCTTTAACTAGTATCTTATCCCTCCTTACTAGAGTATCAATTTTTGTGAGTTGCACTTGTTCAAACCACCTTGAAGTTATATGATCTTGTCCTCAATTGGTGCCACCTCCAAGTTTCCACAAATAAACTCATTTCTTATACTATCTTCCAGTGTATTGTCAACCATCCATCCTCTCTCATTTCAGCTTGCTAATTTTCTGGACATGTTCCTTAATTGTTCCATTATTAAGATCCATAAAGTATGGCCAAGTCATAGAATTTTCCAATCACTCTGATTTAAGTTCTCAAAACAAAATAAAAGCATCTTTCAAAGCCTATATTATTACTCTTGGTTATCTAAGTCCTCACTTTTGATGATTTAGATTAGAACATATTAAGTCAACTTTGATTACATAGGACCTCCTCGACTCTTCATTCTAAAGTGAGCATAACGTACTTATCGTTCTTTACAAAATTGTCTTGAAATACTCAACTCCAATGCGCCATCTTCTGTACAAGGCTACAAGCCCCAGAGTCCATCCACAATGGATCATTTTACAAGTCCTTATCTAACTATTTTCATGTTTCCACATATATCTTGCTTGCTTCAAGGTTCATACCCTGCATGGTTGCCAGATTGGCGAGCTTTAGAGATTCTTCTTCAAGTTGCCAATGCATGCCAATCTCATAACAGGCCAAGCGTACTCCACTTCATCCACCCAGCTCAAATATCATCATATTTCCCTCCATTTATATAATAGATAAAAGATTGCTAATCTGGATTCCATGAAAAATCTTGATCAATGAATTCTTTCAATAACTTGCTTTAACTTCTATTTGCAATATACATTAAATGTACTGTATAAAACTCATAATAGTTACAAAACTTAAGCCTTTCATCTTGTTGGAGAATGTGCGTGTGTGTATATATATGGAGAGAGTGATTGGATGCTTTACGAGGGGGTATGGGTCCTGGGTCCCTATTCACATGGTGAGGATTGAGGTCGATGAGAGAGAGCAGGAGTCGCTATAGCCCTTTGAGTGGCGCGTGCCCATTTGATGTAGTATGTAATTTGTGTTGCTTGTAAGGACGATGAAAGTGAGCCAAAGTTCAAACTAGAACTAGCAAGTGTGAGTAGCGACTGCCATCGAGGAAGAGGAGGAAGAAGACATTGCCAACGAAAGAGACTCGAAGGGTGCCATCAAGAGGATCAAGAGGGTGCACATGAGACCAAGAGGAGGAAGTTCGTTAACTAATCAATCATCGCTTAACAAATTTATTAAATGTCTAGGAGAGAGGATGTTTTTTAGGGAACTATGATTTTGAGGGTCTGGAAAAGGCATGTGTAATTCAAGGGGGGGCAAAAATCCGAGGGCGGCTAGGGTTTGGGAGAGGGAAGGGCATGGAAAGTGTCACGTCCCGACCCGGAAAATCGCTCATCCTCGCATCGATTTATCCGAATCATCGTCCTCGCTGGGACGTGATGTCGTACGAGTCTGGAGTTGCACTCGTACAAGGCAAGATGACAAGTTCTCAAATGGTTATCTTTGAGTTAATATTAACAACGAAAGAAAAACAGAGTATACGAAACAATTCTCTTTATTGATATTCGAACTGAGAATACAAAGGCTTTTGATAGCCCAACAATATATGCCAGATTGGCTACAATACTCAGGTTCTCTCTTGCCCACAAAGGATTTTACCGTTCCATACATCATGCCTTCTATATCTCGGCCGCATCAATCATGTTGCATGTCCGAGCGTCAATGCGGTCGCATGCCTCAATACGCTTCAGCATTCCATGCCTCAACGCGTTCAAGCGAAGCTCCGCCGCGAGCAGACCATTTCCTGAACCTGCTAGCAAACTAGTGGGGAATTAGTACTTTCGTCCTCGCTGTACTGATCAAAGACCCACTTAACAAACCGACATTTAGTATTGTATTGATTCATGCAAACATACAATTTAGTTCTCTTTTTATATTCTCCTTAGGATCAGTTTATGGCATATTCGAAGACTGTAAAGCATGTTATCATGGCAAGCATGTTATTTGGTTCGCATAAGTGAACAGACAACCAATAGCAATCTCGTGTTGTTTCGTGACTTCTTACCAACATCGACGCACTCACCCTTGCACCGACGCAAGGTGAATACGCCTATCAGCTTTTCCTGTCATGTTATAAGTGCTCTCTATGCGGATCTATATGTGCACGATATGAGTGTACCTTGCACTTTCGATCCAGGATCCATCCATGCAAGATATATGTATACCTTGCACTTCCAACCCATCGCCCTTAGCTATATGAAGGTCACTAGCTTTCCGGGCTAGAATGGACTTATATTTCTCAAATGACATATGTAAGACGATGATCACTCTGTGCGGTTGCTAACCAAACAGATCAGAGGACCCCCGAAATACTTGGTAAGTGGCTTATCACATTCAATAGCAGGTCGCTAACCGTCTATATGAAGTACACCAACAATACCAACTTTATCCAATATCCCTCCTCGGCCGAACGGTCCCAGCGCCCTGGCGTACCACGTTCGAGGTATGCCCGTGCACAGGCTTCTTCATATCTTTAAGTCCATTTGACCATGCAACGCATCTTATCTTTCATACAACCAAGCAAGTTTGTCTATCTCTATTTCAATTGGCACAACGTCCCAATGTTCTCAACGAACGCCTCGAAGGCCATGAACATTTCAAAGGCACCATGCCGCATTGACAGTTATGTCACGTCCGTGCCACAACTGTTCTCTTCTTCACAACGACGCCATCTTTTGTAAGTATCGTGCAGCTGCGCACATTCGCCGTCTTTCCTTGCATCGTACATTCAATGCACGTCTCGAAGCCGTGTTTCCATATTCTACGTCTTAGTATTCAACGCGTTAGACTTATGTTCCTTCCCTCCGACTCGTGCAACTGAGGCACGCCTCGATAGGGTATTCAATGTTCTATAGCTCGTGCACTGAGGCACTCGCGCCGATATAGTCTTTCAATGTTCTAGCATTCTAACTCATGCACGGGACACGAAATGACTTGTGCACTGAGGCACTCATCGATACAGTTATTCCATGTTCTCATGGCTTGCGCACCGAGGCGCTCGCCCTTGCGATATCCAATGTTCCATAGCGACTCATACATTTGATGCACGATTCATTTCAATTGTTCTATCTAGTGTTCGACACACACTACGTTTCTCTCTCTATCGAGCCACGTCCGTGGCATCGATAGGTCAACTCAGCATGCAATGATATATATTTTACTTAGGCATAAAGGAGTAGGAAAGAGAAGTTAATGTCCCTCCACCTTGAGTCGATACGCCTTGTCGTTTCGTCGAGCCGATGCGGCTCGATTTCATAACTTCGTTACAGGGCCAACTCTCCTGACTTAGCCATTCGAGCACTTCGTACTTTATTAAATTATACGTCCGATTTGGCTTACCGTGCCAACGCCTCAGTCTGTCACAAGGCGACAATTGGTTTTGTTGACCCCTTTCTGAATAAGACAAAATATCGACCTCTAATATTTCAACGTAAACGTATAGCCTGCACACGAAACTAACTAAAATCAATACTTATTCGAATCGGTCAATTGCCTTGCGTCGATTCGATTTCTTAGAATCTTCGAACCGACTCACTGCTTTCCTTCAGGCCAACTTAACACTTGCATCGATCTTACTCGATGCGTTCCTCGGGTCAATGTAACTATCCGACTCGATGCATCCTCTCGGGACAACGTAACTCTTTATATCGATTCGCATCGATACGTAATCGGGTCAACGCAACTCTTCGAGTCAACGACTCAGTATAATGCACCGTGTGGAGCGGGACATTACAGAAAGCGTACTCTAGAGCAGGAAGGAGGGGTCGGGAGGGGAGGCTAGGGTTTGGGTGATTGCGGGAATAGGATTAGATTAGGGTTTAAGAGAGCTGGTAGGGAATATTTTTGGTGAACGGTGCAAGAGTGAGGATTTTTCTGCCATGTAGGAGAATAGTGAGATGTTTTATTGAGGGGTATATCCCTATTTGTATGATGAGGATTAAGAGCTTATATTACATTATTCGAAATGGTGGACTAAAAGAGACTAAACAAAGATATACATAATACTCTCTTACACATCTTTACCATAATATAGTGTGCCTATGATAGTATGACCCTTTTTTTTGAAAAAATGCTCAAGTACCTAGGGGCTGAAGCTCCCGTTGACAAACGGCCAGGAAGGTTTAAAATGTATAAAGCCTTACAATAAATATCAACGTGGATTCCAAGGTTTCTAAGGCTCGAAAGATCCAAGCGCCAAACCTTAAGGTTGAGCTAAATAATGTCCTGTATATTGTTTGTGTGAATTAAGAAAATAACAAGATAAATAAAATTACAGCACATACCAAAACTCCATCAGATACGATGATATGTAGACCCTATGAGAATACCCTAAGCTTCACAATCACCCTTCTCATTTTCAGAACCAAGACAATCAAACCTCTATTTCTTCTATGCATCTACTATGTTTTCAACTTGTATTCTATTTTTTAATGTCGAATCGAATATAACATTGTCTGGATCTAAGCGATTCATCCTCTTCATAAACTCATTATTGTGAAGCTGATAAATGTATAAATGTCAATATGCATAATGAAGAAAAAATTAATATAAAACTCACTCGTATAAGTTAGTTAACAGACTATAGAATTCAAGCCTATGAGCTTTTTCTGACATATATATGTTTATCAGTCGATAACACAGAGAAGAAAAGAATTGCCTCTTACTATTTCCTTGGCATAATATCTTTTAGTCTGTTTATTGACAGTCCCAAAGCTCCGCACCCACAAACTGCATTGGCATCTGACCTTTTAGGACATACAGGACCTAGTTTTAAGCATAGTTACTGGGACCCTACTACCCTCCTAGAACTGTTTTCTGGATCTCAAACATGATGACCTGGATGATCTAGATTTACAAGATAAAAGTTCAACCAAAATATCAATCAAATGGTAATATAAATAAATCAATTAATTATAAACTCGTACAAGAGCATGTTACTGCAGGATTTGGTAATAATTGTCCTACTAGATGTGAATGTATATATACCATGGTTGTAGAGGTCGGCATGTCAGTTAACATAATTGTTTCATCGATAAATGACACAATTTGCAACAATAAAAAATGTTTATATTGTTTTAGAATATGCCGGCCTACATATCAGACCCAACCCGATACGTCGGCCTACATTTGACTTAATCAGGTTTCTGTTTATATTTTTCGAGATAAAAGGTTTTAGGTGTTCAATTATTTAAGTCTTAAACTCTTAAAATGCTTGTATATTTAAGTGTTAAATTACTTGACTCCTCAATGGATTTTTGTACTTGTACTAATTATCTTTGACTCATAAGTTACTTTACGCGACATCTTAATGCTAGTAGTTTTTATATGTATACCTATAGTTTTTCTGTTAACTATAATGTACTGTTGATAGCGTACAAGTTAAGCCTACCCCTTTGTAACTAGGGGAAAAAACATAACCTGTACGTGTTGCCGTACCACGACCCAGGTAAAAATGGTTGTAAGATCATACTTCTTGTGAATTGCCCTGTAGGAACTGTAAGCAAAAGATAAATAATGAAGCATACAAAAGTTTATTATCAATTTGGTATATATATATATATATATATATATATATATATATATATATCTCGAAGCTAACAACGACCTAGGTAACTATGTTCTAACTTCTAAGATCATGTAGTTTCTTAGAAATTGTCCAGTCAAGGTCATAAACAACGCCAGGAGTTAAAAAAATCCTAGGGCTAAACAAACAGAAAAAAATGGTCCCTCTTCTTCTTTATTCCAATTGACAAGAAATCAGGGCTCAATTACCCAACCCCCCCCCCCCCCCCCCCCCCCCCCCCAACCAACATCTTCTTTATCACTACATCGTAAATTGGCAAGAAACCAAGACTCGTACATCCAACCAACCGATAGTAGTTCTACCGCTCCTCTTATTCAACAAAGTGTAACAAATAACAAAGCAAGTCAATAATGGCTAGTTCTAAGCATAGCTACCGGGATCCCCCTGTCCCCTACGTTCCGTACCTCGCGCCCCCAAATGCGGCAACTTCCGTAGATAGGCAACTAAAAGTGACGGCCCGGGCAATCCAGATCTTAACAACATAGATTTCAACGGTGATACCGGCCAAATGGGGGAATTGATCCGGCAATGATTACTTCCTACCGAAATAGCGCAACGGTAAGGATGGTCCTAAGACCATGCAGATAATGAAGCATGCAGGAGCAGGTCGTATAGGATTTGACACACACATGTAAGATCATACAGCTTACCAAATTTGGAGTCAAAAAATTTTAAAAAAAAAAAAAAAAACTCCCCTAGGTTTGAGAAAAATGCAAAAAGGGGAAAAGGGCTTCAGATTTAAACCAACAGTGGGTCTATTCTACCACACTATTTTCTACTCTCCATCCATCTTCTACAAAGTTTTGGTTTGGTTTTGTAACAAATAACAACAGAAGCAAGTCATTGTCTACACACACAAAAAACACATATGTATGTACATGCATCTAAGAACTGGATCGGAATAAAAAATATATATATAATAAAAAATAAAAAATAAGAAGGAGACGATTTGGGAGATTTGGAGCAACCTTGTGTTAGGGATCCGTGGTAGCTGACATGTTGGGGTTGGGGGAATTGGGACGAGATTTGGGCACGAATTAGAATTAGGGATTGGAAACGAAACCAAACGAAAAAAAAATTGGTAACGCAACTGCGTGTGTATGTATGTATATTATCGTGTTTCTTTAATGTAAATTTGCGCATTGGTCCCTGTGTTAATTTAGTTTTACTGTTTAGGGACGGGTTTGAAGAGGGGTGTTTATGTTAATTGGCTGCTGGTTAGCGGCTCTCGGAGACATTTGCTGCTTCTTCTTCTTTTTTCGTCGTGGGGATTCGGGATGAATGTTAGGGATTTGGACTTGGCCCTGCCCGTTTCATTCTATTATTTCATGGGTCGTATTGGGCCGGGTCTAGCTTGCTTTACCTGTTAAGTGCCCAACCAAAAAAAAGGACTTGCAACCAAACATCTCCATCCCTAAAAAAAAAAAAAAAAAACTTTAAAAATGCTAAAAATAAGCCATCTAAGTCTTACATATATTCTCATATTCACACGTAATTAAGAGAAAAAAATTCTAAAATTCTTTTGACTCACCTAAGTAAGAAAAAATCCTAAAATATTCTAACTACTTGAAAATATATCCAAAGGCTATAAATATATCTATAAAAGAAAATCCTAATTATAACATCTTCAATATTTAAATTGTATTTAAACTATATATATCCTAAGTTGTAAAAATATGTCTATAAAAAATCCTAATTAAAATCTATTTTAATTATTTTAATATAGTTTAAATTCTTTTTTTATATATTTTTTTTGAATTTTTTTTTTTTTTTGTACGTGTAACGTAACTAGTTATTTATAAGAAAAACACTATATGAAAGGATTACTAATCGAGCTAGCGACATTTATATGTTACAATCAACCCAATGCATTGAATCTTATCTCGAAGATTCATGAGCCAAATCAAGTAGTAAGTTCAAACAAGAAATAATCTATAGCGGAGTATAATAAGAAAAGTTTGAGGTTTCAAACTGTTTTTGTTTTTCTTTAAAAAATGTTCTTGCCTATGTCTACTAATTAGAACTGTTCATTAAATTTAACATGTGTAATTAGTTAATTACATATAGAAAAAATAATTAAGACTTTTTTCAAGCAGTAAAAAATGAAGAAAATATTGTTTGATCTTGTCGAGTAGTAAAAATTAAGAGACTATATTATTTGCTCTTAAAATATTGAACGCAAGTGCATATATACTATTAGATATTAGGGTGTGGATAAATTGTTTGCGTGTCATAGACACTTAGGGGGTCGACCTATATTGTTTTTCATCTGGGATTCTACTTGGTGCTAAACAGGATGCAAACTAAATAGGTTTCATTTTGAAGTGGAGTTTTTCCTAACATGACATTCATTTTATGGACTCGAATGGACGGACGTTTCCAAAACTCTTCTTTTTTGCATGTGAATTCTTTTCTTTCTTTCTTTTTTTTCGTTTTTTTTTTCGCATGTGAATTCAGTTTGTAGGGATTTGGACTTGGTCCTCGCTCCATGTCGCAAGCGATCGGATTGACCCATTAGTGTTGCCAAAGACTAACGGACCAACCCAACCCTTTAATTCGTTATTTAACCGCATTAGTTGCCTTAAAAAAAAGAATAGAACACATAACCAAATATTATTGTTTATTAAAAAATTATAAGAAGAACATGCAATATCATTGACCATTAGCCAACCATTATCTTTAAGTTCATCCACTTTATGATAAAGGATCCCTTTGCTCCGAAAGGGCCCAATCCAATAAGAAAATTCCAATTCAATGAGCCTTTCGTTACAATCAAATAGATTGTTCCAATTCAGTGAGCCTTTCGATACAATCAAATAGATTGCCACAAGGGCACCATATTCTAGGAGTCCAAACTATGTGATTGAATAAATCCACCTCTACCTGTTGCGGGTCAAGGACTCCTTCTCCTTCTTCAATCCGATTTGTATTTTTCATATAAAAATATCTAATCAACGATAGAACAAGATCCAAAACACTTACAAGGCTACAGCCAACTTGATACACTGAACACCTGGAAGATGAATCTTCCAATCAAACCAAGCATAAACTTTACATTTTACTTCGACAATTGTTATAACAAGAGGGTATCCATAGCTAAATATTGAACTTGAATATCAAGCCAAGTGTTCATCAAATACAAAGCAACTTAACAAAGCCCGGTAAGCAAATTTGTAAAGCAGATCACAATGGCAGTCAGACTGGATGCTTCTCCTGAAACATATTTGACAATTGTTATAACAAGAGGGTATCCATAGCTAAATATTGAACTTGAATATCAAGCCAAGTGTTCATCAAATACAAAGCAACTTAACAAAGCCCGGTAAGCAAATTTGTAAAGCAGATCACAATGGCAGTCAGACTGGATGCTTCTCCTGAAACATATTTGACAATTGTTATAACAAGAGGGTATCCATAGCTAAATATTGAACTTGAATATCAAGCCAAGTGTTCATCAAATACAAAGCAACTTAACAAAGCCCGGTAAGCAAATTTGTAAAGCAGATCACAATGGCAGTCAGACTGGATGCTTCTCCTGAAACATATTTGCACATCCAAGAGTCTCAAAAATCGGGTTGGACTCGGGTTAATGTGTCGGGTTACCCGAAGAACCCAAAACCCGACTTACTATATATATATATATATATATATATATATATATATATATATAGTTTCATACTTAAATAAAAAGTTTAAATCCTAAATTTCTCCACCCAAACTATTCAATTCCTTTATCTTAAATCTTATTTCAACTTGTATTTTGTAATGATCATGACTTGATTGCTATTTGATTATGTATTAATTATTTCCTTTGTTTTAAATTATTTTAAATATTATATTAGAGTCTGATAAACCCGATGGACCCGACTCAACCCGAGTCCAATCCGATTCTCCGGACTTGGTCTTGGGCTTCATATGTTGAACCCGAGGTCGGGTCGGACTTGGGCTCGGGCTAGGCTTATGATTCATCGGGTTGGACTCGGGTTGACCTCAAGTCCGACCCAACCCGCCCGAGTTGCACCCCTAAATACAAAGCAACTTAACAAAGCCCGGTAAGCAAATTTGTAAAGCAGATCACAATGGCAGTCATACTGGATGCTTCTCCTGAAACATATTTGCACATCCAAGAGTCTCAAAAATCGGGTTGGACTCGGGTTAATGTGTCGGGTTACCCGAAGAACCCGAAACCCGACTTACTATATATATATATATATATATATATATATATATATATATATATAGTTTCATACTTAAATAAAAAGTTCAAATCCTAAATTTCTCCGCCCAAACTATTCAATTCCTTTATTTCAACTTGTATTTTGTAATGATCATGACTTGATTGCTATTTGATTATGTATTAATTATTTCCTTTGTTTTAAATTATTTTAAATATTATATTAGAGTCTGATAAACCCGATGGACCCGACTCAACCCGAGTCCAACCCGATTCTCCGGACTTGGTCTTGGGCTTCATATGTTGAACCCGAGGTCGGGTCGGACTTGGGCTCGGGCTAGGCTTATGATTCATCGGGTTGGACTCGAGTTGACCTCAAGTCCGACCCAACCCGCCCGAGTTGCACCCCTAAATACAAAGCAACTTAACAAAGCCCGGTAAGCAAATTTGTAAAGCAGATCACAATGGCAGTCAGACTGGATGCTTCTCCTGAAACATATTTGCACATCCAAGAGTCTCACCTAAGATGGTACATTCAACTCATAACTCCAAATCAAATAAAACACACAAAAACAAGCTTTATGCCTCGAATAAATTTTTTGCATCTGAATAGGAATATCAGCAAATAAATACTTGATAGCATCTGACAATACAGTCAAACCGTATAAACACTTTCCAACTTTAGCTTTCAAGATCTTCGCGAGAACATCTGCTAGGAACTTACTACTGCAGTCACCAATTATTAACTAACAATATCCAAAGTGATTGTTTCATTAGCATAACAATGTAAACCACAAAACAATAGTTCATAAAAACAGTACAGGAATCAGACACCTTCGGGCAGACGCAACCAATTGATCCTGCATGTCCACTAACCATCTCATACAATCGGTATCAGGTAATTAGAATCATTTGAAGATGAAGCTTTCTAACCCACAATGAAGTACAATAGTCACAATAATCTGGAAGTAATAGCTACACAACATAGTGCAATAAGTAGGCAGTGCTAGTTTCGATCCCCCTAAAAGATACCAGCAAGAGAAAGGTGTCCTAATTGCAAGATGGAGAAGCTAGAAAAAGAAAAAAAAAAAAAAAAATCTGTCTACAAGATGAACCGGGCGACAAGGAGAAGGGAAACAATCATCTAAGTTTTGCCTAGTATTCCATTTTCACTATTGCATTTGATGGGGGTGGCTCTGTCATGGTTGGCAGATACTGGAGCCAATCTTTGGCGCAGAAGAGGGCCTCCACTATCTCAGGGCGCAGCGAACTCCTGTACTCGTCGAGCACTCTGCTACCAGTCCCCGTGCCAAAAATAGAAGAACCAGTGTTCACCATTGACATCGGGATGGCCAGGACATCCTTGGCCATTTTGGAGAGAGTAGGATACTTGATGGTATTGAGTTTCCACCAGTTCAAGATATCAAAATCCTGAATTCTTGGGAGGAGGGTCTCTTCCAAGTACTGTTCTAGCTCCGATTTTGACGAATGAGTCACGGACATTTCGGAAATATAGATATCGAAATCCAGAAGCCCGTCTCCTGCCGATGTTGGAGTGGATGGGGTTAATGGCCGAATGACTTCGCTCTCGGAGTGGCCATTATTTGCCTCACAGATGAGGTTGTTTGCCTCTCCATGCTGTTCCTCGTAAGCAGGAGTCAAGGGAAGTGGCTGGTTAACATACTCGAGATAGAGCTCGTGAATACTATCATCAACCACCTTGACATACCTTGCAGCATCCTCACCATAGAGTTTGGAGAAACTGAACTCCACAAGCTTCATCTTGAAGCGTGGGTCCATAACGACAGCAACTGCAAGAACAAGACTGCAATCTCTCCAATACTTGTCGAACTTCTCATGCATCTCTTTTGCAGTGCTGCTCACAATCTCATCCTCGCTTGAGATTCCATTAGTCAACTCCAGCTGGATCTTCCACGCTTCCTGGAAAAATATGTTTGCTGTGGGGTCTGCTGTTGCCATGACAACATTAGCAGAATCGTACAGATACTTCAAATATGTGCAAACAATTTCCACCTTCTTCCAATCTTCCGGAGTTGGCGCTTCATTGTAATGCTCATCACATGTCTCCAATAAATTGAATGCTCGTTTGTACTCCAGGGCAGCAGCCAGCATGTGGTAGGTTGTGCTCCATTGCATTGCAACATCAAGAGACAAGCTCTTTGTACTAGGAATCTCAAGCTGCAGGGCGCACTCTGCAAATTTGTCTTCATGGGCTGGAGAGACCTTGACAAACTTAACACTCTCACGTATATTGTAGATGATACCATGAATTGAAGCTATCACATCCTGAGCAATGACATTCAAGATGTGGGCATAACATCGGACGACAAACAACTGACCTTTGAGAACCAACATATTCTTATTGGACAGATGGTCTCTGAGATTTGCACTATAGATGTCATGAGAAGAGCAGTTATTGTCCAGAGTAATGGTGAACAACTTGCTCTTCATATTCCATTCTGAAAGGCTAATTCCGATTACTTCACTAAGAGCATTCTCTGAATGTGGAGAAGATACCATCATGAAGTTCAGCATTCTTCTATGCAACTTCCAGTCGCTATCAATGAACTGTCCGTTCAAACAGACATATCCAAGAGTCTGACTAGTGGTCCACAAGCTTATGGTGAGGCTTATCCTCCCAGACAAAGTTCCAAAGATCTCCATAAGATTTTGTTTTTCCCTATGATAGATTGCTAAGACTTCTGCATCAATTTCACTAAAACTCGGCATCTTGAACCGTGGCTGAAGAGACTGCACAAAAGCCATGACAGCAGGCTGTTCAACCATGTGAAGAGGGTACTCATGCAGAATAATCATCCTGGCCAGATTTTCACAGCTCAATTCTTGGTCAAATAGGGAATTCAAGCTAGATCTATAGCGTCTCCTGGGTGGTTCAATGCCCTCTCCATCAGTTTTCGAGCCAGAAGCAAATGCAAGGTTTTGTTTCTCCATCATCTTTATTTTGGGACATGAACCCAGAGCTATGTGTCTCTTGAGGTGGCTAGTACCTGCTATCTTTGAGCCAGAGCTGTATGCAAAGGTCTGCTTGCACAATTTACAGCACGCCCTTGTGCATCCACCGGACGCAGCTTCAACAGTGAAATGCTCCCAAACCATTGACTTCCTTCTCCTGCGTTTGTTAGTCTGTGGGGCTGCTTCCAAGGCAAGCTGCTCAGTGTCACTGGCGTCACCCATGCTAAACTAAGAATTCCTGCGCAAAAAATGCAGCGAAAGAGAAGTTCATGAGTTCTTTGTCTTTATTTCTTTTCTTTTCTTACATTTTTCAGTTTTATTTTTAATTTTTTTTACTATGTAAGTTCCTATCTTTCAATTAGTTTACACAAAGGATTCAAACAAAGATAAATAATCTCATCCATATATGTATCTAAAAAGAATATGGACATCAATTATTGGTTGATTCAAAATATAAAGAAAGAGAGAATACTTTTACCTCAATGTCATTATATGAATAGCTAAATCCAAATGATATCCTAAGCTTTCAAAATTGGTTAACCTCAGTTTCCTTTATAATTTCTTAGTTGTAATTAGTAATATACTATTTGTATCCATATAGTGTCCAAAATTTATATATGCCTTAACCATATATGGAGGTTCACTTTAGTTTTATTTTTTCGTGTCCATATATGCTAGAGGAAAATAAATACTAATACCTACATCAGCTCTATAGTCAACGATGCTTAGGTCCATGTTTATACTATATGGATGATCCGTGACTAACACTCTTATCAAGACAAACGGTCAGAAGCAACTTATTGCAACTTGGAAGAAAAAAGAAGACAAATTCCAAAAAGAGAGAAACAACTTCCAATACAGTACAACAAATTTTGAATCAGTCTGCAATATTAGTCCAGTTTCATAGCAAGAGATATTTTAGGCTTGTATAACAATAATAACGTAGACGTCAGATCGAAAACCGGTCATAAACTGTGAAATCTTGTATGGAGCTTTCTTATGCTCCATAGTCGGCCGCATTCTGATGGGACTCTGGGAGAAGGCTTAATGATGATGATGTACCAATACTAATGTTGGTAATGGATACTCAAAACAGAACATATCTCCAATATTAACTGAAACTAATGTAAACTATCAAAGTGCTTAGGTTCTGAAACAAGGCATCCTACTTTCTCATTTTCAATCCGAAAATGGAAGGAGAGGTGAGCAAGCTTCAGGCAACAAATAAAATAACAGAACAGTAAAGAAATTGAACAATAAAAACACAACCAACCCTTAGTCCAATGCATACAAAGAAAAATGTGAAAACCAAGAATAGAAAGGAAACTCTACAATCAGAAGAAACTAAGATACATGTAAATTACAGTCATTATTACTGAGCCCTCAAGGAAAAAAAAAATTACTAGTTGGTGAGCTGTGCCTCTAGACACTCCCCCGAATATTTCATTTTGCCCGATAAATAACAATAAACAAAATGTTTCAATGACTTTTAGATAAAACAAGTTTCAAGAAATAGAGTCAGTCTAGCGTATCCACCCCCAAACACAACACTCATCTTACATACAAATAAGAAACATACAAAAAACTAACAATAGCAAAAGTGCAACTGACACACAAAGAATAGATTCCGCACTTGACTTAAGATACATGTAAATTACAGTCATTATTACTGAGCCCTCAAGGGAAAAAAAAAATTACTAGTTGGTGAGCTGTGCCTCTAGACACTCCCCCGAATATTTCATTTTGCCCGATAAATAACAATAAACAAAATGTTTCAATGACTTTTAGATAAAACAAGTTTCGAGAAATAGAGTCAGTCTAGCATATCCACCCCCAAACACAACACTTGTCTTACATACAAATAAGAAACATACAAAAAACTAACAATAGCAAAAGTGCAACTGACACACAAAGAATAGATTCTGCACTTGACTTAACTTATGGAGCATGGATGATGATAAACCTTCGTTCCAATACTCATGGCACAATAAGACCTACAGGAAATTGCTAGTGGAAATACTTCCAAATGTTTTCTAAATCTGGATGATCTTAGAAAAGAGAGCACCGTTGAAGAGTTTGTTGGGGAAATCCATTCAGATATTGACTGAATTTTCAGCTTGACATGTAACCAGGTAGTAGCAGTTACGCTTTGTTCTTAAACTAATTATCCATCCACTTATGCAAGTAACTAGCAAATTGTCTAAGGATTTCCCACACCCAATGATGCACTCTAAAGCTCATCATGTCAACCATGTAGTTGTCTAGATTTCCTTACCAGGTGACACGAAAAACTAAATTAAATATTCATCCATTCAATTTCAATCATTCAACCCTAAAGATTCATAATCAAACTTTTTAAGTAACATAAACATGCTCCCCAGCATCTTTTCGACCCCCTCCCTAATACCAACTCTTTCAATTGATTCTTTCAGATTAGAAAACGTAGGAATTCAACTATGAACTACTCCGCTTTCCAAACAAATAGCTCAACTGATATATTGGTATATACTGCACAGAAAAAGAACCTTGGTATTCTCATAGGATTTCTTGTTTCAAATGTGCTATCGCCTACCACGACATGAACTAAATGGAACAGACACCCATAGGGTAAAACCTTTAAGTCGGACAGAACATAAAAGGTTTCTATCTTTTACTAAAGTTAAACTACAGAACTGGGGACATGACGCATCCTGGATGGGTGGGTTCGATCCCACGGGAGAAGCGGACTATTCCTTCCAATTGATGGTGGGAGTTAAATATCGGAAAATTAAGATATATTCATCTGCTTCGCTCGCGTATGCTTATTTCGTCACCGTCACGGGATTGGTCACATCTATCGATCATATTCTCAAATATAGCGATTTATAGTTTTTCTTTTCCACGATTCAATTTCTTTCGTTCTATTTCGGCCAAATTCAATGGCATGCTTAAACCCTATAAACATCAAGTGATTGTATGCATGCAAAAGACATGATTACTAAACGAAAATTTAGATCCATAGCACGTGAAGAAGCTGAAACTTAGCGTACATTTATATTTGTTCCGAGCAAATATAGTTCTAGAGATCTCAATTAGTAACCACTATCACTATCTATAGATTCCTCGATCAATTAGAAGATTGAACTAACTTTACTCTCGAACGCTAAATGTCCAGAGATCCAACCTCCAAGTTACCACTACACTATTATCAGAAGAAAAATATTCAAACTCCCCGCAAATCATAATTCTAAATAGATCCAACAAGAACAGTAAATAGCATATGAAATCAAGTTTATTTGAAATTTTTTTGGGGGAATTATAATTAAAGAAGACTAATGAGAGAGAGAGAGAGAGAGAGAGAGAGAGAGGAGTGGGTTTGTTTATAATAATAATACCAAGGAGGAGGAGGAGAGGGAGAGAGAGGTCGGAGGCCTGGCTGGATCTGCGGACCGGGGCGGCGGATCGAGTTGATTTGGGAAAAGAAGCGGAAGATGGGCTGACGAAATAATTGTGGGTTGGGTCTTCTCTTTGCTTCAAAACGAAACCCTAATAATTAAAAGAGGGGATTTTTTTTGGAGAGAGAAGGGAGATGGGGAATTTTTATATTATAGTTGAGAATAGTAACAAGGAAACCCACAGCGAGAAGGACTATTGTTATTTTTGTGTGACCGACCCCTCTCTTTTCCATTCGGGGTGGGGGTTCGGCTGGGCTCAAATAGGCCCATTTGCTGCCTCCTTCTCCCAGTTTGTTTTGTTCTTTTTATTTTATTTGTATTTTGGCCCACGTATTCAACTCTTTCAAATCTCATATTTTTTAATGGTTACCTACTATATATTGGGTATTTATATATCAAGTTGTCTTATCTCCAATTTGTAAATTCACCTGTGTTGTACATAAAATATTTTTTTTCCTTTCTGATATTGTTGAATTAATATTTGTTATATATCCATTTATATTTAGCTAGGAGTTATTTATATTTTAATTTTAATTTATATAGATATATGTGAAGGAAATAGATAAATTTACTTTTATAATTCTATTCTTTCATAATTCTATTTTATTACTAATTAATAGAGAATTTACAAACGGCTTAGATGGCTCAATTTTGAGCCGTTTTCGACCAGCATTATATTAGTAGAGAGATTAGTTGGATCCAAATATTAATCTAACTAATTAATTATCAGATTGTCATTCCCTATTCATAATTAATATGTAATTTTTTTTAAGTAATTATTATGGAAATCAATATTTGAATTAAGTACCCTTATCTAGGAAATTGGAAAGAGAGGTTATAAATCTAAACTTCTAAAAAAAAATTGTCCTCAAATTTTTAGGGATACACAAGGAAAAGAAATCCACACTCAAATAAATGAGGATATTGCTCCTGCATCCCATCCTCTCTCCGTGTAGTGCATTATTTTTGTGGTCCAAAATCTATACTGGCTGCTCTTGGGTGCGGATAGGTTCAACTTCGAGCTTTGGGATCTAGCACGTAGCTAGGGTCTGCAACATACCTCTGAAGTTGAGACACGTGAAACACATAATGTATTTCTTCCAATGTGGATGGTAATGCAAGCTTGTAAGCAACTACTCTGACCTTCTCGAGTATCCCAAATGGTCCAATGTACTAAGCTTACCACCTCTGCTAAACCTTATGGTGCCACGTGTTGGAAAAATCTTCAAAAATATCAAATCCTCAACTTTAAACTCTAATGACCTTCGATTGTTATCTGTCCAATATTTTTGCCGTCCTTGGGCTATTGTGAATCTATCTTTGATCTGTTTGGCCTTCTTCGCAACATTCACTACCATCTCAGAACCAAGTAAAGCCATATCTCCTACGTCGTCCCAGGAAAAAGGGGTATGACATCTTCGTCCATACAATACTTCAAAGGGCGTCATTTCGATGTTGACTTAATTAATAACTGTTGTTATATGTAACTCATTGGATAGGGTATCCATTTTGATCTGACTCCTAACTCCATCTTCAATATGAACGAAGTGTAAAAGGTCTTCTAGTTTAATGTCCATCTTTTCTGCGGTACATATCGCGGTTGTGAATCGGTTACAACTAGGAGGGAACTTATAGACGATATGGCTCCCACCATGAACTTATATGCTTGAGGATATCCTCCTAAAGCTTTTGCTACAACTTCAGTAATTAATTTGCATCATTGTCTTATCATCTTCAAATTACATTTTCATTAATTTGTCGACGAGATGTATTTTGGACATCTTTATGCCAGTTTTGTATTATTTTTCAATAGACTTCTGACGTCTCTTGCATTCACTTTATTCACTTTATTGTTGTACGATTCTGCCATAAAATCTTTCATGACATGGAAAATTAATAACTTGCACAAGTTGTTGTCTTTCCTCCATTTTTGTAGCGAGATAGCGTTGCCAATAGTTAGAACATCTTCCGTCTCTGGAAGAATAGGCTCTAGATTTGTCAACACATACTCAACGTTGAAAAGTTGAAGATTGAGACTAATCTTTTTTTTTTTCCAGTTGTTGTAATGCTCTGCATCGAATTCTCAAATTTGTAAAACTTGTGTCAAAGAGACGAATGATTTTTCATCATTGTTGTTCGAATCTTGTTTTGAGATTTTGCTTCCAGGTTGCAAAGATTGTACAAAAAGTATGAAAATTTTTTTTACAACAACTTGACGCTTACGCCAACTTGCAATGTAATGGGATTACAAACTGAATTGGACTCTGAATTACAAGAACTAACAACGCAATTCAACAAAGTTGTTACAACAAGAAGAAAACCGAACTTGAAAAGCTTGCTAGAGTGATCATGATCACTATCACCGTTCCTCAAAACAAGATTTAACCATTTCCATCGATATTCTCCCAGAAACCAACAAGTTCTAAGAGATGAACTTTTGGAATGCTCCTTCGTCACCCTTTGCACAAACATAACTTTAACCCTCGGAATGCACGAATGGACATCAATTCATTGCTTCTCGTAACTGCTGCTAACTCTTTTCTCGTAACATATATTCACTAGGTCTCTTTGTAAAAAAGAAAAAACTTGTGAATGACTAGGGGACTCAAGCTCCCATAGTAGCCCACTACCCATAATGAGTAGAAAATCGGAGAGTAACTTCCCATTAAGTGGACGGTTACAGTAGTATTCCCACTAAATGGACAGTTACATCCATGAAACAACGAACAACCATTTTCGTGCGTGCATCATGCTCCGACTTTATCGAAGCGGAAATTGATAATTTCTACTTCAACGACGTATTATTTTCGCTCTCAAGGAAAATTTCCAAGAAACGAGTGAGAAAAAACATATTTATATTTTGGAGGTCTTGATACTTTGTCCTCTAGGAAAATACTATATCATTACAACCACATGCGCTACCGCTCTCCATGTGCACAAGTCAATAAAAAGAATTTTGAATTGAATAATTGGTTTGGGGTTGCCACATTGATGTAGGACTATTTTTAGAAATCAATTTCAATCAACCCCAACAACAATGTTTGTTCCATATTTGTTGATGAACATGAAATTTAATGTAGAATATAGATTTGACTGGTTCAATGAAATACCAAGAGCTCCAGCTTTCTTGACAATTTTTTTTTTCCTGTCATTTTGATACTAATGAGGATATCTGCTACAATTGGAACTACCTAAACGACACATAAAAGTTCTTGTTCTTGGCATGCATATATAGGACAGTTAATGGTAGTTAGAGGCTAACTATTTTGCTGCCATTTGGTGACAATTCCAGGAAAATGGACAGCAAACAACAAATTCCATCAACGATTTGTGCTAGTACGTACTGTCTTGTATCTCGAATAATATGGACACGAAATCCATTGTGTCGCAGTAAACCTGTCGCTAGTAAAACTTGTACATTTGAACAATGCGTCTCTCTCTTGCCAAAATTAAGTTCAGATTCCTTTCGTCGCGAATGCCGATCGAATGTTCTATATGACCCTCTATAATGTTGATGTTTCAGAAATGGAATTTAACCTATATTACATGACATGACAATGTATGTTAGATGCGGAGATTAGGTGACAAATACTACGATTTAAATGCATGTTTCTGATAAGGATTGGGCAAAACATAGAGAAAAAATAAGAAACGTCCTATTAGCAACTTTGTCACCAATGGTGCTAAGAAACGCTAAACTTCAAGAGAGGAAATAATTGTTGGTATTTATCAATCAGTTTGAAACAACTCGTCCACAGTTTATATGTTAATTAGAATTTGCTTCATTATATGGACGTTGCAAAGAACTGCTTCAAATTAAAGTTAAAAAATGGTATTGACTACTACTGTGGATATTAAAAAAAATCATTTGATCCTTTTCCTCGAGTTTTATCATGTAAAAATCAATTAAAAGTAAAACCACAATCAGCATAAATATTCCTCTAGTATTTATACGGGCAGGTACGAGATATACGCTACTTATCATGGTGAGTAATATTATATGTACCTCCAAAATTATGTCCCTCCATGTCCCTAGGCCACATGTCATTCTTCTATTATTTTCTTATTGTTCCAAGCAAATAGGGGAGAGAGTTGGAGGAAGATATGAGTGAATAGAAGAATGACATGTGGCGGAGGGACATGATTTTGGAGGTACATAAAGCATTTTCCTTATCATGGCATGTAGTACGACTGAGACGAGCTTAATTGGTACACTTAGGTTCGCTTAAAAGTGGTATATATGTTTGTGCTTGTATATGTTTTTAAGCCTACTAGGCAAAAAAAAAAAAAAAATTATACCAAATCCTACAAAATCTTAAAATTTACTTTGCCCGCTTCATTTTGACAAACACGTCTTCTATATTTACCATTCGAATGATATCATTGTGTAGCTTCGTCTTTGAAGAGTCCATTTTTGTTCTTCCAACAAAACTAGTCACTCTCCAATAAAAAATGGACACGTGACAAATTAAAAATCAAAACTATTTTGATGGGTGAACAAAACTACCTACAAAATAGTTTGTGTGGAATAAAAATGACACATGTCCATTTTTTATTGGGGGTGAACATTCTATCTAGTTTTGGTAGATGAACAAAAATGGACTCGTTTTTTAAGATATGCATCATGGGAATCCACCAATTTAGGGTCGCAAGATCCAGAACAACGACGCAATTTGAGGCTATGTAAAGTGGGAATGCACCATCTGGGGTAGCAATATCCAGAACAATGGACACAGTAAAAGGAGCTGAGATTCATCAAGGACGACTAAGTCCGGTACGAAAAATAAATGAAGGCATATTCTCATATTTTTTTTCTTACAAAAAATATTCAGAAATTAAAATATTCAAAATTAACATAAACTAAGAAAAATCATTCAACTACAATATCTTCAATTGAGGTAGGAGTTATCATTTACCCTGTGATTATATTTTTTAAGTTTTCTTGTTTTCTAGAATAGTTGGACCCATGAAATAGTGACTGCAACAAAAAGGTAACTAAATATTGACGATTTTAATTCTACAAACTTCTGTATATATAGTTTCTATAATAATATATTTCTTTAGGCCTGTAAGTTCGGAAGAACGAGTAAGATCGCACACATTGCAGTCTCTCAAAATCGGCCATGAGTAAAAGAGTAGGAGGTCCTATTGACTATGCAACACCCATGCATTAGAGCTAATAAGAAAAATAATTATATAATGGGAACTATAGATTTTAAGAAAGTTTTTACAATGTTTAAGACTATTCAAATGGGCTACCAAAATTATCCTTATATAATGTATAAGGGTATAGTTATAATTTTGTTTTTGTTAAAAGAACAATATAAAGATTTCCTTGCCGATTGAAGTTCCCTTATATAATAATATAGTAAAACTTTACCGAACTGGTCTAGCTTTGTGGTCAACGAGGAGAGGTATAACTTTTTTGGCTAGGTGGACGATCTCGGGATCGAACCGCAGGAGAGATGTGGACAATAGACCCAAATGGCATGCCACGCAGCGTGCACAAAGTCCCGTCCGTTATGCCGGACATCTCAAAAGAAAAAAAAAAGTAAAACTTCAAGCTCTTGAATGGCCGCCCGGAGTTGGTTGGCACTTTATTAGGCCACATGCATGATCCTGTTGATTGCAGCTGCCAACTTAATCTCCACCAACCTGTAGAGCCGAGCATTGAAGCTCCTCCCTCGGTCATGCAAGCCCATCCATCATCATCAATCACTCAGCAACCTAAATTGCATCCTTATTATTGTGCTTAAATATAAGTTACAATATTCTATATACATATATATATATAGTACTGAGAAGAAGGGCAGCTTGAAGAGGAACAATTAAGAGAGGTGAGATGGAAGTGTACACAGTGCAGGTGGAGGAGCCAAGGCCAGCCATGGGCGACAAGCCCTCTGCCGGTCCGGTTTATCGCAGCGTCTACGCCAAGGATAACCTGCTGGAAGTGCCTGCTGGATTTGAGTCCCCTTGGGACTTCTTCAGGTGGCTGGCTACCCCTTCTTAGCTCTTTCACAAACGTTTTCTCATCTTTGCATCTTGGTTCCGAAAAATTCATGTGACTTAGCTAGTTCTTCCATTTGGATCGGGAGTTATACGAGTGATCAGGATCCCCGCTCTTAAGCATCTTCGTATGTTGTGTTTTCAGAAACCGTTAGATTGTGTTTTTTGACCGTACGGATTAATTCAAAATATGACGAAAAATTAGGCAGTTAGAACTACTGATATGTACGGTCCAAAAGGACGACATATCCAATGACTGCTATTTCGGAGATGCTTAACAATGGAGATCCGGATCTCTCCTCATATATATATATATATATATATATATATATATATATATATATATATATATATATATATATATCCTCAAAATCATCAAATGATCTCTACCCTAGTGGTTAAGAGAGATGCATGCGGCTTGGTTAAGAGAGATGCATGCGGCCTGAGTGGTTAGGAGTTATATATATATATATATATATATATATATATATATATATATATATATATATATATATATATATATCAAAATCAGCAAATGACCTCTAGCCTAGTGGTTAAGAGAGATGCATGCGGCCTGAGTGGTTAGGAGTTTGATTCCCGGTGGGAGCGTTTGCTACAATTATCTTCTTTCAAAAAAAAAAAAAATACATCAAATCCATTTAATTGTTGGCCTAGAGAGATGATAACATGTTTAAAATCCATGCTGCCGCATACAAATTTTTAGAATTTTAATTAGCGAGGGTTGAGTGCAATATATTTGTTCTTATTATTGATATAAGTCTCGAAATTATGTTTGATAGAAATTTTGGCTGAGTAGTCTATATATATCATGCTTTTGAGAAGAAGAAAATGCCTTCTTCCTATATTTCTGGTTCTTCAGCCACTTATAGAGCATGTGTTGTTTTCTAACAGTCTTAATGTTAAAGCATTCACACATAATTACTCTACAATGTGAATGCATACACAACTCACACATTCCAAATGGCATGTCCTTCATGCTCTGAATGTACGTTTTTGTTTGATTCGTGCTACTTCCTCTTGCAGTGGATCGGTTAAGCGATACCCTCAGAACGCGATGCTTGGTCATCGTGAAGTTATCGATGGAAAGGTATGCTTATAATTGTCTGGTTTTTTTATATTCCGGTACACGCTTAGTATAAGTTGAAGTTAATTTTATAGGTTGGTTCATATAAATGGAGGACATATGAGGAAGTTTATGATCAAGCAATCAAGATCGGCTCTGGGATGCGAGGGCTTGGTGTTAAACCAGTAAGAAAAACCTCAACAGCTGTGAACTTCCAAATTTTAGATTCAATTGATTAGACCTAACAAATAATGAGGTGGGATTTCCCCCCTATTAAAGCATTTAAAGAATAACTTACAAATGTTTGGAAAAAATCGGTTCATAGGGAGATCGTTGTGGCATATATGGATCAAACTGTCCTGAATGGGTGATTGCAATGGAGGTACTGATCTTTCTTCTTTTTGTAGATATACAAATAGCTCATGCTTCACACACACACACACACACACACACACACACACACACACACACACACACACACACACACATATTTTTTTTTTATATATATATATAAATGGGATTATGTTTTTATTTATGAAACAAAAAAGAAGAAGAAAAAATTGTGGGTTTGACACTAATTACCTAGAACTAATTGTGTGCAAAACTTGAATCATTTCCTCTAAGTACTACTTACTAAAGTTTTTCTTTCTCAGGCATGTAACAGTCAAGGAATCTGTTATGTACCCTTGTACGACACTCTCGGTAGGTAGTTCTCTGTTATGTAGCCTTGTATGACACTCTCGGTAAGTAGTTGCTTAATTTCTTATCAGTACAAGATGAATTAATACAGTATTTGGTCGAGATGACAACAAAAACTCTTATTAGCCAAAGAGGCTCAGAGGAATGTATCCTCTTGTCCTCTTTGGAATATCGAAAATGAAGTTCGATATTGGAATATACCAGTCATAGCATCTAGTTTTTCCCAAGAACATGTCTTTTATAAGTTTTCATGAAACTATGCCAAATAACCTGTCAATTAACACGATGCTTCAAGCACGACACTAAATATCCTATATAGATAACTTCTACTATCCGAAGAAGAACAAGTTTAAGTTCAAATGTTGTTCTATTATAATGGAGACCAGTACATAATTTGATCACATTAAATGTTGTTATGATTAGTTTCAATTTAGAAGGAAACACTAAATGTGAGAAATAATGTTAAAATGTTATAATGTAGTGATTTCCTGTGGAGTATCCACTGTTTCTGAACAAGGTTTTTCTCCTCACCTAATTATATTACCTATCGGTTGCTTACATGTCATACAGGGCCTAATGCAGTAGAGTTTATCATCAACCATGCTGAAGTGTCGATAGCCTTTGTCCACGAAAACAAGATGAAATCTGTAAGCTTTCCTCTCAAAGAACACTTTTAGTAACCTCATTTTGGAGGTTACCATCACTATATATATATTAATGCTCTAGTTTGATAAAGCTGATCTTACTGTTTCGACTGTATATTTAGATATTGTCGTGCCTTCCAAGATGTGCTACTAATCTAAAGAGTAAGTAAAACTGTTTTAATCAACTTATCAATGTACTAATAGTGGCAATGACATATATATTTCTTGTTCCTCTTGCACTCAGCAATTATCAGCTTCGGATTAGTTACTGATGAACAGAAGAGAGATGGTGAACAGCTTGGCGTCTCTTGCTTCTCGTGGGAGGAGTTTAGTTTGTCGGTGAGCAATCAACCCTTATGAATGATGCAGTAACCTATTCAAGATAACTGAAAACTGCAGTAACCGATTCATAAGATGCAATGTCTAGATTTATCCCATAGTTCATTTCAAAAGAATTTGAAGAGTAGTGATGATTGTGCTAAATTGTTCTTTTACATATGATCAGCTTGCTACAGTGAATAATTGATTCAAATTTTTGCTATGTTAAACTTAAACCCGATTCCTGTGATTTCGACTAAATATGACTAGAGTTTGTATTTTCCAGGTAAGTGTGAATTCAAGGCTTCCTCCGAAGCGCAGTGATGACATTTGCACGATAATGTACACCAGCGGGACAACAGGAGATCCAAAGGGGGTTATCCTGACAAACAAGGCTGTAATGGCAGAGGTCTTGACTACGGATCATCTACTTCAGGAGACCGACAAAGTGGTAGCCCCCCTACCTTCCATCCCCAACAATACGAAATCAGAATTTCATGATTTTAATAGCTTTTTTTTCGCAACTTACTTCAGAATGTTAGATTCCTAATGTGTAGTCACAAATAACTGGCTTCATTCACAGGTGACTGAAGAAGACTCTTACTTCTCATTTCTACCACTAGCCCATATATTTGACCAGGTAATTGAGAACTATTGTATCTACAAGGGGGCATCAGTAGGATTTTGGAGAGGGGTAAGTTCCGTATATTTCTGCTGTTTAGAAAAAATATCCTTCTTCTCTTTTTCAAAAATCACTTACGGATTGAATTCGACTGGAACTGCAGGATGTCAGATATTTGATGGAGGATATCCAGGAACTCAAGCCCACAGTATTTTGTGGCGTCCCTCGAGTTTATGACCGTATATATGCAGGTTAATTTCATACCTTGATTTTACTATAGGTACTCTATGTCAACATTCTGCAAGTTACCAAACCTGATTTGATAATGCTATTGCTTTCATGTTAATTAAAGGTATTCAACACAAAATTTCAACTGGAGGAGGGTTTGGAAAGATGCTATTCCAGTATGCTTATGACACGTATGTCCGAAAGCATAGTCTTAAGTTCTTCCACAGTTGTATACTTTGTTTTCCTCTGTTATGGATCCTTTGATTGCATCAGTAAGTTGAAGAAGCTGAGAAGAGGACTAAAACAAGACAGAGCATCGCCGTTCTTTGACAGACTAATATTCAGTAAAGTTAGTACAAACTTTACATCCTTCTGACCTTTCCTTTGTTGATTCACATCATATTCATGCCAACTTTTGTAGATCAAACAAGGACTTGGGGGACGAGTACGGATCATGTTATCCGGAGCCGCACCTTTACCTAGGCACGTGGAGGAGTTTCTGAGGGTCACAAGTTGCAGCGTCTTGATACAAGGATACGGTAACAAGCAAACTTATGTTGACTGATAATGAATTTGCGCTATAAATCTTGATGTAACATATAATCTGGAAAATGTCAAGATATGGCTTGTGCTCATGTTTGGGGGGGAATTCATAATCTATGCTTATGTCGACTGATATGCAGGTCTTACAGAGAGTTGTGCCGGTTGCTTTACATCCATAGCCAACATAATTCCTATGATGGGAACGGTTGGGGTTCCGGTTACAACAATAGAGGCAAGGCTGGAGTCGGTACCCGACATGGGTTACGATGCACTCTCTTCTGTACCCCGTGGAGAGATTTGCCTGAGGGGAAAAACCTTGTTCTCTGGCTATCACAAGCGTCCGGACCTTACTAATGAAGTTCTTGTCGATGGCTGGTTTCATACAGGTAATAAGCTAAGATACGCAGTACATGCATGATAGTTGTTTCCTAGTGTATTTTGGAGTGTCCATGTCGTGTCCGATAGTTGTCAACCACGGACACTAGACAGACAAAGGGACCTATTTCAGAGTGTTTGTTCGTAGCAAGGTTTTTATCTATGTATCATATAATCCTTTGCATTCGTTCAACCTTCACTTAAATGCTCGCAAATTTCAAGCTCATCGTAATTCTATTTCCATGATAGTCATGGACTTGCAAGTGAGCTAGAATCCGTGTTCATGACATCAAATTTGGATCCATCAATTGTAGGTGATATCGGAGAATGGCAGCCAAATGGTGCGATGAAGATAATCGACAGGAAGAAGAACATTTTCAAGCTGTCACAAGGGGAATATGTTGCGGTGGAGCATGTCGAAATGGCCTATAGCCAATGCCCTCTCATCACAACGGTACACATAAAACACAACGTCGCAAAGACATTTTTTTTCGTATCGGTAACAACATATAATCATAACGGCATTGCTGATACATCGAACCAGGTTTGGGTATACGGAAATAGTTTCGAGTCGTGTCTTGTGGGGGTGGCTGTTCCGGAGAGGAAGCCGCTGGAGGACTGGGCAGCATCGAACGATGTTTCTGGCAGCTTCGAGGAGCTGTGCAAGCATCCTAAAGCCAGGAAGTACATGCTAGACGAGCTCAACAAGACCGCTCGGGCTCAACAAGTATTTGTTCTCGACCAATTTTAGATTCCGAAAGAAAATTGCTTTGCTAATTAATTTGTGTTTCCTGTACTGATATTGGACTATAAATGTCGCTACAGTTGAGAGGCTTCGAGATGTTGAAGGCTGTTCATCTTGAAACGATGCCATTCGACATGGATAGGGACTTGATTACTCCTACGTTCAAGCTTAAGAGGCCGCAGTTGCTCAAATACTACAAGGTTAGCGAAGATGAAATTAATGATTTTTTTCTTTTGTCATATTAATGGAATTTCGACGTTTCGATGCTTGTTCAGTGTCCATCTTTCGCGTCTGTGTCTAATGACAACTTGTCCTCATTACAGGACCGTGTCGATGAACTGTACCAAGAAGCAAAGGGAGTGAAAGCGTGACTCTTCCATCAAAAATTCTAAAGAGTAGCTAATCCATATTATCGCTGCTCATATGTGTAATTAAGCCTAGCCAGCAGTTCATGTTGCAAGCCTTCAGTCCCAGATTTGTGTTTGTCCTCGCTTTTATATATCAATAGAAAGAACAATAATCTGCTTGGCAATTGTTGGGGAGCAGTTATGAGAAATTTTTAAGTATCGGTTATGAACAGTTATGTCGGGTTCGGTTTTGAGCGATTTTAAGTCGTGGTTTTTTAACCAATCTAATCCATGCTTGGTAATTCATTAGCGAGCGGTTCTGAAAGTTTTTTAAAATAATAAAATTACTTATACGTTCATAATTAAACAAAAGTCCTTCAAAAGAAAGATTATATCATTGTCCTTCCAAGCAATAGCTTACAAAATCATATAACTTGTAAGCATAAAATGGTTTGGTAAGTAGTAAATCATAAATGTTGAAAGAAAAGCATTCACTACCATATCAAATGAACCGCAAATTAAAAAAAAAAAAACTCATATTTTAGAGGAAGTAGAGAGGCCTCAAGAAAAGCAAAAGCGAGAAAGAAAAAAAAGATATGGTATGATAGTAGTAGTTGTAGTTATGTTTTTTTATAAGGATATAAATGGAAGAAAAAATAGAAATCCTCAAAAAAATTTGATTTTGGGTGTTTATAAAGACACCCAAAATTACATTACACTGATTTTGGGAGATTTTTTAGCCGACTAAAATTAGTGTCTTAAAAATAGTTATCAAGCAAAATTCTTTAAAACACTTCATAAACGACCGGCCAGCTCAAAAATCCCCTAAAACAGGTGGAAATACCATTGCCAAGGATACCCTAAGTGCCTACTCTTCCTTGATTTCTAAGAAGTACTCTTTGTTGATATGTTAGATTCTTCATAAACAAAAGTTGGATCTACAAACGACACTCTCAACATATCAGGAAAACTAATGTTGGAACCATCAAAGAATCATCTGATCAATAACTACAACTGTCATCTTCCAAGTGAAACTATACACCTGAGTTTCGGAACTTCTACTGAGCACTACTAACTAAGCTTCGAGAGGAGGAATACGCAGGCTGAAGAAACAAACACCGCGGCGGCAAAGCAAGCCAGGTCGAGAGTGCCGGTCAGAGGAACGGTCTTGAACTTGTCCAGTACTCCAGCCTGAAGTATCAACACAACAGCATGCCCAACTTTTGATTTAGCATGAGATATGGAGTTCATAGCCATGCCATCAGAAAGCCTCTGTGTGAGCATCACAACATTATTATAAACTTTTTCGGTAGTGTTGAAATCGAAAATTACCTACTGGAATGCATCCTGACCTTGAGGTTGAATGAACCGAAGCAGTTTGATTCATCCGTATGATATCCTTCGCCGCGCTTAGATGTGTCCGTGTCTGATCCCGCAAACATGACATAGAGACCCATACCGAAGGTGAGCAGAGCCGTGCCCACAAGAAACATATCTACATGCCAATTCACATTGACATTATATATCAAAAGAATAAGGCTTAAAGTTAACTACAACTTATACCCTCAACTATTTTACTTTTTCAAGTTGATATGCATCAACTTGGCATCCTAAAATAAAAAATAATAAATTTACCCTTGCTCATCCCCTCCACCCCCGGCTGCAAGCCTGCAAGTTGCACCACCCTGTCGGGGGAGGAGGGGGTGGGACAGGGGGATGCAGCCGGCAGAGGAAGGGGGAGGGCAGCCGGGGGAGGAGGGGGTGGGGTTGGGAAAGGAGGGGTAGTTTCGTCTTTTTAAAAAAAATTTGGATATCAATAGCTTATGGTATCAAGTTGTCGAGTAAAAAATTTAGAATATTAAGTTGAAAAACTGGAATAATTGAGGATATCAAATTAAAATTAAGCCAAAGAATAATTAGAAAATTGAGAGAACGATTAACAAGTAAGAGTTTGTTACCTATGGCTTGTATAAGTAGTTCAATGGTCCCTCCTTGCTCCACTCTTTGGTACATTGTATGAGAGTATTGGAGAAATGACTCTAAAACAAGGAAGCACCCCTGTACTCCATCAAACCAAGCAAAAAAAATTCCATAAGAATATGTCCTCAAAACAATACAACAAAAAATGCATGAATAAATAGCTGCGTTGCGCGGATATGGATACAACATGGCAATAAAGGCATAACGACACGGAGATGACACCTATTTTTGTGTACCATGTTGTATTTTGGAGTGTCGGATTGTGTCCAATAAGTGTATGACACGACAATGATGCAGGAGGTCATTACATTATTTGGTTTAAATTTTGATTAGATTTAGTTCATATTATTTGCTTTAGGTTTGGTTGATATTTAGTTTTAACTATTTGGTTTAGATTAGGTCAAGAAGATTTAGTTAAAACTTGCAGCAGGGTAACCATGAGGTGCGAGATGGTAGAACAACAAACCATTGCAAGTTGACATGATTTCACAGAGGAGACGAAGTATCGGTGATACAACACTATAGTGTTTTTGGTAACATTCTCTGTGGCAAGCATTATCATGATACTCTTTGGCCAACATTTTCAGAGCCCATATTTTTGTAGCATCCGAGCTTCCTAGGTGGTAATTAGCCTTTAAAACATACAACTTTCCCATAGGACTGTAAAATCAACAAAGCAGTCCGTACTAGTCCGGCTCGATAAATGGTTCGACCGCATGCTATCTAATTGAATTAACGAATAGAACTTGGAATTTGTTTTTTTTTATCCGTTTAAAAATCAGACCCGGACACGATCATATCCATGTCCGGTCCGAATTTGTCCGCGGACCGTCTGATAGTGGAGACTCATTTTGATTTTGCATCAATTATGTTGTATCATTTTGGTTGCATCAATTTTTTGTTGTACATTATGGATTTTCGATAATCTTTTACCATTTTTTGTTGTATTCTATAACCTTCAATTGTATCTCATTTCAACTTGATTTTTGTAACAACTATCAAGGAACTTGATAAAGTAACAGTTTTTTGTAATATATTTAATTTGTCCGTGGACTGTCCGATTGAATTAACGAACAGTGTTTGGCCCGAAATCGAACAGTGGAATGTCCGTGTCCGTCTGGCCGAACCCATTTCCATTTTCGGACGGAACACGGACAGTGAACTGTCCGTATCCGTCCGGCTCATTTACACCCCCTACTTTCCGAATATCGAGTATTTTTATGTGCAAATCACTACCTTTTAAATGTTTAGGTGCTTGCACTTCGACTATCAAAAGAAGAGAAGATATTACCTCAAGAAAGCACAAAATTGAGCCTATAAGGGATCCGGCGACAGCAATCAGAGTGAAGTATTGGCAGCCGACAACACCCTTAATACGATGAAATCAAGCATTTCAGTCAGTCAACAAAAATAAGCCGAAAATGAAATAGTTGCTCTAGTGCTCGAGCAACGGTAGAATTACAATCAAATATGTTACAACTCATTTATAACTGTCGATGTAGCAGTTGTCAATTGGGTCCCCTCTTCTCATAAGCGAATTGTCATATAACTTATTTTGGTTGTAAATTTAGCATTTTTGCAGCACATTTAGGTACACAGTACCTTCTCGATAAGCATCTCAGCTCGCAGTCTCCAGCATTTCTTCGCATCAAGGAGCTTAACCGCCGCTTCTGCCACCACCACTTCTAGCGGACTCTTCTTCTCCTTCTCCGGCGAAATTGCGACTGCGGGAGCGACTGCCACCCTGCTCTTCCCTTGGCAGCTAGGAAAAATGACATCCTTCTTGATTTTGGCGCTTCTGTTGCTGCCTAATTCGCCGCCGCACGGGAAACTAGCACCGCCCGGGTGAGGGCCGACGGCGGCAGAGGAAGAGTAAGGGTTAGGAGAGTACGACCGACCAGACGCGTCGACAGCTCCGCAGGCGCGAAGCAGCCCTCCTGCCATTTCTCTTCTCGTTACTGTTACATTGCCAGTAGCATTTATTTATGGAGTTATATGTTTCTTGGTATATGCATTTGAACGGAACCAAAGAGAAGAAGTTGTTGGAAGTTAGCAACGGTTGAAATGTAAGCGGAGGGAAGGGAGCAACGTACCAGGAAGCAACGTACCAGAAGAAGTTGTGGCCACTCATTTTTCTTTTGTTGGTCCTTTCCTTCCTTCCTACAAATGGGACGGTGTGGAAATTTCATATCCCCTCTCAACATTCCGACAAGTCTGTGTTCTACGAATCTAAAAGCGCATGCGCTTAATATTCCGTGCATGAAAAGCGTGTGGGTGGACTCGTATGAAATATCTCGACCCGTTCTGGACACAAACAAATCAACCCACTGCCTCTTGATTCAAGATGGAAAAATCATGCTCTTGTACACGCCAACTATTTTTATTTTTTTGAAACTAAATCCGGAAGAGAACTGGGAAAAAATCGCTCAAATCAAATATACCAAAATTATAAACAAATCACACCGCAAACCCAGCGATATATATGTACGTGTAAAATTCAGACGAAAAAAAATACTACGGATCTATCGGAGTCCAATTCCGATAATCCTCCAGTAAGGAAATAAAAAGATATACCTTGAGTTCTCCCAATCCACACGGAACACACAGTAACGCTTCAATATATGAAAATAGATTACAATGAGTAGAACGAAGATTACAGAAAACAAGATGACGAGGAATAACTGATGAAGAATTCCGCCAAACGATCTCTCTTCAAAATGAACCTAAAACTTCGAATATCTCTCTCTCTCTCTCTCTCTCTCTCTCTCTCTGATCCTCTATTAGAAAGTTGCAAACTTGAGAAAGCTTTCACCTTTGACCTCTTGATTATGATGATAGTGATTTAGGGTCTGCTTTGATTGAGGGGGGAAAATGAGCAGAGTTAAGTGGGGTTAAACGAGGGGAGTTAAGTGATGGAGAGTAGAGTCAATATATATAACCTTATTTGGATTGCAGGAGAAGTTAAGTGGGGTGTTTAATAACTCTTGTTTGGATTGGAGGTTTTAAGTGAGAGAAAGATTAATAAAAATATGATAGTTGCCAAAAAAATCTTATTACATATATCATAAAATTAAATTTGATTGAAATTTTAATTAGAACTTGTCAAAATATCTTCACAAATTAGAAAACTATGAAGCAACGTGTTAAAAACAAAACAAAAAAGGAGAAAAAATTATGATATTTTATAGAGTAAAGAAGAAATATTTTTGACTTTTTAAACAAAACTCCTCAATCCCTCTCGTTAACCCTCCGATTTGGGAGATTAACAAAAGGGACAAAAAAGGGTGAAATAAACCTTCACTTATCTCTTTATAACCCTCCCTCCTAAACTTCCACCCTCAAACCAAGCATGATTTTATTTTTCCTTCACTTAACTCTCTTAACCCTCATGCAATCCAAGCAGACCCTTAGGGTTAAGAAGACCTATATAATGCATCACAACCCTGAAAAGATTTGGACCGTTTATCATGATCCAACAGTGTTAATAAAACACCCGATATCAGTATATACCTATACCAAAAAATATCATATTTGAGTCAGTAGCGATATACCGACACTATACTTCTGACTCTGATATTATTTTTCCAATGTGTTATGATAGGCGCTCAAATCGAGTCACATTCGGCGCTTTTGACTTTTCAAACTTCTCCAACATACGGATAACACTCGTTGCACTCTAAAAAATTCTACAATTATGTTGGAATCCCACCCAACACCAACATTTTTGCCCTCCCTCCCGGAGTCTATTAGGGGTGGCATTGGCCGTACACTTAAAACGTCTTTCCACCAACAGGGAGATCTATAAAAAGCCTGCTCCCGGATGGCATTGAAATAATACATATATATAGAGATTAACATGGTGTCACCGCAACTTAAATGAAATTTAATTGAATTTTAAAGATGAACAAGAAAAATTCTTTGCCTACTTGGAATCACGTTTCAACCCAAGAAATGCCAGATACATGTTGAGTAAGTTCAGGAACATAAACAAATTAAAGATGTGTATATTAAAGAGACTGAGCGTGTTCGATATATATGCCATGGCTCTTTGTCGAGGAGTTCCTGCAACCGCCTCTCTGATGTGCTCTTCGGGCAGATAACAGCCGATAATGAGGCATAGAGGGCGCCGGTAGGGCCATTGCACACTAGGCGGACGGTCTCGGGATCGAACAGTGGGAGAGACGTGGACAGTTGGTCCAACTGACATGCAACGCAGCATGCACAAAGTCTTGTTCTTTATGCCGGACATCTCAAAAAAATTGGAAACATGGATAGGTTTGGTTCGTTCATTCAAACCTTTACTCTCACAAACAATCAATGTTTCACAGACACAGAAGAATGGTATCTTTATCGTATCGTAACCGTACTCGTATCCTTGTCCATATTGTACAACATTATTGACTACTTACTGTATATCATGTAGCTGTGTCTGTTGGATACAGCTGCTGGTTAACGCAAAAACCAACTCCCTCTTCAATGTCCGACAGTTTTCCTTTCTTAGTTCTTGAATGTTATAAATTATTCCAACGGTCAATTAATGTCCAGTCCATTATTCTTCATCAATTTTCATTATACTCCTTTAATCCTTAGGTTATGTTTAGCTCTCTATATATATTTCCATTGGTTGCTAGTCCAAGACAAGAAAGAAAAAACAAAAAGAGAATTACACTATATGCTATTTTCTTTTCCTCTCAAAACACACAAAATTCTCCAAGAAAAATTTCTCCGAAATTCTTGTCTTACGAAAATTCTTTCCGTTCTTCGTATCCTCGCTCTGGACAGAGCTAAGTCAGGGTCAATCTCCCCGAGTTGTGTGCGACGACGGGATACCAGTAGAGCGAGGGTTTTACCACTAGGAGCATCCGGAAAAGTCTGCATATAGACCCGGATTAACTCTTAGGGCAATGTTTCGTGCGCGCATGGGCGGATCTAGGTGGAAGGTGGGGTGGGCTGGAGCCCACCCAAAAAAAAAAATTTACTTGTTTTTTTCCATATAGATTTTTGTTTTGATTTTTTTTTATGGGAGTTAGCTTACTTCTAGCCCACCCCAACCTAGTTTAGCCCATTCCAGTATACATTTCTGGATCCGCCCCTGCGTGCGCGACTTCCCCGAAGGCCGGTAACTTTAATTTTTGTTTATTTTGTTTGCAGATTATTGGAGGAGAAGAACAATATTTTCTAACAATCTAAGAGTTAATCCCATGTGATTATTTTTAAATATTCTGGCCTTATAGTATGTGTTTTAGAATTATGTGAAATCTTTAAAAATAATTTTTCTAACTACTTCTTTTTGAAAATTTTAGTGCTCTCTATTTGGCATATAATTGCTGTTCATCTTTTTGCTATTATTTTCAAATCGGTTAAAATAGCTTAATGCAAGAATCTATGCCATCTTTTCTTGTATATATTGCAAGTTCATGTAAAACTTCACTTTGGCCTTTTTTTTGGCTAATATTACAAAGATGGCATCTTCTCCATAGTCTAAGTTATGCTACTAGTTTTTCTCTTTGCATAGTTTTACATCTTCATCCTCCAAAACACTTGGATGTATTATACATTTTTGATATATATATTAATGATTTGATCCCTTAACCAGCATGCATCATCGTTCTAGAGTTTTATTGTAGCCTCTATGAATTGGAATATAGATTTAGAATGCTACTTCAATAAATTTGATGGTTGACTTCATGATTGTATCAGATCAGTTACGCTAAAATGTAGAGTTCTAGTATGATTATTTGTTCTAGAATTTTACTATATTTTTATGACATGATTATCGTTATTTTTTTTTTTTACTTTAATTTTGGATCAACAATTATTGAAGTATGCAATATATAGTTGGTGTCAGGATATAGCACATGAAACTTGTGTCTGGTACTCTCCCAATTATGTTGATAGAATCTCCGAATCAAAGTGAGGTGTGAATATATAAAACTTAAAGACAAGAATCGTAGTTCCGGAAAGAATTTTTTTTTTGGCAATAAGATCCACTTGGTACACATTTTTTTTTCTTTGGATACTAGTTTCCTCCCAATAGTACCTATGTCAACAATGTATTCTTTCGTGAGTACGGATATGGACACGGGTACAGAAACAATATATACCAATATGTACCTCATTTTGATGTATCCTTGCAACATACGTGTTGGAAAAGAAGTGCGGAAACCTTTCCCTAAACTAGAGAGTACCTGCGAGAGAACCGAACAATACAACGCACGAACCAAACAACCAAACACAATTCATGCAGACACAGAGAATTTTTTACGTGAAAAACCCTTACGAAAAAAAACCAAGGGACGATCGGAGTCCAACCCTTGAGAAGCTTTCACTAATGAAATAAAGGAGTATACCCTCTACAAACTTCTCCCGATCCAACACGGATCCCCACAACACTTTGAAGCAAGAAATATTGATTACAAGGCTACGAAGAACAAAGACGACGAGTAGAGATTACCCGAACACGATCCTCCTTCGAAAACGACCTTCAATCCTCCTTCTCTTCCAAAGTTGCAATGGCACTCTTGCCTCCTCTTTCTCTCTTTTTCTCTTCGTTGTTTTTGTGATTAGGGTTAGAAAATACCATATGTAAACCCCCTAATTCCGCAGCAAAATCTGGACCGTAGAATACGATCCAACGGTGTAAAAAATACCCTGAAATTAGCTTCAGCCCGACGACATAGAGTTCGGGTGGAACTCTATGTAGGCAAGCCAGAACAGTTCTGGACACAAGGGGACAAAACTCGGCCAGAGTTTGCCTGGGGTAGAACTCGGTCCGAGTTCTGCCTCCCCTGTTCCAGTATGCCGTATGGTGGCTCCCGAGCTTCTCCTTCGTCTCCGAATGACCTCATCACCTCCCCGAGCTTCTCTGACATACAGACGGTGCTCGTCGCGCTCTGGGGTCTTCTCCACATAGGTTGGGAACCCCACCCACTCCAACCTTTCTCTCCATTCACAACTATGTGTAGGGGATCGTCATTCCGACGATCTGCCTGCAGAACTCAAACTTTTTCTTTGGTAGAATCTTGGTGAACATATCTGCTCCGTTATCGTCTGTATGAACCTTCTCAAACTCCGCATCCTTCTTCTCAACCACATCCCGTATCCAATGATACCGAGTCTCGATGTGCTTGGACCGGCTATGAAAGGTCTGATTCTTCACAAGATGAATAGCACTCTGACTATTGCAAAGCAAAGTATACTGCTCTGGCTTCAGCCACATTTCCTGCAATAGGTTTTTCATCCAAAGCAACTCCTTGCAAGCCTCCGTCGCTGCAATGTACTCTGTCTCTTTCGTCGACAAGGCAACATACTTTTTCAATCGCGACTGCCATGATACTGCTCCTCCAGCAAACATCATCACATAGCCCGAAGTCGATTGCCTCGTGTCTATATCTCCAGCCATATCAGCGTCGGTATATCCAACCAGCTTCGGTTCGTCACCACCAAAAGAAAGTCTCCAATCGACAGTGTCCTGAAGGTATCATAGAATCCAATTAATCGCACTCCAATGTACCCTTCTAGGATTTGAAAGATACATGCTAACTGTGCCAACTGTATGAGCGATGTCTGGCCTTATACACACCATAGCATACATAAGACTTCCCACAGCTGAGGCATATGGAACACGCTCCATATCTTCTTTTTCGTCTTCGGTAGATGGATACTGCTCCTCAGTGAGCTTAAAGTGAGCCGCAAGGCGACATCTCACTTTATTCGACCCGTCCATCCTGAAACGCTAAAGTACCCGGTGGATGTACTTCTTTTGTGACAAGTGTAGCAGCTTCACTACCAGAATAAGTCGTTTTAGCGACGCATAAAGACGTCGCTAAAACGAAAAATTACGTCGCTAAATATATTTAGCGACGCGATTATCGACGTTTTTTGATAGTCGCTGAAATGTAAGTCGCTAATCACCGAAACGTCGCAAAACGTCGGCAGTAGCGTCGTTTACCGACGTATAATTATGTCGGTACATTGCCGACGTCTACCGTCGTAACGTCGGTGGATTACCGACGTATTACTGCGTATCGCTACGCGTCGGTAAATCACCGACGTACTACCGACGAAAAGTCGGTGGTTTAGTGACATGATCAAAGTCGCTAAACGTCGGTAAACCATGGAAATTCTTGGGAAAAGTGGCGACGTATACCGACGTTCTCCGACGTTTTATAACGTCGCTAAAACGTCGGTAAACTGAAAATATTGCATATTTACCGACGTTTACCGACGCAAACTTACGTCGGTGTCTGTCGGTAAACGTCGGTAAACGTCGCTAAAACTGTAAAAAAAATAAAAAAATAAAATACAGAATGTCCATTTCTCCCTGTAGTTTAAAAAGATAACCATTTCTCACTGTAGAATAGGATCCAAAACAATCACAGAATGTCCATTTCTCACTGTACACAACTAACCAAGTTTGTATACTTGACGTCGATAATTGCGAATAACCAAATATCCAAATAACCAAGTTTACAACAATCACACAACTAACCAAATAACCAAATAACCAAATAACCAAATATCCAAATAACCAAGTATCCAAATAACCAAATATCCAAATAACCAAGTATCCAAATAACCAAATATCCAAATAACCAAGTATCCAAACAACCAAGTATCCAAATCTACACAACCAATAAATGTCCAAGTCACAAAGAATGAAACAAACACAGAAACAGTCCTAACTAGGACTACTAGGAATCTGGTGCAGAAGGGGCACCGCCGCGACGAAGGGATACAAACAACTCATACTCCTCACGTAAAATCGATACCGATGGAGGCAGTGACGTCAGTGGAGTCGGTGTCGAAGAAGATGGCGGTGGAGGCGGCGGAGTCGACGACAATGAAGGCGCACCCGGAAGACTAGCACGCTCCAACGCTGCAAGTCGCTGGTGGTATGCATCCATGATAGATAACATTCTATCACTGCTCTCGACCATCGACTCCTGCGCCAATCTCATCCTCTCGGCCATGGTCGTCTGTCCTGTCTGCAGCTCCGTGACCGTGCGCTCTAACCCTCCAACGGTGCGCTCTGTCCTCTCAGTCGTCTCCATGAGGTCCATAATGCCGCGGTCGAGCGCATCCAATCGTGCTAGCAGCGCAGGATCGTCCGTATGGTGCTGAGACTGCTCCTCGATCCGTCGTAGCAGGTCATCACGGAGAGACTCCATCATCTGGTGGACTCGGGCAGACTCCTGGGACGGCTGTGGACCATGCACACTAGCAGGAGATGTCCTAGAGGACTGGGTCGCAACTAGGGCGCCATAGGATCCCGTACCATAGTACGTACCCCTACGGAGTCCACCAGCAGCGGCAATCCACAGCTCGTCCTCCGACAGAGCTTGAGTGGGCTGCGAGGAAGTACCGGCCTCTCCTGCATCAGGTGCACTAGCAGCCGCCCGTTCCCGTAGCCTCTGATACTCGGCCTAGAAAGTACTTATTATTACTAACTTCTAATTTCTAATTAATGTACTTATTATTACTAATTTCTAATTAATGTACTTATTATTTCTAATTTCTAATTAATGTACTTATTATTACTAACTACATAAATATTTATTTGCATCATATTTACTAAGTTATATTAAAATTGACACGAATTATTAAATTAAGATAACGTATTGTAATACTTACATAAGTATGCTCGGCCCTCTCGTCAATAAGGTCAGTACCGCGACGATGGGTGGCCAGGAAGACGGTCACCATGTCGGCGTTACCGACCTTCCTTACCTGTAATTAAATATATTATCTTAGTAATAATTTATCGATTTTGTATTAAAATAATATTTCTAAAAGAGGAAGACATACCAGACGACGAAAATGTTCTGTCATCGGAATCGACCCACCGCACCACTTCGAGGCATGTTGCCTAGCTGCCTTGGCCTTCTCCGACTTCTCCTTGTACTTTGGGTCCTCGAATCGAGCCTTCATCGCATTCCATTGATCAGGGGTGATCCAACCTTGGATCGGCTTTCCAGCACGATCACGATCCTTCTGATCATTGATAGAGTCGCGGATCAGCTTGGCAGCTACGGCAGGAAACATCCCCTCGATAAGCTCGGCCCGATGCGGTGGATAGAAAAACATATCCTAGAAGAGCGCAAACCAAGTATTTATCAGTTATATATAATATACAAAAATTATATGATTCATGTTAAAAGCAAATATATTTTAACCTTGAAGCGCGCAAACCAGAAGGCCTTCCTCTCGTCCGGAGCCTCAGAGTAGTTAATCCAAGCACCACCATAATTATGCCTCAGCATGTGGCCTAGACGTCTCTGCACCTCTGGAGGACGATATCTATACAAACATATTATATTCATGAAAAAAGTTAAATTAAGATAAAAACATAAAGAAAAAAATTATAAACCAAAATACCTACTTTATACCGTCGGCCCAGATCTCCGTCCTCCTCTCCTCCGGAGGTGCGCACGCATCATCTGCATGATGCTGGTCGGCCGTCGGTGCCGCCGCCTCGGCCGTCGCCGCAGCCTCCGCCATCTGCTCATCCGTCTCCAACATCGTATCAGCAGTAGGAACGCTAGACGGGCGATCACTCTCAACAGGCCTGGAACTACTCGTCCCAGGAGATATCCCACGTGACGTCGTCCCACCAGGCCCACCTACTGTCCGATATGGAGGAGTAATCGGCGACGAGGATCCAGAGCCGGTACCAGAATAAGGTACCGAAGGAAAACTCCGTCCTCTAGCAGTACCTGTAGGTAGTACCGGAGGAGAGTGACCTCGTTGTCCCCTTTGGTACGCTCTGCGACGACCTGCCATGCCTGATAACAGCATATGATAATACAACAAATAATAGAGACTAAAAATATGAAAGTACAACAAATAATAGAGACTAGAAATATGAAAGTACAACAAATAATAGAGACTAGAAATATGAAAGTACAACAAAGACAAGATAATAACCAAGACAACATATGATGATACATTCTACAATAAACATCTAAGTCCAGATAATGTATTCTAGAAGAAACATCTAAGTTCAGATAAGTATATCTCTCTCAATCATCTTCAGAATAATCATCTTGTTCGTCTTCCTCGACCTCATCTTCCTCTTCCTCCTCATCTTCACTTTCATCTTCGCCTTCGTCGGCTTCGTCTTCCTCTTCGGATAATTCTACGTCTTCTATATTATATGTCGTGTAATGCGTAACTTCCGTAGAGTCCACATCGACAATATTGGTTACAAGAGGTAGCTCGTCCTCCTGGTAAGCTTTTTCGTCAACATCAAAAGTATCTCTAGCTTTAGTCTTGCATACTGCCCACCAGTCAGACTTCGTTGCTCTCCGTCTCGGATAAGCTGTAAAGTATACGAGCTGAGCCTGAGTTGCTAGGATAAACGGTTCGTAGCCTTGATATCTACGCTTGTAGTTTATATCCAGAAGACCATGCTTGTCAATTTTCCAACCTTGATTTTTAATCGGATCGAACCATTCACACTTGAACAACACGATCTTTGCAGGTTCTCTGCCATTATTATATGACAACTCCACAATCTCTCGCAAGATGCCAAAGAAATTATTTCCTGGATCGACGTCTTTGTAGTTCGAAGACTTGATACACAAACAACTATTTTTCGTGGAATCAAGATCCAGGAAGCTGTCTCTGATCGGAGCATTTGTCGACTTGAACCGAAAGCCATTGACACAGTAACTTGGCCATATTTTAACAAGAGTAATTGGTCCCTTGGCAAGAGTTCTAATTAATTCAATCTCGGGTGAAATTAGACGATCGACCTGAATATCAAATAAGCGATAATAAGTCATTTATTGTGCAGTTGTATTAGAAGAGGCCAGTAATTACCGAGCTACTTACATATTCGCTCAACCAAGAAGGAAAATGACGTCTCATTTCTTGTTCTAATGCTTCGTCTGTTAGGTAGGGTCTAACCAGCCTCAACTCATCATTATATGTGCTGGAAAACAACGAAGCAACCGCCGATTAGTATAATAATATTAGCTTATACTATTACATTGAGATGACGTAAACTCATCATCCTGAGTTACTTACCCCTCTAGCTTCTCCACTTCATCATCGTCGCAATTGAGTAATACATATAACTGAGCAGCCCTTAGCTCTTCGTCATTCAAATATCTCTTCTTCATTTTCCCCGAAGGCTTTCCGGACGCATTGAATACTTTCAGTATTCCATCATTAAATTCTTGATATCCGTCGTCATTTCTCGGAGCCCTCGTTCTATTCGTAGCAACATGAGGTTTGAAATAGGAGGAGCAGAAATTTGTAATCTCCTCGAGAATATAGGCTTCACAAATAGAACCATCGACCCGAGCCTTATTTTTTACCTTTCTTTTTAGGTGATTCAAATGTCGCTCGAACGGGTACATCCATCGATATTCGACGGGTCCACCAACACGTGCCTCGTAGGAAAGATGAATCGGCAAATGCTCCATAGAGTCAAAGAATCCAGGAGGGAACACCCTCTCTAACTTGCACAGTGTTACCGAAAGTCCGAATGGGGTAAAACCGTCGGAGCAGAGACCCAATCTGACATTATGCGGATCAGAAGCAAAATCTGGATACTCTCGATCAAAGTGCTTCCATGCTTCTCCATCAGATGGGCGATCCAACACTCCTTCGGTATGTTTTCGCTTATGCCAACTCATATTTTCTGCAGTTTCCTTCCCCATAAACAACCGCTGCAACCGCGGCGTCAACGGCAAGTAGTGCATCGAAGAGGTAGGCTTCCTGGCACCGACAGACTTTCCTCTACCACATGTCTTGTAGCGATCGACACCACAAAATCTGCAGGCGTCTTCATCCTTGTCGTCTTTGTAGTACAACATGCACATGTTGCGACAGGCATCAATTTTTTCGTATCCCATCCAGAGTGATCTAACCATCCTCTTAGACCGGTAGAAGTCTTTAGGCAACTTCGCACCCTCAGGCAATATTTCTATAAGCAACTCCATAAGACGGTTGTAGCAATCTTGCGACATGTTAAAATCGGACTTGATGCTCAACAATCTTGTAACCACCTCCAACGGTGAATGATCCTCACAACCAGGATATAATGGAGTCCTTGCATTCTCCAGCAACTCCATGAACTGTGCAGCATCGGGGTTCGGTGCCTCCTCAGGTGCATCATGATCATTCGGATCGAAACTAGGCCCGGCCGCGTCGAAAACCATGTTCACCAACCCATCGTCGTAAGGAGCGTTGTTGTGGACATCCATATAAGGCTCGTACTCCGATGCTAAAGACACAAGTTCTCCGTGCTCGCTCCACTGATAGTAATTCGGCGTGAAACCCTTCGAGTATAAATGATACGTGACATCCACTTCTGGATGATATTTCAAGTTACGACATCTCACACACGGACACTTAATTTTGGTACCGTCCATGTACTGAGGGAACGCCTTAGAAAACTGCAGGAACTGGTGTACACCCTCTATGAATTCATCTCGCACACCGCACATGTCATCAGGATGACGGTTGTACATCCAAGTACGATTCCGCAGATAATAATTCAGCTCCATAATTCTGTAAGATAGATACATCAAGGTAGTGAATGATATGTAATTGTCAGTTCATGCGGTCTACACTTTCTGTAGTATATGTACACATGACATTTTACGTTATCTGTCATCTTCTTTTCGTATTGCTAACTTTTCTTTCGCGTGTTTGTGCGTACGGTGGTCAGAGATTATTGCGGCGGTATATCACCCGTGTCTACAATATTTCATATAGGCTGAGTTGTAGAAGTAAAGTTTTAGGATATTAGTCTATATATTATGTATAGTCCAACCGAGCCAACTCTAAGCTAAACTAGTCCAACTTGGTCAAACTAGCCATTTCTAAGTTATATAAGTCAAGTTTTAGGATATTAGTCTATATATACTAGTATAAACTCTTCCTCCTCTCCAAATACCTGGTACTAGTTAACCCTCCCCCTTTCTCCCACTAGACACACACATACATATACATGATGTATACAATTGTACAAAATAGATGAAGGAAGACTTGTATGGAGGATCGATAGGGTTGTCTAAATTAAGACAATTGTACAAAGAGAACCATATATATATATAGCAAATGACCTCTAGCCTAGTGGTTAAAAGAGATGCATGCGGTCCGAGTGGTGATTCCCGGTGGGAGCGTTCGCCACAATTACCTTCTTTTAATATATATATATATATATATATATATATATATATATATATATATATATATATATATATAATGTGATCATCTGAAGTTGACTATAGGGTTATTACTCTACTGCTTGCTTCTGTCTCACAAAAATCAGGCATGACAATGACAACGAGAACAACAGTACCAAATCCTTGATTTATAATTAGAAACATGATGCTTGACCAAAATATAAACACTTGTATGTAAATCTCATTTCATTTTGAAGTTTCTACTATCGCACCTGAAAGACGAGCATTTTTTTTTTGGCTAAAATACATGCCTAAGGCTACCAACCACCATTGACACCAATGAAATGATCGAAAAATGTCACCATATTGTACTAAGTCGATTTCATTTTCTTTTTTAAATTCATGTTAATGTTCATCGTGTTGGTATTAGGCATGGAGTTCGACAGATGAGAACCGGGTGGGCAGACAGACCCGAGTTCGTGACCCAATGCCCAATCAGGCCCGGGGGGAGCTACACGTACCGATTCACCATCCAGGACCTTAATTAGGGTAGGGTTTACCTTCAGTCTCCTCACGGTGGTGGAAGAGGAGGAGGAGGACAAGTTCAGTGGTGGAGGAGGAGGGGATTAAGTGTACAGAGGTGAAATACATATATATGCAAGCTTGGGGGTGTCCACGTGTCCAACAAATGGACACAAAGTGTCCAAAACCTCACGAACACACTGTATCAGTGAACACATGGTCGTAATGTGTCTTCGTGTCTATTTTGGATACGAAAAACACCTCAATTAGGGTTAGGGTTTACCTTCAGTCTCCTCGCGGTGGTGGAGGAGGAGGATCTGGCGGTGGAGGAAGAGAAGGGGCTCGCGGTGGAGGAGGAGGAGGAGAAGGGGCTCGCCGGAAGGAGGAGAAGGAGCTCGCGGGGTCGGGCTGTCGTCGAGGTCGGGGGAAGAGGGGCGGGAACAAAGAATTTGGGGAGAGGGAGAAATGAAAATTGGAACCGAGGAAACCCTATTTAGCAGAAATTAGCGACGCACTAAATACGTCGCAAGGCGTCGGTATTAGTTAAATATCCGGCGACGTTATAAACTTTGCGACGCTAAACGTCGCTAAACTGATAAAACTAGCGACGTTTTCCGACAAATCAACGACGTTGATTTTTATAAGACTATAGGTAGTCGCAATATGTCGCTGTATGTCGCTACCAGCGACGTATTGTGACGCTTAAATTAGGCGTCGCTAAAACCAAAAATATTGGCGATGTTTTAAGTGGGCGTTGCTAATTACGTCGCTGATATGACTTATTTTGGTAGTGCTTGGACTCTCTCTCTCGGCTGATCTCCATCCCAAGAATAGTCTTTGATGTGCCCAAATCCTTCATAGAGATGGTCACGCCCAGTTGGCGCTTCAACTCCGATATCCTAGTGGCATTCCGACCCACTAATAGCATGTCATCAACATAGAGCAATAAAATGATGAAATCATCCTCGGTAAAGTACCTCACAAATACACAATGATCCGACGTCGTCCGTGCATAACCATGATCTCTCATAAATGACTCGAACTTCCTGTTCTACTGCCTCGGAGCCTGCTTCAGACCATACAAGCTCTTCCTCAATCGGCAGACAAATGTGACTTGCCCTTCTCACAGAATCTCTCTGGCTGCTCCATGTATAACTCCTCCTCATGATCACCATGAAAAAATGTTGTCTTCACATCCATCTACTCGAACTCTAAGTCGAAACTGACTGCTAATGCTAGCACCACCCGAATAGACGACTGCTTGACGATCGACAAAAAGATCTCATCATAATCCACGTATTTTTGCTGACTATAGCCTTTAACTACCAGACTCGCTTTGTATCAAGGGCGAGTAGCATCATCCGTCTGCTTTACTCTAAACATCAATCGATTCTTCAAAGCCTTCTTGTCCTTTGGCAACCGCACCAGCTCGTAAGTAGAATTGGCGTGTAAGGAACTCATCTCCTCCTGCATAGCCTGCATCCACTTCTGCCTTTGTTCGTCTTCCATAGCCTTTGTAAAACTTTCGGGCTCTCTCCCGTCAGTCAGTAGCACATACTCACCCGGTGAGTATCTCGTAGATGGTCGATGCTCTCTGTCGCTCCTTCTCAATGGAGCCACTGGTGCTGGCTGTATACCAACAGCCTCCTCCACTTCAAGAACTGTCTCTCCGGCATACTCATCCTCCTGCGAGACACCCTGACCACTATCAGCAGGCTGATGATCAAGGTTGGAAGCAACTCCATGTGGCTCCCCCATAACTGGATCCTCTGCGATGTCCTCTGGAAACTGCTCGAAGCAAAATGACTCTAACTTAGGCAATTCCTCAGCCTCAGAAGGCGTCTCGAAATCCTAAGTGTTGGTCATGGTCTGATCCTCGACGAATACTATGTCCCTGCTTATGTAGAGCTTTTTTTCTACTGGGTCGAAGAGTCTATAGCCAAACTCATCCCGACCGTAGCCGACAAAGACGTACCGCCTCGTCTTCGGCTCAAGTTTGGACCTCCCGTCCTTCGGTACATGTACGAAGGCCTTACAACCAAACATTCACAGGTGATTGTATGACGGCTCTTTGTCGTACCATACTTTGTCAAGCACATTACCCTGCAAAGGAGCACTATGAGAAATTAATAACATAAGCTGCTGTGAGAAGAGCCTCATCCCAATAACTGCCTGACAAATTTGCTTCTGACAGCAAACACCGCACCCTCTCCATCAGTGTCCTGTTCATGCATTCTGCTACACCATTGAGCTGAGGTGTCTTGGGCGGAGTCTTCTGGTGTCGTATCCCTTGCTATCTGCAATAAGAATCAAAGGGACCAATGTATTCGCCGCTATTATTGGACCGAACACACAATTGCTTCTTGTCCGTCTCTCTTTCAACAGAGGCCTGAAACTCTTTAAAAGTGGGCAGCACCTGATCATTGGTCTTTAAGACATAGACCCAAACCTTTCTTGAATAGTCATCAATAAAAGTTACAAAGTGAGAAGCACCACCAATAGATTTTACCTTCATAGGACCGCAGACATCCAAGTGAATCAACTCGAGCAACGTCGGCTTCCTTGAGCTTGGGTGACTTTGGAAAGACACCTTATTTTGCTTTCCAGCTAAGCAGTACGTGTACTTCTTCAACTTTGTAGACTTGGGCCCTGGAATCACCTTCCTGTTCACTAAGTAGCTCATCCCCTTCTGCTGATATAGCCAAGCCGCCTGTGCCACAACTCGGTAGATGCATCAGAAACTGCGTTCACCTCCTGTGTCCCCTGTGTACTCTCCTCTATATAGTAGAGACCGGACTTCTTGCTTCCTCTGGCAATCACCATCGAAACTCTGGAAAGCTTCCACTGACTATTCCTGAAGAGACTGAAGAATCCCTCGTCATCCAACCTTCCAACTGACTCCAGATTGAAACGGATATCAGGGACATGACAAATATCTTTGAGAATAAGAACTGCACCCATCTTCGTCTTCGAATGCATATCTCCAATGACAACCGCCTTCGACACATCTCCATTGTCCATCTTCAATACTCCACAGTCGGCTGTCGTGTTAGTGGCAAATATTGCCCTGTTCTGAGATACGTGCGCTGAAGTCCCTGAGTCCACCAGCCAAGAACTGTCATCACAGGCGAGGTTTGTGATAACCTCATCACCTATGATAATCACATCACCTCTATGTATCGAGGCCGTCGCTGTAGTGTTCTCATCTTGCTTCCCCTTGTCGCCCTTCTTCTCTCTCTTCCAAACGAAACAGTTTTGCTTGATGTGGCCCTTTTTACCACAATGGTAACACTTTGAGTCCTCGTACCGACCCTCGGACTTTCCTCTGCTCTTATCTCTGCCACCACCTGGACCCCTGCTTTTGCCTCTTCTGCGGTTCTAACGCCTCTGAGTGGTGGGATGTGGATGAAGTACCCTGAGAACGTCTCCGCATCTCTTCATTCAGTACCCCGCTCTTGGCAAACTCCAGACTGACCATGCCTTCTAGAGCAAAAGCGATCATAGATACTCATACGATCTTCCACGAGTCTGGCAATGTACACATCAGCCACAGTCCCTGAACCTCATCGTCGAACTTGACTCACATCGAAGATAGCTGGTCAACCATGCCCTGGAAATTATTCAAGTGATCCGTAATAGACATCCTATCTTTGTACCGCAGACCCATCATCGTCCAGATCAGGAACAACTTGTTTATCCCGGTCTTCTTCGCATATAAAGATTCCAGCTTATCCCATAACGTCTTCGCATACTCAATATTGGCAACGTGGTTGTACACGTTCTCGTCAACGAACTGCGTGATATATCCGCACACCTGTATGTGCTCAAATTTCTAGTCCTCCTCTGATTTATCAACTGGTCGCTCGGAAGCAAATACAGACAGATGCAGCTTCTTAACAAATAGCAAATCTTTCATCTTGCTCCGCTAATAATGATAGTTGTTATCGTTCAGGTTCATCATGTGCACCGACTTCGTGTCCATCTCTCCTCTCTAGTTTTCATGTCAACTCCTGACACCCTTCTGAATTCCAGAACCTGACTCTGATACCACTTTATTGGAAAAGAAGCGCGGAAACATTTCCCCAAACGAGAGAGTACATGCGAGAGCACCAAGCAATACAACGCACGAACCAAACACCAAAATACAACCCACGCAGACAAAGAGAATTTTTGTCGTAGAAATCCCTTGCGGGAAAAAAATATGGGACGATCGGAGTCGAACCCTTGAGAAGCCTTCACTAATGAAATAAAGGAGTACACCCTCTACGAACTTCTTCCGATCCAACATGGATCCCCACAACACTTGGAAGCAAGAAATATTGATTACAAGGCTACGAAGAATAAAGACGACGAGTAAGGATTACCCGAACACGATCCTCATTTGAAAATGGCCTTCAATCATCATTCTTCTCTCCCAAAGTTGCAATGGCACTCTTGTCTCCTCTTTCTCTCTTTTTCTCTTCGTTGTTTTTGTTATTAGGGTTAGGAAAAACCATATATAAATCCCTTAATCTCGTAGCAAAATCTGGACCGTATGATACGATCCAACGGTGTAAAAAAATACCCTAAAATTAACTTCAGCCTGACGACACAGAGTTCGAGTAGAACTCTGTATGGACAAGCCAAAACAGTTTTGGACACAAGGGGACAGAACTCGGCTAGAGTTCTACCTGGGGTAGAAATTGGCCCGATTTTTGCCTCTCCTGTTCCAGTATGCCATATGGTGGCTCCCGAGCTTCTCCTTCGTCTCCGAATGGTTTCGTCACCTCCCCGAACTTCTTTGACATGCAGACGATGCTCGTCGCACTCCGGGGTCTTCTCCACATAGGTTGGGAATTCCACCCACTCCAACAATACGAACTAAGTAGAGTTGTAGTTGCCTTATTGTTTTATTTTTTATTATGAAAATATTCATGAAAATGTTGTTAAATTATTTTACTGTTAAAATCCATAGCAAAATTGTATTATTTATTAAAAGGTATATTATATGTGTTAAAATCAGTTATTCTTATACCAATAATTCTATTATTAAATGTGTTTATATTCTAGAGGACAATTGTCTCTGAGAAGGAATTGTTGTATTTTTTTTAACATGACATCAGATAATTTTAAAAAATAGTTGTACTCTAGTGAATTTGGATAAACCTATATGGATATTAGTACAATACTAATGTTATTATCTTATTCTAGAACATTAGTATGATACTAAAATGGCCAATGATCTACGACCTAGTTCACTATAGATCACGCCTCTTATGATCTTTTATTGTAAGACAAGAAGTCATTATCTATTCCTAGACATGATTTGTATTTAAACTTAAAAGATTTGGTAACTGAAATCAATGAGATGTTTTATTAGACAACATGTTTATTACATACAACAACATTGTAGTGCATAGTTGAAAAATAGGACCTTTATAATTCATCTCTTTTTTGTTCTCTTTCTCCAATGGGTACTCATCAAATACAACATTGCATAATATAGTTTGTTGGCATATTATATATATTACTATTATGCATGGATGAAAGATGTGTTTTCTGTTGGATACATATCTGTCCAAAGAGAAATGCGCACTATACAACACAGTTATGTTGTTCCAAATTGTATTAGTAGTTAAAGAATATTAAGATTGAAATTGTTCATTTCATATATAGTAAATCATTTACCATGTCGTTTTGTAAGCTGTGCTTATTTTTATTTTTAATACTGTTGATGTAATTTTTTTTAAAAGATCAACCGAGCTAACTAATAAAATATTTATTTTTTGAGAAAAATAATATTAGTCATGATATTTGATTCATTATAATTCTATAGCAGCTCAAGTATTTATAGTCTTTAAAGCACTTCAATGTCGTGCCCATATAATGTACGTTAGTCAACTTTTATCTCTTGAATCTTTTGGATTCTTTAAACAGACGTAACGTTTTCAATTGAATTCTCCATTTATTTGAGCATTCAATGGTTTAAATTTAATAACCATGAATTCATCTTTATGTCTGAATACAAGCATGTCATTATGGAGTCTTACATTTGTACAACAGTATAGTCTCTTATGTTGTTGTAAGACCCACATAATCTTGGATATGACACTTCTAATACATTTTTAAGGATACCAACAACTCATGATGATCTCATAATTTTACATTTATGTTACTTTTAAAGAAACAAATATACAAGATCTAAATTTTGTGTTAAATTATTTCATAAAATGTTGTCTTCCTTAGCATTTACATCTTTCATCCTCGCATCAAAGGTGTAGCATACGGATCGTACGTAAATATTTATAGATTATTGCTTTTGTCAGAGACTCGGACGTATGCTTTGTTATGTTTTTACTTGCCTAAAACTAATCATTTTCTCTTTAGATAATTATTTGATAAACTTATTTTAGTCAACAGAAACTTTACATAATTGTATATGCTAGCTCATATAGTTTCAGTTGTTGTAAATTATCTTAACATGATCAACCATTGCTTCCCATTAACTAATGTCATTGAATCATTGAACACCATTCAAGTGTTTTTTCGTTAATTAGTCTTTGTTATGTGTTACATGAATTATGCTCACTCCATTGAAAACTAGTCCATTTTTTTCATATTGATATTTACTCCACAAGTATATTTGTGGAGCTTTAATCAGAATAAACTAGTTGTGCACTGTTTCATTTATACTAATATACAAACTTACTTCAATTTTTGAAGACGTAATCATTGGAAATATATATTTCAAATGTTTAGGAAATAAGAGACATGTTAACAGTGACAATCATACAAATTATTTTTGTCCTTTTATTCTTAACATGATATTTATAATCTCTCTTTAAGCCAGAAGCATTAGAGATTGTGACTGATTAAAAAAAGAGCAAACATGCTAAGGGTGAAGGTACATAAAACAAAAGTTATTTGCTCTATCTTTCTGAATGTGTTGTTTTGTAAATCTTATTTTTCAAAGTCTTGGATACTAATGATTATTTAGTGAGAATAATGGAACTACTTAAAATGATATACAAAATAACATTTCGTTTGAAGTGTTATTACTAAGACAAAAATCAAGAAGACAACGTGCTCCGATCAATTAAAAAGGTAATTTTTATATGTACAACCTATATTTTGTAATTATTCTTTATTCCTAAATTTAATTGGAGAAATATATTGTTAAAATATGAGCCAATCTTATTGGTTTATATATATGGTTCTATATATTGTTGTACTAAAGTGATATTTTTCGCATGCTAGTTTTGTATGTTTAAATCTTATTGATTATATTATCATGATATTAGAATTTCTAATCAGACAAAGAAATCACAACATTGTTCTGTCACAATACTTAGAATATGTTAGGCAAACATTGGTTTGCGTATAATCTGTGACATTATAATTTCTTTGACACATTCAAACAATTTAGTCAAAGAAAATAGTTTAGTGATATTGTAAATTCCTATTTAAATCTAAAGTTTTAAAAAGTTGAGATTATTTTGGGTACAAGCCGAAATGGTCCTTCTGTCAACCGGACGTAAATAGCTATAAGCGATACGGTATTTAATTGTCCCCCTGTAGACCTCCGCTAGCTGGGAACCGGCCCCTACAGCTAACCCAAGTTGATCAAAACTTGAGAAACTAAAGATTTGATAAGGTCAATTAGCAAACTCACTTAAACTATTATTCTAGACTGTCATTTTTTGCAAATATGGCTAGTAAAAATAAATCTTTAGAGCCAATGCTGAAAGTTACTGTATCTTACTTTAAGAGGTGACAGAGTTAGATGAGTTTTGGCTCACTATTCTAGGACTTACATCAGTAATTAGTGAAATCACATGAGTCTGATGTCACTAAGTCTGATTTCTAAATCAGTCAAACCAATTATTCTATTCTATATAGTAATAGAAAGAATATTTTAAGGATATTCTAGGCTATAAATTGTATCATATTAGATACTCTTAAGTCAGATATTGTCATTTAAATACAAACTGGATAACTGACTCATATGACATCAAATCCATTTATGGATATATTTTTTACTCTATGAGGAGTTGGCATCTCTTGAGGTTTATGTAACAAACCTATCATATCTAAGAATATTATACTCTGAAATGTTATCTTCAGTCACATCTTGTACTGAAACTATATGACTCGAACATTTTATACTTTACATGATTTACACATTTTTGTACCTGTCATTTGATTTAAAATTATGCTAAAAGCATGATCTTGTGAATTCTAAGATGAACAGGTACATACAGCTGCGTTTCAAGATATTAAAAGAGCCTAAAAGGCAAAATTGAGGTTCTTGACTATAAAGTCATAAAAAGAACTTTACAGATCTCTTGACGAAAAGTTTGTCTAGGAAATTGATCCTAAAATCATCGAGGGGGATGGGGTTAAGCCCATAGTTTAGTCACAGCAGTGGCAACCCAACCGAGTCTGACTAGAGATCCCAAAAAGCCGGTTCAATGGGTAGAAACAAGCTGGACTAGATGACTATTATGGAATACTGACCCTGTGTCACGACCCACATCCGCTTTTTCGGATACGAGACGTGTCCAAGCCAGCCTACGCCGCAGAGTCGGCGGTAGAACGCTGTCACGGGCAAGATGCTCAAATGACAAAAATATACATTTGCTGCTCATTCACATTTCCAAAATTTATTACAACAGTTATAAGATTTATATTTAAAAAATACAACATTTTACAATTAATGAAATTGATACAACTGCTATCTATTTTTAGGTTTCTGTCTGTAAGTACACCCGAATCTCCCAAGCTAAGTGAAGCCACAGCTAACCTGAAAAATGATGGTTTCCAGTCAGGAATGGAACAAGTACACAAACCGACGGCAATGCAAAAACACAATAGAATTAACATGACATGAAAATAACATATAAGATATGAAAACTGGAAAGTACTGATGACATGGCACAATGGAGAAGAAAAGAAAAAATAAATAAAAAAATATCTACCTATGTGGTGTGAAATATCCGTTTCGACATGTGAACAACCAGAGGTAAATTTGGCACACTGCACGTGTCGTGTGCAGCTGCTATCACGTAAGAATAGACATTTTGGGGATATTTCTGGGTAGTCCACATGTCTACTAAGATATTTCCCCTTCCGACTACTCCGTGTGACAAGCGTGTCAACAAGCAGCAAGATATATGTATAAACATTAAATGAAAAGACTACTATGAATCGAAAGCAATCAGAAAGTGCACTTGCCTGAGGTCCTTAGCTGGAGAAACCGATAATACAACCACATCAGATGAGTCACTAAAGTCAACACATGCAAAAAGTCTCCAGATGCTGAAATAAACTTTACCAACGTTCTCAGAATAGTCAAATTAGCTAGAAATGCCTGTCCTTAAGTCCAATTCTGGACACAGGGGAAAAACGGTAATTTCGGGTCAAAACGGTGTCCGCCGTTGGATCCGCTTTACACCGAAAAGCGTGTCAGAGTTTACGGTCTCTAAAGTCATCAAAGTATATGTCAACAAGTCCAGTTTTTTGATACGAACCCAACCGTATATCCAAAGTTGGATTTCGGCGGGCCGTGCACAAAATTGCCCGTTGAGTCGGACCGTGGGGCCCGCAAAACGGCGTTCTGATTCAATTGTCTCAGAATCGGACCAAACTTGGCATACAGGACCAGAAAAATGATACGGTCCTGTTGGCGCAAGTTTCGTCTCGATCAGACGAGCGTGCACCAAGTAATTGAGAAATTTGTACAAAGGCCAATACGGTGAATTTTGGCGGATACGCATCAAATTCGTCGCGCATAAGCGACCAATTTGAATTCTGCCAAAGCTCACACGTCCACGAAGCCGTTACGCACCTTTCGATGCTTTCCGTTCGCGACCAAGTCGCCCGGTTTGGCGGGACGCACGTGGTATCGGAGTATTTTTCATTAAATCTAGTTTTCGAAATAAGGTTTTTCCGGATTTTCGAAACCAATTAACTGAATCTATACTAATCTAGAACAGAAAATAAAAGAAGGGTTCCAATACTGGTCATGTACTCTAAAACTTTGTTCAAATATAATTTATAATCTGCTGTTAGATCGATCTGAATCGATCTCCTAATATGGGTACATGGACTGTCATAGGTCCTGTTTCGGATCAGGATTTTGCCGATATTCGAATCGATTTCCTGAACAATATGGTCAACCATATTCGAAACTATTTGAAGGGTCACATAGAGGATTATATAGGCTACGCGTAGGCTTTCGTAGATCGCAAAAAGATGAAACGACGAGTGAGATAAGGGGAAAAGAACGTGGTTACCTGGCCTGTACTGCTGCCTGTGCAAACCGCGTTTGTGCGCGCGGCCCGCGCGCGCCTGCTGTTTGCTGGCCGGCCGGCCACTGCGGCGGTGGCGCCGCGGTCGAGGGGCGCACGAGATTCTGGGATTTCGCCGGGGTGAATTAGGGTTTGATCATTTCGATCTCTCCCTCTATCATCCGAATATGAGTTCGGTTATTAATAGAATCGGAAGGGGGGTTTCCTTCTACTGCTCGGGTTGGGTTCATTGCAGCTGTGGAGGATTTGGGGCATTAGTAGCTGTGGGCCTGGGGTTATTTTGGCTGTGTGAGAACTTATAATTTGTTTGCTGCTTGCTTAAAATGGGCTTGGGTGTGGGTCTGGTCGGGCTCGGCTGAGCCCGGCTTGCTGCTGCTTTCTTTTTTTTTCTTTTTCTTTTATATTATATAACTAATACATACATATATATATATATATATATATATATATATATATATATATATATATATATATATATATATCCACATAAATTCCTATGTATATATATACACACATATACATATATTTTTTATATATATCCATGTATACCTACACATACATGCATATATATATATATATATATATATATATTTATATATATATATATATATATATATATATATATATTTATATATATATATATATATATATATATATATATATATATATATATATATATATATATATATATATATATATATATATATATATATATATATATATATATATATATATAATATACTCCATAAATTCTAAATAAATCCAAAAGTATCATTCCTATGTAGAGCCTATTTTATAAATACATATATATATATATATATATATATATATATATATATATATATATATATATATATATATATATATATATATATATATATATATATATATATATATATATATTATATATATATATATATATATATATATATATATATATATATATATATATATATATATATTTAAATATATATATATATATATATATATATATATATATATATATATATATATATATATATATATATATATATATATATATATATATATATATATATATATATATTTTATATATATATATATATATATATATATATATATATATATATATATATATATATATATATATATATATAACATTTATATATATAATATATATATAATATATATATATAACATTTATTCGACAATATAATATAACCACTAATAATAAAATAATATTATATACGAATATTCTCAATAATAATAATAATAATAATAATAATAATAATAATAATAATAATAATAATAATAATAATAATAATAAATTCCATAAATCAATAATGGTGTATATAAACCATTATGCTCAGTCTAACAACCCCAAAATATACGAGGACCTAGTTTATACACTGAATATCACTAATAATAACATTTATAATATCTAATTTCGAATACTAGAAAATATTCGTTAAATCATTAAAATGAAATACAACACCCTCATACCAAATTCCCTTAACACGAACGTCCTTAGACGTGCCGCATGACTACATGGCTTGGGCCGGTCCGGGTCCAGTACGGACCAGTCTGGTACAACCGGAGCACTTAAATGTCAAATAACAATAATAATAAATAATTAAACTATTCATAATAGTCATGTCATAACTTGGCCTGGTTTTCATAGTTAGGACAATCCTATGGCTTAGTATTTCTCTACCATGTCTAAACACTAGTCAAAGCACGTCACTGCACTATTCGTGCCACGATTTCTAGTCACCTTGTACTCCAATTCCTAACCAAGGCTAAAACATCTACGTAATAATAAACTAAATAATTATTTATAAAATCTAATAATCACCATTTAAATCAATTAAAATAATAAATAAAATATTTCAAAATTTTTGGGAAGGGGAGCTACACCTTGAGATCAAATTTTCTAAAATAAAAAGCCCATGTGGCTGTATACGTGTACATTGATACCCCATCCCTATGGTGACAGTGTTCCTTGTATGATATGGATAGGGTGAGTTTAAACTCTTAATAAGTCCAAGCATGATGTGCATGGTTGATTTCTATCACCAACCCTTGAGGACTTACCTATATGTGAGATTGTGAAGGTCGCGACTATAGCACATGACGATCCTAGACAACTCTCATGAATATGAAAAAGTGCGCATGGCCAACCAAATGCGCCACCCAATAGACTCAAGTACCTCTAGCGTACTATGTGTGCTATTGTCTGAATCTGGTTTAAGAAGACTAATTCAAGTCGTAGTCCATCAAGCTCTTCTTCAGACAAAGATAATAGTCACTATAAGAGATTCAAGGCTGTAGTCCATCTCATCTATGCATAGTATATAACTGTCCAGATTCTTCTTTACTCTTTTTCTTCTATTACTTCAGAATTTTTTTTATCATTTTTTGGAACTTAATTTTTTTTGGGGGGGGGGAGGGATTGTTGGATACAGCTGCTGCTGGTTAACGCAAAAACCAACTCCCTCTTCAATGTCCGATCGTTTTCCTTCCTCAATTCTTGAATGTTAGAAATTATTCCAACGGTCAATTAATGTCCAGCCCATTATTCTTCATCAATTTTCATTATATTCCTTTAATCCTTAGGTTATGTTTAGCTCTCTATATATATTTTCATTGGTTGCTAGTCCAAGACAAGAAAGAAAAAATAAAAAGAGAATTACACTATGCTATTTTTTTCTCCTCTTAATACACACAAAATTCTCCAAAAAAATCTCTCTGAAATTCTTGTCTTACGAAAATTCTTTTCATTCTTCGTATCCTCACTCTGGACAGAGCTAAGTCAGGGTCAATCTCCCCGAGTTGTGTGCGACGACGGGATACCGGTAGAGCGAGGGTTTTACCACTAGGAGCATCCGAAAAAGTCTGCACATAGACCCGGATTAACTCTTAGGGCAGTGCTTGTCACACCTCGATTCCGTCGAATCGATAGTCGTCCCCCGGGCGTGATGCCGTGCGTACCTAATTTGCGATCGCACAAGGCATAGTCATAAGGTAATCCGAGACACGAGATCTAAGAGAGTATGCAGACAAATTGAATCACACATTAAGTAAAGGAAACTTTGATCTTTATTGATAATGAACATCATTTACAGACTCCAGTACAGGACTCGTGCCGCACGGGCTATAACATGACTCAATTACAAAAGAGTGCCGATGAGATAGCCGTTCCATACGTACACATCCCTCAATATACAACAAAGTACTCCAGTGACCTGGAATGGAGGGACGCTGAGCCATCTTTCTTGAACAGTTGAGAGTCTTCAAAAGTGGAGTTACGGGACAAGTCTTCGACACGCGGTCGAAACTTCAAAATTCACAAACGTCGCCGAGCTAGTTGGCGCGTCCTTCCTGATTCGCGGGACCTACAAAGAGCGAGGATCAGTACGATCACATGTACTGGCGAATGGCTAATTAAAATCCAAGCTGTCTTGATTCAAGCAATTTTATAAACATGTTAGCTAGCTATTTATGTGATCTTTCTAACCATCCTGATCAATTTGCATGTTAACATGTTTCGAGGCAAGCAATGAATTTGTAAACATTAAGCAGCTATCATATTCATCCCGTGTCACGTGCATTTGTTAAGCAGTAAAAAGGGTGTGAAGGCCACTGGCAATGTCAAGCCATCGTGGACTATAGCTGGATTAGACGGCGATCCTTTCGCAGCGGGTAGCGAGCCCTGTGCGAAAGTTCTCGTATAACCCATGCCGATGTAAGGCTGGCGCTTGCTATACTCGTTCCTCCCGGGCCGAATCGGTCCCTTGGCCTAGACAACCGTTCGAGAAAACTATACCTTGTCGACAAGTTGTATAATGACCGTTTTGCAGAGTCTTGAAATATGTTATCTCTTTTCTAGAACCTTATCATTTCTCTTTTATGTGCGAAACTTAGCCTTTGTTATGAACTTAGTCGATTTACTTACTTAGCCATATCGTTGCGATAAACGTTAATCGATTCATTCATTATTTTGCATAGGCTAAGTGGAACTGCATAAGGAAGCATGTTTTCTATTTTCAATACCGGCAGTTTGATAGCAAGTGTTTCGTGAAGAATCGTGCCACGATTTCTTTGATTCTATACTATTTTGACAAGCATTCATTTACTTCATATTGATTTTGAAGTAGAGGGACGAGGCAAAGGAGGTCAGCCACCCGCCTTAGACTTACTTCAAGCGAGCGACCAGTTGGCTGAGCTGACGTCGCCTACACGATCACCTGCAATCGCATAAGCAAGTGATTATAACACAGTGTAATTCAAAGAATTTCTATATGAATACTAAGCTCGAAAACGCAAGTCACGAAAACCCATTCGAAAATATTCACGAAAAATGCATTCACGAAAACCAAAGCCAAAGCCAAAGCCAAATCAAGTACGGCATAAAAATTAGAGCAACGGGAGGTCTCTCCCAACTTAGCCGCAGAGCCAATCCTCGAGGCACAGCCCGCTGAATATGGGACTTGGTTTCGAAGAATCTATTCCATAACGTGGAATGGATCTTAATTCAACAGTTTCCGTTCGATCGACTCGGCCGATTTCGACCTATCGGTCCCGACCGAATCGATAGTGACATTGTTCCTTTCTCGCGCACCCCGTAGATGAAAATGGGGCACGATATAGGGATGGGGCACTATACCATAACCAACTAACAAAAAGTTTCGTCCTCGAAACTTAAGGATATAACCTACCTCTACGAGAACAATGACGGAAATTTCTCCTTCATTTCCGATTCAAGCTCCCACGTCGACTCTTCGATCGAATGGTTCCTCCAGAGGACGCAGACGAGAGGGATCGCTCGAATCTCGGACTCAACTTTTCCTCCGTGCTGAACCGAGTAACTCCTCGTATGGGCGACACTTTGAGAAATACGTGATCGCCTTCTTGAAACTCGAGGGGTCGACGATGAACGTCCGTATAGCTTTTCTGACGACTCTGCACGGTCTTTAATCTTTCTCGAATGAGCCAAACTTTTTGCACAGTCTGTTCTACCAGTTCCGGGTCGAGAATCTGCCGCTCTCCGTCTTCGTCCCAACAAATGGGTGATCGACATTTTCATCCATACAAGGCTTCATACGACGCCATTTGAATGCTGGATTGATAGCTATTGTTGTATGCAAATTCAGCCAGAGGTGGATGAACATCCCAGCTTGATTTGAAGTCAATTGCGTAGAGTCGTAGCATGTCTTCGAGAATCTGATTGACGCTCTCTGTTTGGCCGTCGGTCTGAGGATGGTAAGCTGAGCTGAACTGCAACTTGGTGTAGGTCCTAAAAATCAAGTTGTACCCATCAAAGAAGTCATAAAAATTAAATTGTGCATCCTTCAAGTGAATTGCGCAGGAAATAGATTGCGCAGACACTCAACTACGGAAGCTGAACTGCGTACACATCCAAGCGCGCAAGCTGACGTGGCCTCGTCATCATTATCTGACAGAAAATCAGATCTTCTGACAGCTGACAGCCCGAAGAACGAGAAAACTGTTCGTTTATCGTGCAGCACAGCGCTCGAGGACAGCTGTACATGCAGCGCAAGCTACCAGCCCAATCGAAGCACAATCTGCCAGACTCTCTACAGCATAATTCAATCTAGCGCAATCTGAAGCCAGTGTAGTTCATGTGGCGCACTCCATCAAGATAACTGATAATTTACACGTGGCTTACATGCCATCAATTGCTCAATATGTGGCAGCCGTCTGTACACGACCAAGCGTATTTCAATCAAACAATGCCACGCATCACATACAGGTGGTCCACGATCGAGTAACTGCCTGCGCAGTTCGCTGCTTGCGCAGTCCAATGTCTGCACAATCCATCCTGCACAATTCAGAATAACTAAAAATTAGTTATTTCTAGAACTCTATAAATAGAGTTTCAAGTCTTCATTATCAATGATAGATCATCCCAGATTAGATCAGAATCATCACCAGAGATCAGGAGTTCTTGCCAAAGTGCTGCTGCATTCTTCAGAGGCTACCGTCTTCAAAGTTCACATCGTCCAAGGGATAAAGCGATCGTCATTCAGATCGGATTCCTATAGTTGTACTTTCCCAGAATTCTATTGTAATCTTCTTATAGAGTTTATGAAATAAAGATCAACTTTTGTTTTTGCAAACAAAATGGTGACTCTGCTGGGGACGACTTTCTCCTCCGACGAGGAAGTGACAACTCAATGTGATGTTGCGTCTATCGGAAAGACGCAGAAGATGCTGGTTGTAAAGGTCAACCAGACAGCCTACGAGGCGATGATCAACTCCGGGACTACTCGTCGTACTACGACTTCTGCCAAGAGCAAAGTCTGTTCAGTATGGACTCCAAAGTCCTCTACACAATCCTCTGCGCAAACTGTTGTGCAGTCTGCTATCTCTGCTCCCAAAACTGCTGTGCAGTCTGCTGCTACTGTCCATGCGTAGTATGCTGCTCCCCTTGTCAGTGCACAAACCACTTCCTTTGCTGCTATGTCAAAGTGCAAGACTCATTTTTCCCTGGCACAGTTGGCTGCAACTCTGCCTGTGCAGTCCACCACTCCAGCAACCAGAATGCAACTCAAGCACTCTGAAGTCAAGACTCCTGCTGCGCAATCTGCTATGACTGTGGCCAGAAGACCTTCTGCCAGAGTTGCTCATGCACAATCTGCCAAGGCGCCAACAGCCACTTCAACCCCTGCGCAAACTGTTCCAGCGCAGTTTAAGAGGGACAGCCCTTTGGCTAATCTCTCTTCTTCTTACAGCAAAAGAAAAAACTCTCCTCCTCTTCCCAAACACCCTGTTGCTCCAGCGCAATTCACTGGGGGTAGTCTGTTGACTATTCCTCCTCCTCCTCCTCCGAATAAAGGAAAAGGCCCGTTGGTCTTTTCTCCAAATTCCTCGTCTCACGACTTGGAAGACAACAGAGGGAAACGCTCTTTAGCTAACCCTTCTTCACAAAACAAAGGAAAAGGCCCTTTGGTCTTCTCTCAGTCTTCCTCGGTTTTTACCGTAGAAGATCGATCTGAATGTGCTCCGGCACCAGTCAGTACAAGAACTCTCTCCAACAAGAGTTCTTCTTCCCTCCTTGCCAAAGGAAAGTGTACTGATCAAAGAGGTATTCTGCCTACTCCGGTAGCAGAATTCTAAGATCTCCCAACTCTCAGGATATCCCGCTCAAAACAGGGAAAATTGCTGGTGTCTCAGACAGAAACCCCTGAGGGTGAATTTGCTGATCTAAGAACTTATCTCAATAGGCCAACTTCGATGAAACGCAAACATCCAATGCCGAAGACCAACCAGTATCAGAGACAAACTTCCAGGATCAAAAATCCTGACACCTATGCTAATAAAATGAGTACTTCCCTGTACACTCAAGGGACAAAACATTTGAAGAATCAGAACCATGTTCCGAATGTTGTCAAAGAACATATCCCTCAGACTTCTTCTCGTCCCGTCATTGTTCCCGATCTCTGAGAACACCTCAAACAAAAACGGGACAACATCTCAACACCTCCAGTACAATCACTTGGACACCATTGTAATCACAAGGTTGTCATCAAGTGTTGCTGTTAGACAACAAAACGATCTGTCTTCGATCGTTTGAATTTTGCAACGTCTGAACCTATGTCAGAAGATGAAGACGAAGTTTTGTACGCTTCTGTCAACATGACTTCCCGAGACACTGGGGGTAGGAAGTGCTCCAAGCATGGCAAGCCTCGCAAGCCCAGTCAACGGTATTTGGATCTACTCCAAGAATCTTCTTATGGAGTATCCCAACATACCAGATCCCGAAGCCGAGACACAATCGGTCAAAGGAATCTTCGAGAGCCTTCCGGCCATCTTCCTCTTTCTCACTCAGGAGATGATTCTTTCTCCGACTATGATGCATGCAGTGAAAGTTCGGAACAGACAGTGTCTTCCACTGTACCTAGAGAAGTGACAGCTTATGTTGTCACTGAAGACCCAGATGCTTCCAGTTCAGCAAGTCAAGAACATCGAATAGCTGTACTAGAAGACAAGTTGAAGACCATGGCTGAAATGGTTGCTATTATGCATTCTATTATCGTGGCCCAACATACAGTACCACCGACTGTACCTGCTGCAAATCCTGAGATCATATCATTGTCGGTGCCTGTCAATACAGGGCTGGGGGTAGCATCTCCTCAAGTACCCCTTGTACCAATTCAACCTACACCCAGTCAGTCAGGTGCTGGGGGTAGTGCTTATCGCGATGTTCCTCCCCCTAACACTCTGATTCAGCCTGCTCCTTCTACATCATTAGAGGATGCTAATGAAGCTGTCAAACTCCTGCGCACTCAATTCGAGGCCTTCAAAGAGAAAGACAACTTGCAGAGGTTGGGGATTAAACAACCCTACCCAGTTGAATGGAAGGAAGTCCCATTTCCTCCAAAGTACAAGATTCCAACAATCTTCCTGTTTGATGGCAGCACTTCTCCCAGTCAGTTCATTAACCACTTTGAGGTAATGACTGTCCAACTTCATCCAAATGACGCTCTTCTTACCAGGGTATTCGTCGGCTGTTTAGCCGGTGTAGCATACGATTGTTATAGGAGCTTGTCCGATGGCTGTATCACCTCCTTCTCAGGTCTAAAACAAATCTTCTTGGAACGATTCTATGAGAGGATCAACGACATGACCATGTCGGCCCTCAATAAAATCAAACAAAGATATAATGAAACCGCTGAGAGTTTCATTGAAAGGTTCTGCCGGAAAGCTTTAAAAATGCCTCCTGGGACTTCGGCCGCTGTGACTATAGATACCTGCAAGGCAAATCTTTTACCTATCATCAGCATGTGGACGGAGTCAACTCAGTTCCAAGACTGGCCATCCTTCATTATCAACGCTAAAGCAGCTGAAGTTAGTGCTGACAAATTCAAGCAGTTAGGGGTACACATGTCTAACCCCGACCGAGACGAACATCAGACATCGAGTGGTGGCAATCGCCAGAATAACCGTAAGGGAAAAGAGACTTTGAATATCAACTTGAAGAACGAAGAATCTTTGGCAGTCAATGTAGCTCCACCTACGTCATCTACTTCTACTCCTTCAGCACCTCCAGCAAGAGAACCTCGTCCGAAAGTAGGGTACTCATTTGACGAGAATGACACCGTGAGCATTTTTTATTGCTTAATCAAAAGCAATAAGCTCCAACTCCCAGACCCGAAGAAGCCTGATGAGGTCGGTAAGACTGATCATCCAAAGTACTGTGCCTATCACAGGTTTATTGGGCATCCCACTCGAGCATGTTATGTGCTCAAAGGCAAAATTCAGGAGCTAGTCAACGCTGGTGTTGTCACTCTGCAGCAAGACGAGAAGACAGTTACCGCAAACATGGTCTCAGTTCAGTTCGGTGACTTCCCTCCGCAGATGGTACAACACGGTGTCATCCCTATCCCCAAAGCTACTCTTGAGATCGAGAATCTCCCTCCTCTACGAAGTGAAGGTCTCGTCCCTTTATCTTTTGACAATGGAGAGATTATGTGAATTCACCCTGATCTTGCTTCAGAGTTCGAAGTTCCCTCTTCCTCCTCCAAGAAGAAAGAACGCTCTAAGGGCAAAACAAAAATCTGCAATATGGTGTCTTTTGACCCTATAGTTGACGAGGAAATCCTGCTGGACACCAGATCAGGGAAAGCCTATCTAAAGGATTATCCCGAAGCTCAGGAGAATCCTGCTTCTTTTTCTGAGCCTGCTCCAGTGCAACCTGCTTCTACTGAGGATATTCCTACTGCATCCTTACCGGTTGTAGAACCTACTCTTCCCAAATCGACAGCAGCCGACAAAGGCAAACAACAAGTCCGCTTCGACAAACCTTTGAAGAAGTCATCTCCTTCTGGACTTGAGAAGCCTTACAACTTTGATATCTTGGCTCAACTAGCCAATACACCGGCTAGGCTGTCAATCTTCGAGCTCTTGCGCCTCTCTAAAGAGACTCGAAAAACTCTGAGTGAAGCTCTCATGCAGGCTGAAACCTGTCTAACCCTTCTAAAGAAGCCGAAGGCAAAGCTTGTCTCTTGTCTCCATTGTCATAGTGTGTTGGAGTTAATTCCAAACATTACCTTCACCCAGGATGACATGCTGATGGAAGATAATAGGCATGACCGTCCTCTATACTATACAGGATATGTCGACTCGATAAAAGTCGATCGTATTCTGATAGATCCAGGGTCTGCCCTCAGCATTATACCGAAGACGATGTTAGATGCATTGAAGATCCCAGTGCATAGTCTTTCCAGTACAATCACCACCATCCTCGGGTTCAACCAGGGAATGAGTGAGCCTCTGGGCAAGATTCGCCTAAAACTCCAAATACGCAATCTCCACACAAAGGTGACCTTCTACATCATAGACAACCATGGTTGTTCTTACAATGCTCTGTTGGGGAGACCATTCCTGCATGAACATAACATTGTTCCTTCGACTCTCCATCAATGTTTCAAATATGTCGATGACAATGGAGAGGTTCAAAAGGAGGTTGCTGATCTCTATCCTTTCAAAGGTGTCAAAGCATACTGCAACGATGCTCGTATGTACAAGGATGAGTTCATGAAAGTAGTATTGTCTCTGGATACTGAAGAAGAACAAGAAGCAGTGCCTAATGACACCCTCATCATACCTGTCAAAGGGCGTGTTTTTCGTCCTCAATCCTCCAAACCACTGGCTATTCACTTGCCAGTCCAGAAGCAGCCAACTGATGATGGTCAGGATCAAAGGGAGCTCACCTCTTCTGAGCCACTTGTTATTGACTTACGTCGTAACAAGGAAAAAAGGTAGCTCACCTCTTCTGAGCCACTTGTTATTGATTTATCTTATAACAAGGATAAAAGAGAGCTCACCTCCTCTGAGCCACTTGTTATCGACCTCCGTCGTAACAAGTCCAATCCTCCTCCACGTTCTTCTTCTCTCCCTCTTGTAATCAATCTGACCAAGTCTGCTAAGGCTAAAGGTCCTGATATAAATACAGATGTACAAATCAATGAAAAAGCATCTCCTTTCCAGTATACTGATGTCATTTATCATACTAAGTGCTATTTGGATATATTAGATAGCTTTCAATCAGTTACAATGGGAGTTATACAGTCTCTTCAAACAGAAGTCTTACTCGAACACCCAGATGATTCATACTTTGTTGTCCCTTCTCGAAAGAGAGGCGAGAGTCCAATACTTTTTAGTAAAGGACCGGAACAAAAATTCAGTTATACGGATGATAGCAAAAGTAACGATACAGGACATCTTCAACTTCGTCGTTACAGTCAACAATCAAAAGACATCATTCGGAAGATGGGTTATGACATCAAGAATGGCCTCAACTACGGTAAGGGTAGAAGAACTCCTATCCGTACAGCTATTCCGAAAGGAAAATCAGAGATGTATTACAGCAGGACCAAAAGAGGTCTCGGATATTCTTCACCTCCGGTGTTATCCCCAGCTGTCTCCGAATCCGATAGTGGAGAGCGCTCTAACTCTTCTAATTCCAGATCATGGGATTCTGACACCAGCATCGGTCAAGTTCATCGGTTGATCGTATCTTCTAATATGGTCTCCGTTGATCTTTCAGAAGGCTATGACGAGGATATTGAAGAAAATTCTGAAATAGATCCCTGGGCTCAACGAATGGATACCCAATAGGAACTTCGATTCGAACAACGAGAACCTCCTACCGAAGATCAATTGGTTCAAATTGATGTAGGAGAAAGCGGATCACCTCGTCCAATATTCATTAGCAAGGACCTCCCAGAGGCAGATAAGCAAGAATTAATTCTTCTTATTCAAGAATACATTGACGTCTTTGCCTGGAGCTATGAAGACATGCCAGGTTTAGATTCCAAAGTTGCTACTCACAAATTGAATATCCTACCTAATGCAAAACCAGTCAAACAACAACAACGGTACTTCAGGCCAGAAATGATGGATGCAATCAATGATGAAGTTAAGAAGCTCATCGCTTGTGGCTTTATCCGAGAAGAGCAGCATCCTGATTGGGTAGCCAATATCGTCCCAGTCTTGAAGAAAACTGGCAAAGTTCGAGTCTGCATCGACTTTCGGGATCTTAATGAAGCATGTCCAAAAGATGAATTTCCTCTTCCTATCACGGATGTCATGATTGACAACACCTGTGGGTTCGAGCGAATATCTTTCATGGATGGATTCTCCGGATACAATCAGATTCGGATGAATCCGGAAGATGAAAAACATACTTCTTTCCGTACTCCGTGAAGTCTACTGCTATACCATAATGCCATTTGGTCTCAAGAACGCTGGTGCAACTTACCAACGAGCCATGAGTACCATCTTTCGAGATCATCTGTGCAAGACTGTCGAATGCTACGTCGATGATATTGCTATTTAAAGTCGTCTAAAGGAAGATCACATCCAAGACTTGAGAACTATCTTCAATCTGATGCGCCAACATCAACTCAAAATGAATCCCACCAAGTCATTCTTGGGTGTCTCTAGTGGCAAATTTCTCGCCTTCGTCATTACCTCTAAGGGTATACACGTGGATCCCGAGAAGATCAAAGCCATTCAAGAGATGCGTCCTCCACGCAACTTAAAAGAGCTACGAGGATTCCAAGGTCGACTTGCGTATATCAGGAGATTCATTTCGAATTTGTCTGGACGCTGCAGACCATTTACTCAGCTAATAAAGAAGGGTGTATCTTTCATTTGGACCGAAGAATGTCAACGAACATTTGACGATATAAAGCGATATCTCATGAACCCGCCAGTCTTGGTACCACCAATCTCAGGCATACCATTCTTAATGTATGTCCGTACTATGGATCATTCATTGGGTGCTTTACTTGTCCAAAAGAACAAAGAAGGCCACGAACATGCCATCTATTATCTTAGTCGTACTATGATTGGTGCTGAACACCGTTATAGTCCGGTCGAAAAAGAATGCCTAGCTCTTATGTTCGCTGTTCAAAAGACTCGACATTACATCATTGGCCAAACTATTCATGTCATATCCCGAGTTAATCCTCTTCGGGTACTGATGAAGAAGCCTAGCACTCTCAATTTTTGACTGGCTACATGGGCCATTCTGCTAGCCCAATATGACATGGTATATGTTCCACAAAAGTCTATTAAAGGTCAAGCACTGGCGGATTTCTTAGCAGCTCATCCTGTACCAGAGACATCCAAACTTTATGATGAAATTCCAGACGAGACATTGGAATCAAGGTCTCCGAAGAATTTCCTACTTGGCGTCTATTCTTTGATGGTGCATCCAGGATTGGACCTAATGGTGCCATTATTGCAGGAGTTGGAGTTGTCCTTGGTTCTCTAGACGGGTCGAATATTCAAAGAGCCTACTCCTTATATGAACCTTGCTCCAACAATGTAGCAGAATACAATGCTCTACTCATTGGTCTTCAGTTAGCGAAACAACTGGACATCGAATATCTTGAAGTTTATGGTGACTCTAAGCTGGTCGTTAAGCAGGTTAGAGGAACCTATGAAGTTCGCCATCAAGATCTAGTAATTTACTATGAAGCGGCAATCAGCATGGCTACATCATTCAAAGCCTTCTTCATCGAATATGTCCGACGAACTTACAATATCGAAGTCGATGCTTTGGCCAATCTTGCAGCAGTCCTAGCCATCCCTATCAAAAGACAGCAGGTGGTGGTTGTCTCTAATCGGGAATTGTTCTGCATCAAAAACAATCGTAATATTGAGTTCAGTAATCTTACTGAAGTCAATGTTATCAGTGAAGATTGGAGAACTCCTTTCATCGACTTCGTAGTTCATGATATACTCCTGAAGATTCCAAGGAAGCTACGAGTATTCGTCGGCGGTCTCTGCGATTCTACTACAATCAGACCACCAAAACTCTTTACCGACGGACTTATGACGGCCTACTCTTACGCTGTCTTACTGGTGATGAAGCGAAGCAAGTATTACGTGAAGCTCACGACGGTATCTGCGGAGCACATCAACCTGGTCCTAAGCTACAGGATCGTATCCGACGCATGGGTTACTACTGGCCCTCTATGGTATCTGATGCCATCGAATATGCAAGAAAATGTCGAGCTTGTCAGATCTACGCAGATTTTATTCATCAACCATCAGAATTCCTTTATCCGACTGCTGCTTCCTGGCCTTTTGAAGCTTGGGGCATGGACATTATAGGTCCCATCAATCCTCCTTCTTCTAGAGGACATCGGTTCATACTAGCAGTAACCGATTACTTCTCCAAATGGGCTGAAGCTATACCATTGGCAGAAGTCAAAACCAGCAGCGTCATCAACTTCGTCAAGCACCATGTTATCTATAGATTTGGTGTACCTCGAAGGATCATTCACGACAATGGACCTCAGTTCATCAGCCAAAAGTTCACAAGGTTCTGTGATGATCACCGGATTGACAATGTCGCTTCGACAGCCTACAATCCTGCTGCTAATGGCTTGGCTGAAGCTTTCAACAAGACTATCATCAAGCTCCTCAAGAAGTTTGTGTCTACTAACAAACGAAACTGGAGTAAAAAGCTTGGGGAATGTCTTTGGGCTTACCATACTACGGTCCGCAATCCTACAGGCTGTACGTCCTTCTCTTTGGTGTACGACTGTGAAGCAGTTCTACCCCTGGAGCTTCAAATTCTATCTTTAAGGATTGCCATCGCCAATGAACTCACTACAGAGAACAACGACCTTCTCCGACTCCAAGAATTAGAAGCGCTCGACGAGAAGCGGCTATTGGCTCAACAGCATATTGAGTTATACCAAGCTCGCATCTCGAAGACTTTCAATCGCAAAGTTAAAGTCAGAGCCTTTCAGAAATGAGAGCTTGTTCTAACCGTCAGACGTCCTATGACTATGACTCACATGAGCAAGGGCAAGTTCGATGCGAAGTAGGAAGGGCCATATATCGTGAGCAAAGTCTTCTCAAATGGAGCCTACCAACTCACAGAGCTAGACGGTCGAGTGGCAATGATGCCCATCAATGGCAAGTTCCTCAAAAAGTATTATGTATAAATGTAAAAGACATTGCTTGTAATCATCAGACAAGTTCATAAATAAAATTCAATTTTATTTCATCATGAATAATATCAAGGAAGGTCACTATCATCCTTCTCAAAGTTGGGACGCGGCCCACTGCCGTCCTTATCGAAGACGTAATCAGCAAAAGAACCGAGAACATCTTTGTTCGAACCCACCAGGAATTTGCAAGCAGTCATCCTCATGGCTTCTTCTTCTTCTTCAGTCTTCCCTGGTTCAAGAAGGAAGTCTAAAATATCCCTTGGCGGCTTGAGTACAGATGAACCTTCGTCTGCCTCTGTCTGCTTTGGCTGGGCCGACTCGACTGGACGTTCTTCAGTAACCGTTTCAACCTTCGGGGCGATCTCAGCCTTCTTGGATGCATCTCCAGACGACATCTTGTTGAAAAGTGAAAGTAATCAGTCTATCTGATTTTCTGTTCTATTTATAGACAGAGGTTCATGGAACAATGAAGCGACACATTCATCTGACGGTTCGCTCGTTCATCCCATTCATTTGACGGTTCACCCGTTCATCATATTCATCCGACGGTTCGTCCGTTCATCACATTCATCCGACGGTTCGTCCGTTCATTACATTCATCCGACGATTCGTCCGTTTATTACATTCATCCGACGGTTCGCCCGTTCATTACATTCGCTTGACGGTTCGCCCGTTCATTACATTCATTTGACGGTTCGCCCGTTCATTTCATCTATCACACGGTTCATCCGTTTATTCCATTCATTTGATGGTCCATCCATTCATCCTGACAATTCATTTCGTTCACACATTTTGACGAATCATCCATTACGTTCATATCAGCAACTTGTCATCTTTGATTAAGTTGTCTACTGAAATAATAATATTTCAATAACTTATATTCTGCCATGTCCACATTACCTCTGAGCAGATATAATGAATATAATTATTTTCTAAAATCAAGAAATATATCATGTCTTGCACCTCTGAATATATTTTCTATCGCTATTATTTGTATCTGAATAAGATATGCAATAAATAATAGTGCCATGAAGAAAATGTCTTTTTATTGATCAAAATTGAAAGACATTACAAAATTACATGTCACAAAAAAATTGAAGATATAAAAAGTCTTTCTCATTCCGCTGGCGGGGTCATCAAGCTAGTCATCTGCTGCTTTAAAGATTGCAGTCGCTCCTCACAAGAGTCCATCACTCGCCTCCTTGCTTCCTCCATTCCAGACTTATCATCGAAAGATGGCATGGTTACTAGTCTGCGAGAGATTTCAGCTTGATGAGTTGTGACATACTCATCTCTTTCCTGGGTCAGAGCGTCCAGTTGTTGAACTGCAGCCTGATGTTGTATGACCTCATCTTCCAGAGCAAGCTGAACAAGTCTTAACTCTTCTTGAAGACGGGCAGATTCTGCTTGCAGCTCAACAACTTTCCTCTCCTTCTCCTCAGCAACAGATGCTATTATTTCCACTTGGGAATTGTACTCAGCAGACTTAGTAGAGAAAGTGTCCAAGAGAACTTGGAGATCAACCTTCGCAACTGCAACCTCTTATGACATCCTCTCAAACTCGGCCTGTACCAAAGGCTCCACCTCCCCTCGATTCAGATCTTTGTAGATATTAACCGACTCCTCTAGCTCATCCAGAATGTGCTCAAGGTAAGCAGCTTGCGCTTCATCACCTTGATTCCGGATGGCAGCTATCAGATAGGAGGTTGGACCCCTAACAGTTATGAAACCAATGTCTTCTCTCCCCATTATCCTCTCTACTAAGGGTCCTAGGGAATTGAAGAAAAGGTTGGTAAAAGAACCGATGATGAATCCGTTAGTGGCAACAGCACCAGGAGTAGCAGCTACTCCCATAGACGATGAAGCAGCAGCAGGTGCTTGTGCAGACGGACGTCCAGTTTCTTGCATATGGGTGGAGGTCTCTCTAGATAATGGAGCCATGGTAGAGCTAGTAGCCCCTCCCAAGTGTTCCTCTGCAAAATTTAACAAACACAATCAGTTGACTGTCATTAGCAACTATCAAGAAGGATCAAAAGTGACGGCAATCTTACCATTGCTAGGTCCAGGGACAAGTCTGTCATCTGTTGGCACAGGTTCCAACCTAGCAGAAGTAGCCTCAGACATTATTGCCTGGCTACTACCTGCCTCAGAGCCGCCCGAAAAATGTCGGCTACTACTAGCTATCGCCGTTATTGGCACTATATCAGTGCATGTGGGAGGAACTGGAGAAGATTCAAGTTCTACATGAATAAAAATGTAGATGTCAGCTATTTAATATATGAAAAGAAGGTTGATAATATCATTTAATACCTTTGGGATCAGCAGTAGTAGTTTCCTCAGGTGCTACTTCTTCACCTGCATTCTTTTCTGGAGACACATGCACCTCAACATCCTCTTCAGGATTCAGCGTGTCATCAACAGCTTCCGAGGATACATAGACATTAGCGTCCTCTTCTGGATTTAAAGTATCATCAACAGCTTCTGTTGATGTATCTTCATTACTCACACTGTCTTCTGGTGCTTCTTCTCTGTCAGTTGCAGCGACCGGATCAACATCATCCTGGAGGCCGAAGTCACAATCGTTCAGAGCATCGATCATTAATCGATCCTCTTCATCACGAAGCGTTCCTGGTGTAGCCGGAAGCTGGGTAGTCTCCACTGCAAATATAGGAGATCGCACCACTTCATCTTCTTTCTCCATGGCTTCCTCCATGGTTTCTACAGCCTCATCCTTTCTCTCTGGGCTGAAAGCTTCAGGTTCAGGGGCGGGTGTAGGAGATGACATTGTAACTCCAGCAATAGCACTAGCCACGACCGATAACATAGGTCGAGGAGTGACTATCTTCTTTCTCCGGAAGACTATTTTCTTTCTAAGTAGAGGTCTCTCTGGACTCTCTACATCTATAACATTGTCTTGTCTTTGGATAGAGGTCGGGGTCGCCGCCTCTTCTCTTTGAATTGACTCGGCCTGCTGCCGAGATTGTGATCGGGTCATGACCCTTTCTGAAGGTTCCAAGACAAGCCTTTTCTTCGCAACTGGAGAAGAAGATTCATCTATCCTCCTCTTCCTCTCCTTGGCTGGAGATCTGACAACTTTCAAAGAGATGCGTAATGGCTCGTTGACTTCTTCTGGGAAGTTGGCCTCCCTAGAAGCTTCCAACGGTACATCGGCTGGTTCACGCTCTTCCTCGTTGCCATGAGCTAACACAACAGTTGCTCCTTTCTTCAATCTGGTCGCTGTCGCAAAACTGTCGGCGAGACTAAAGTTTTCGGCAAAGGTATTCGCCGAGGTGTAGAAGATTGAATATGTGTACAGCATCCACGGGCCATGGTCGCTCTTTGTCGGCATCGAGAACATTATTCTGGTATCTCGAGCATTATAATAAGCCCATGCCCGGGCTCCATTAATCAAATAGCCTTTTTCTTGCAGGCACGTTATGGCGTTACCCACGTGGAATTGGTCGTAGCCTATTTGACGGGCAAAGCGGCTGGGAAGATATGGTTCCAAGTAACATTCATCTTCAAATCTATAAACCAAGTGCGACGGCCTAATTGTCCTCAGCCAATCAAATGCTGCACGACCCAAAGGCTGCCTTCCAAGATCAACTAGATTTGTAGACATATGTTCATAGCCAGTTGGAGGGGGAACACAGTAGAAATTCTACCACTTCCCGAGATTCAGAGCACGTCTGCAATCTCTTAGACTGTTGTATATCCATTTACTCTTGGAGAATCTTCGCAATAAGCTTCCGCTGACCGCCCCCATATCGGGGTTCATCAATGAAGGATAGTGCAGAAGCAACCATCCGAACAAATAAGTGTAGGGAAGCTCCAGCCTAGGGAAGTTCCCTTTCTCGCCTTTTCCTCTGAGCATTGAATCTACAAACAGGCGGAGACCAGCGTTCACTCGGCAGGTCATTGCAGACAAAAGATCCATCCGATAGCCAAAGACTAAACGGACGGCAGCAAAGAGCACGCCGCGATGGAAGCGATCTACGGCGCTCGCTCCGGGGACGACGAATCGTCGGAGCCAATATGTGAGGAAACCCGCCAGCTGGGCTTCCTTTGACATAGGCCTATAGCCCATTCTCATGAAACTTTCAATAATATCTCCTGTCTGGAAAGGAGGATATTGAAGTTCATCATCAACCTTGATGTCCATCTCCTTGTTTTCCTCCATTAATCCTATCACCTCACTATGGCTGAGTGGTCTGAAGAAGTTAGGGTTGCACGTATCGTGCTCCTTAGTCTTCTTCTCCATGATATGGTTAAGGAAGAGATAGGGCAACCACTTTGACGAGTAGCAAGTGCCAGAGGAACCACTCTTGTAATACATGGAGCAGATCTTATAGTGGCACAGCAGTTCTTCAAAAACAGCCACCATATCAGCATTCTCCCGACGAAGATGGTCCAACTCGTCATTGGTGGGAACAAATTCTTCATAGGGGAAGTCCCCCATTGGTAAGCTCGAGATATACTTCATCTCATGAAGAGCTAGTCCAATCTCTCTACAGGGCGTCATGAAAGTCCCTGTCCTAAAATTGTACCTCTCCGCCAAAGCGAGAAACAGATGAGGGTTGGGGTGGAATCCGTATACGGTAGAGTATACTGCCTGGTATAGCTCAATCTCTTTGAGCTTCTCTTCGAACTGAACCAATATCCAATTGGCTATGCAGTTCCATCTTTTGTTATCTAGGTTCACCAGACCTGTCAACCGGATGTCCTGATCTGGATATCTTTCCTCAACCTTTGTAAATTCATTCGCAAAGATCGGTGTTCTAACTGGCAGCAGCATGGAGGAGTTCTCCGGTGGAATGCAGCCGGGCTTCATTCCTCTGAGCAAGGAGCTGTGATGCTCAGAGGAGCTATAGAACATATCCTTGTTGTTCGGTCCTTTCTTCATACAAATATTTCCTGTTCTGGCTTGCTGGAGAGGAGTAATATCCCAGTCCATCCTCCTGGGATAACTCGTATGAGCATAGCGAGATAGGGGAGACACCTGCAAATGTCTGGTAACAATATCCTTTTCTCGCTACTCTGAAAGAGTCTTTGTTCAACTCGAGGCCTTGGCTGAGAACTCTTATTAAGAGCCTCACCAAATAAAAATAGAGGCTTCTTATGAGTAACGGCGTCAGCGGTTTGCAAAGGCTGCCCGTTCATCAGACTTAGCAATGTCTCATTATCCTGTACTGTTAGAATAGCCTGTCGGAAAGATGGCAGGGCATACTGAGGAAATATCACATGGGACAGATCCTCCTTAAATTCCTGCTCAGCTAAAGTCCCTACAAAGACTTCATAATTCGGGTCTTCCCTGAGGTTGACTGCATCAAACAAAGAGACAGAATTCAGTACATGTAAAATCAAAGATTCTATTAAAAAGATTAGCAAATTGTGCAAGCATCAGATTGCGCTATGTGCATGGCATCAGATTGCGCTAATGCAGTCTACATGCGCAAAATGTCCAGTTGCACCAATACATCTCCTTGCGCAAGTCATCAGATTGCGCTGAGCAACTTGCGCAAAGCATCAGTTTGCGCTGGACAGACTTGCACAAATCAGCAGATTGCGCTGAACATTTGCCAGCGTTTTCCACCGATTGCGCAAGAAAATAGTTTTCATAAAAATGAAAACTATTGTGTTCGTGTAACCAAAATCCTAAACAGGGCGACACAATTCTATCAAATCTCTAAAAAGAGATTCGACAATATCAAAGAACCCTAAAAAGGGTATTTTTGATCGAGTCCATCGACTACCTTGCAGCGTAGGATGACCGACTTCATGACGAGAAATTCGAGGCGCAGCCCAAGTCGAAGACTCAGCGGGGGCTTTGCCCTTCTTGGCGGCTGAACGTTTGGGGGCCATTGATGTCGACGGAGAAGAAAGAGAAGAGTCAAAGATAGCACATGAGCTTTTTCTCTCTCGAACGTTTGGAAACAAGTAAAGAAAGACAGAAAGAAGAATGAGAACTATTTATAGTTTTTTCAAAAGTAACAGTCAACACAGATTGCGCCGAAAAATTAGGAGCTGATTCCTCCAATTGCGCCGACAGGGCATTACTTGCGCAACTTGATTTTAAAATCAAAATTCAAAGTATTTCAAAACTTTGAATATTTTTCTAATTTTGAAAACTTTGAAGGGGTCTTGTAGGTCCTAAAAATCAAGTTGCACCCATCAAAGAAGTCATGAAAATCAAATTATGCATCCTTCAAGTAAATTGTGTAGGAAACAGATTGCACAGCAACTCAACTGCACAAGCTCAACTGCGCACACATCCAAGCGCGCAAGCTGACGTGGCCTCGTCATCATTATCTGACAAAAAATCAGATCTTCTGACAGCTGACAGCCCGAAGAACGAGGAAACTGTTCGTTTATCGTATAGCACAGCGCTCGAGGACAGTTGTACATGCAGCGCAAGCTACCAGCCCAATCGAAGCTCAATTTGCCAGACTCTCTACAGCACAATTCAATCTAGCGCAATCTGAAGCCAGCGCAGTTCATGTGGCGCACTCTATCAAGACAACTGACAATTTACATGTGGCTTACATACCATCAATTGCTCAATACGTGGTAACCGTCTGTACACGACCAAGCGTATTTCAATCAAACAATGCCACGCGTCACATACAGGTGGTCCACGATCGAGTAACTGCCTGTGCAGTTCGCTGCTTGCGCAGTCCAATGTCTACGCAATCCATCCTGCGCAATTCAGAATAACTAAAAATTAGTTATTTCCAGAACTCTATAAATAGAGTTTCAAGTCTTTATTATCAATGATAGATCATCCCAGATCAGATCAGAATCATCACCAGAGATCAGGAGTTCTTGCCAAAGTGCTGCTGCATTCTTCAGAGGCTACCGTCTTTAAAGTTCACATCGTCCAAGGGATAAAGCGATCGTCATTCAGATCGTATTCCTATAGTTGTACTTTCCCAGAATTCTATTGTAATCTTCTTATAAAGTTTGTGAAATAAAGATCAACTTTTGTTTTTGCAAACACTTGGTACCCAGAGCCGACTGAAGGCTACTCCAGAATTGCGACATGAACCGTGAATCCCGATCAGAGACGATGGATACTGGGACTCCGTGCAGCCGTACTATCTCATCAAGATAAATCTGCGCCAGGCGATCAACGTTCCAAGTAACTTTGATGGCAATGAAGTGCGCTGACTTGGTTAGTCGATCGACGATGTCCCAGATGGCATCATTTTTCCGCGGTGTCTTCGGCAGACCAACAATAAAATCCATGCACACGTGCTGCTACTTCCATTCCGAAATCGCTAGATTCTGCATCTACCCGCCCGGTCTCTGGTGCTCAGCTTTCACCTACTGACAGTGTCACCCTCACTTTTCCAAGATAGGGGTAAAATGGTAATTTTCCATTTTTGAATATTTTGGGAATTTTATTTCATGAATGTTAATATTTAATGATTATAGGAGTCGGGTTCGAATTTCATCTCATTTCGACTTAATTCGGGACTCCGAGGAATTTCGACTTGAGTTGTGTTTAACACATTAATTAGCCATGGCCTACCAAACTTAACATTTAGGCCTAGGAGTTTGGACTAATCCCACATGAGTGTTTAGGCCTAATTATGATTTTTAATTGGTCTAAACTAACCCCCAAAACCCTAATAGGATTAAACTTTCATATGGAATAAAGGAGGGGCAAACTTGTAATTAGCCAAGGGGGTCAAACCCACCTTTATAGGGCCGGCCACCTCTCTCCCTCTTTCTTCCATTCACTTCAAATTTCTCCATCTCCTTCTTCTCCAAGTATTCTTTCCAAAAGAAAGAATAGAAATCCTTAGGATTGATCTCCAAATAAGGTTTCTTTTCCAAATCCTTTTCCATCCAACTCTCCCTCTACCCAAGTGGAGCTTCTACAAGCTTTTGGGAGCAAGAAGTGAAGGGGTGTGTACTAAATAATTCATTTCGTGTCGGAGCCGTGTCGGAGGATTTTAATCGGGATCCATCTCCCAATAGGTACAACCTATCCTCTATTCCATTCTTTTCATCATATAAATTAGTTTGGACCAAGTAGGATTAATCCCCAAGGTTGTGTCCCTATTCGTGTCAAGTTTGAGTCCATTTGGTGTGTCCTAGGAGTTTTGGTTTGTGGTTGTATCCTAGAGTTTTCCCCCAATTTGGACACCCCTAGAATATAGGTTTTGCCTCTAAGTGGGTTAGGCACTTTAAACTTCATGTTTGTGTTAGTGTTGTGGAGTTTATATATATATGGTGTGTGTGTGTGTGTGTGTCTATATTTATATATGAGAGTGTGTCTATATATATATATATATATGTAGAAGCATGGAAAATAATAAAGAAAGAGCCATGCGGCCAGGAAACCCCATGCGGTTCAGAAGACCCATGCGGCTCAACGAGTCTATGCGGCTCTGTGATCTCCATGCGGCTCAGAAGAGAAGACACGTGGCTTGCAAACAGTTCTCCCCTCCGCACTGTACTGCATTAATTGCTTGGACGGCTGACCACTCTGACAAAACGACAGGCCTAACATAAAGAGGCAATTATGACTCTATCATAATGACAGAATCCTAGGAAATCAAAGAAAATCTCTGGCACAACACCCCCCGAGATCCAGAAAACACCACGCAGCCTAGGCACGTGGACAATCATATGCGGCTCGAGCGGAGACTCCCCATGCGGCTCAGGCCGAAGTTGCCCTATGCGGCCCAGGTCGAGACAGCCCTATGCGGCTCAAGCAGACGCAGCCCTATGCGGCTCACAAGGATCAGCCCTATGCGGCTCACAAGGATCATCGCCATGCGGCTTACTATCCATTGTATGTGGTTCGAAGACTCGGAGGCCACTCCCCAGGCAGCCCTGACACGTGGCCAGGCTTATACGGCTCAATCCTTATGCGGCTCAGTGACTCCCGGGACACGTGTCATAAAGCCAATCAATTTCCCAGATTTACTGCAATCAAAGATTGGGTCAAATCCCAATAATCTGGGACATGTGGCAGGAGAATGAATTAAACATATTCATTCAGATTCGCAGACATCAGCAAATCATCATCACGGAGATTTATTCCAATCAGCATTAATTACTGATGGGATTTGGTGCAATCTACACTAAATGGCCCAGATTCATCACACTCAAGATTAATGGCCCAGATTGATCGAGCAACAGGCCGCCGCCACTTTAAGGGACAATCATTGTAAACCCTAATAAGGTCTCCCCCCCATTCTTATAAATAGCAGGGTGCCATTCCCTTGCAAGAGACACGCACACATACATACAAAGAGGACGACCTCTTTTCGAAATCAGAGAGAGCACCAGAATACTTGGAGAGAAAGAGCAGAAAGAGAGCATTTCTTCAACGCCGAGCAATCTTTCGGAGCCAAGGCTGCATACCGATCGTCCAAGGAGTAAGGCAGAGCGGCCGTCGCTTTCTCGAGCCTCTATCGTCACCCCCCAGAATCTAAAATAAACAATTGTACTTAGACTGCTGTACCTAGGCTTTCGTCCCTAGGCTTTCTTTGTACAAGCGAGTTTGTAACGTGAAGTAAAAGTCCAGTCCTCCGATAATTGTTCTGCTCTTTTATATTTCATGGCAAACAATATATATATATATATATATATATATATATATATATATATATATATATATATATATATATATAGGAACACACACACACACACACACACACACACACACACACACACACACACACACACACACACAAACACACACACACACACACACACACACACACACACACATATATATGTGTGTGTGTGTGTGTGTGTGTGTGTGTGTGTGTGTGTGTGTGTGTGTTCCTATATGTATATGTATGTGTTTATATGTATATATATGTGTGTGTCACTATATAAATTATGTGTGTATTTATAAATAGAGAGAGGGGAATGAATGAGAGTGATATGTATGAGTGTTTTTTTATATATATAGAGAGAGTTTAGAGAGGGAATTAGAGAGGAAGAATAGAGAGTTTAGAGAGGGAATTAGAGAAGAAGAATAGAGAGAATTAGAGAGGGAAATAGAGGAGAAAAGAGGGTGAGAAGAGGGGAAAAGGGAAGGGCAGGAACAACAGCAGCAAGGGGGGCTAGGGGCTGCTGCCCCCCCCTCCCCCCCACAGCACAGCAGCAGCAGCTGCAGGAATAGCAGCAGCAGTAGTATCAAAAGCAGCAACAATAGCAGCAGTTAGAGCAGCAGTAGCACCACCAATGGCCCCCTATTTGATCCCCCTTTAACCCCCGTATATATAGCTATATATATATATATATATATATATATATATATATATATATATATATATATACCCACTAAATTAGCCCCAAGTTAGTCCTATGTGAGAGTGTGAAGAGTGAGTTTTGAGAGTGTGTGTGAGTGGTTGTGTGAGGGCAAGTGGAGGGGGATTTTGAGATACGTGAGTCAGAACGTATCGAAACTTGAATAGGACTTAGCTATTATAAAATAGAGTTTGTGGGTAGGCTCCTAAGTTAAAATCAGGATTCCGTTTGGGATTGGGAGAAGGGTATCACGCGATATCATTAAGTATCCTACGATACTCAAGATAACGGGAAATCGAATAACATGGACCGTAAGATGGACTGGATGTTCACTTTACCTAGAGAACTTGGTAGGTAATGATTGTATAGGCTAGTATCCTACTACCCTAGGAAGTCGGGAGTGAAACTCCCAAGGGAAAGCCACTTGGCTTTAATGTTAGAGTGGTTTAAGGGTATGTATATATAAAGGGTAATCGGGTAATTTTAAGATACGGGATACGGGTAGTCGGTTTGACTTGAAACTTGGGTGACTTGATAGGTACACCCTACAAATATCATATTTGAACCAATTTTGGCTCGGTTGACCCAGAGTTGACTTTTTACACAAAAGTCAACAATGAGTCAACCCTTTTGTCTAAATTTGACCAAATCCAAACTAGAGTTGACCAGTTGACTAAAAGTCAACTGTTGGTCAACACTTGACCAGTTTAACCTAGGGTTAACCTAGAGTTGACTAGAGTTTGACCAGGGTTGACCAGTTGACTACAAGTCAACTGTAAGTCAACTCTTGACCCCGTTTGACTTGCTTTGACTTATTTTGTCTTGCTATGACTTGACATGACTTAGTTTGACTTAGATTGACTTGACATGACTTAGTTTGACTTAGATTGACTTGACAGGACTTAGTGTAACTCAGTGTGACCTAGTTTGACCTAGATTTTATATCATTCATTAGAAATCATTCATAACTTTGTTAAACCAAAATTAACATGCAATATCTCATCTTTAGGTCTCTGATTACCACTCTGAGCATTGATATACCCTACAGCTCAGGACAGCAGGCGAGTATATTCACTGATAGTTTTTGTTGTCTTAATATCTGCTATATTCGATTCAGTTGTAGTGTCTTACTCGATTTTCAGTCACGATAGTTCACGGACTAGTATATGTTGGATCACGACATGAGATGTTGTTCCTAGATTTTTGGGTATATTGGTACATTTTCTGTCTTGTTCCCTGTACTTGTATAGATACCGATTTCTAAGGGTACTTGCTACCCTCTTATGGAATCACGTGCCATGACGTGTCATGTCCAGATCCATTGTACTATTCGGGGATAGAAAATTATTAGGGGCTATGTGATCCAAGCCACCCTGTTACTATTATTCTTGTGCTTGCGCCACTCTCCCCTCATGTAGGGTGTAGCGAGATCCTATTTTCCTTGTGCTTGCTATCCAGGTTGGTCGACATGACCCTTCCCAGATTTTTCTTGTGATTGTCGGGCCAAGTGGATAGTCTGCCCTGTAACATATCCTAAGCCGATCACATAACGCTCTAATAATTTAAGGCATATTTTATATTTACTTTATCTTATCTTATATTCTGATCTGTTCTACATTCAGCACTTTTTCACCATGCTATGATATACAGTTACTCACATGTTCTACATGCCTCTATGTTGTACCTTAATTGGAGACTAAGTTCTGCTCGGGAGAAGGGTTACAACCCCGATCCTTGTTTGGTTTAAGGGTTGTAACTCAGCTTTCGAATGGTTTCCAAGTCTTTCTATATCTTTGTCTTATATTTCATTATACTGTCTCTTATAGAATTTGTCAATTCACATGGAACTGCTGTTAGTGCTTGTACTTGCTCATTTTTCTGACAGAATACCGCTGATATATATTATAGATGATTCTGAGACAGACTGCTCGACCTATTATGGGCTCGAGTTAGATGTGTAGGACCGATTGTAGGAACGAGTTGTAAAGCGCAATACTCTAGAGGGGGGTGAATAGAGTAGGCAGCGGAAATTAACTATTTAAAAATGTTAGTAACAAGATCACAGATAATCTATTACAGATATATAAATGAAAAGTAGAGAGTAGAGAACAAACGCAAATACAAGGATGTATACTGGTTTCTCTCTTGTGAGGACTAGTCCAGTTGGAAGAACTCTAGCTTCCAGTTGAATCCACTATGGAAAATCACCACAAGTTTTTATCCGAAGTTCTTACAACTTCTACAACGCGAGCTTTGATCCGAAGTACTCGACCAACTTCAATTGTGAAGTGTCTAACTTCAATTAAGCCTCTGATTATAACTGCTCTTGAAACTTCTAGACCGTACCGCACTGGCAAATCGACTAGATGATTATAATTGGCTTGGGATTTGAAAATGAATAGCTCAGAATACTTTGGAAGAAGTAGTAGGCTTATAGAGAAGAGATATGAAAGTGAATGAGTGTATGAGTGAATTGAAATGATCGAAGTCCTTCTATATTTATAGTTTTTCCAAAGGCAGAATTCTGACAGAATTCGGGCAGAATTCGGGCAGAACTCTATGAGAAAATCTCGTTGGGATCCGTAACTGTGGAAAGACCAAGTTCAAAAAGCAACGTTCACTAAGCGAACTCTGGCCGAACTCTGGCCGAATTCGGGCCGAGTTCTGCTAGGGTTCTGTTAGGGTTGTTGCAAATTGGTTTTTGGGCTTTTTGAAAAGTCAAACAGTTACGAAGTAGTTTGGGCTTTTGTAAGTGGGCTTATTTTCAAAATGAAAGGGTATTTTGAAAACGTTTCTTGGGTAGCCTATTTGTCAGTACGATGCAGTGTATATCGTATTCCTAGACTCAATAAATATGAAAAATACATTGATAAAATAGAAAAACCAAGAGCCCTTTGATGATGCATTTTTTCAAATATTTGAGCAGACTTAAGACGTCTTTTTCCTTTGACGGCATATGTCCAAAGATAAACAGATCTGAAAATCTGAATACCTTTCGGGGGCTTCGCCCCCGAACCCCTGACGGGAGGCGCTGCCCCCTCGACCCATGTCCGCTGACCGGGCAGCGGAACCCCCGATACGAGGCCCCGGATAGGTCGTTAGGCGGTTCAGAGAAATCTTCTTGTATGATGCCGTCTTTGGCCCATCATTAATACTCCATTGCATATGTCCTGGTTTGATCACGTTTGATCATGCTTACAGCATGTCTGCAAATACATATTAGACAAACAAAACAAATATGATACAAGCATAGCAATATTGATATTAGAACATTTAGGACAATGCTAATATTAGGACAATGCTAAGTTTAAGTAGCAACATGATAGTGATTACATGAATATTAGTGATGTCATTATGGTAAACTTAATTGATTAGCCATATTCAAAAACATGATATAATCATTGGGCTAACAAGATGGAGTAGTCCTGGACCGTGGCCTAATAGTAGAGCCACTAGAGTTTGTTCTCCCAGAGTAGTGTAGCTTAGTTGGGTTTGCCTGGACTGCGATCCAGCTAGCATTATCAGACTGTAGCTTTCTATATTATATTTTGTGACCCTGTGATGTTGTATATATCTGGGCTTGTGTTGGATCTTGGACTTATTTCCTTTTTATCTATCATATATTTTTCTTCTGTGCTATCTACCTTAGTTTTATCTTGTGATTGAGACTGTATTGCTATGTTACCTCCACTCGGAGTGTATATACTATATAGGTACCTTTATATTGTTAGTCGTAGTATTTACAGACGTTATATACAACGTTCTACCGTCGATACTGCGGCGTAGGCTGGACATACCCATGTGCTCGTACCCCTGATAAGGGTGCGGGTCGTGACAGACAGGCCATGCATTTCGACACAAAAAGTGCCACACCTCTTTTCATCATGTGCCACCAAAAGTTTGTGCGGAGGTCCTTGTACATCTTCGTGTTACCGGAATGCAAGGTGTACTTCGCATAGTGCGCCTCCGATAATATCTTCTTTCTAAGTTCTGAATCGTCCGAAACGTATAGCCTATCCTTCAATCGAAGCATGCCGGATTCGTCTTCCACGAAGTCGGTCGTCCTACCCGTCGAGATTAGCTCTCGCATCTTCTTCAGGTACGGATCGTCCTTTTGAGCGGTCTTGATCTTTTCTTGCAAGCTCGGCTCTAACTGAAACTTTGCCAACTGCACATTTTGGAATCGAACTCGGAGTTCGATGCCCATCTCTTCTAGGTCGCGTAGCAGTCTGCGGTCGATGGATAGCGAGGCGATATACTTCTGACTCAGAGCGTCGGCCACAATATTTCTCTTTTTTGGCGTATAGTCAATAGTCAAATCGTAATCCTTGGTCGGTTCAAGCCAACGCCTTTGTCGCAAGTTCAGTTCCTTCTGCGTGAATAGATACTCGAGGCTCTTGCGATCGGTATAGATCGTACACGCCATGCCATAAAGATAGTGACGCCATAATTTCAACGCGAACACAATCGCCGCTAACTCCAGGTGATGAGTAGGGTAGTTCTTCTCGTGCGACTTTAGCTGTCGAAAAGCAAAAGATATCACCTTGTTCTGCTGCATCAGCACATACCCCAAGCCCTGACCAAACACGTTGCTGAATATCTGAAAACCCGCAGTCCCTTTTGGAAGTACGAGTATCGGGGCCGAGACGAGCCGTTGCTTTAACTCTTGGAATGAAGCTTCACAGTCATCTGACCATTCAAATACGACTCCTTTCTGGATGAGGCAAGTCAGAGGCGATGCGATCTTCGCGAAGTCTTTCACGAAGCATCGGTAGTATCCCGCTAAGCTAAGGAAACTTTGAATCTCGCGACGGACGTTGGCCGTTTCCAATAGACAACGGCTTCGACTTTCTTTGGATCGACTGTAATGCCTTCAGCTGAAATGATGTGTCCTAGGAATGCGACGCTACTCAGCCAGAATTCACATTTACTTCGCTTCACATATAACTAATTTTCTCGAACACGGTCCGTTGATGCTCAGCATGTTGCTGCCTATTCTTCGAGTAGACGAGTATATCGTCAATAAAGACTACTACGAACTTATCGAGGAATGGTCGGAACACCCGATTCATCAAATTCATGAAAACAGCAGGGACGTTCGTTAGGCCGAACGGCATTACCAGAAATTTGTAATAGTCGTATCGAGTACGAAAGGCAGACTTCGGCACATCGTCTGGCTTGATCTTGAGTTGATGGTAACCCGAGTGCAGATCAATTTTAGAGAACACCATAGCTCCTTGCAGCTGATCAAATAGATCGTCTATGCGGGGCAGAGGATATTTGTTCCAGACAGTAGCCTTATTCAGCTCGCGGTAGTCGATACAAAGACGCATTGAGCCATCTTTTTTCTTGACAAACAGCACGGGCGCTCCCCATGGCGAGACGTTGGGTCGAATGAATCCCTTGTCGAGTAACTCTTGTAATTGTACTTTGTGTTCTTTAAGCTCTGTAGGGGCCATTCTGTACGGGGCTTTCGAGATTCGTCGGGTATCGGGGAATGTATCGATAGTGAACTCAATCTCTCGATCGGGTGGCATGCCGAGCAGCTCGTCCGGGAACACATCTGGGAATTCTGCCACAACGTCGATCTGACCCGCGTTTGCACCATCCTGTCGCATGTCTCGAACGGACGCTAGATAGCCTTCGTACCCGGAATGCAGTATCCGTCGAGCAGATATTACGGAGATCACCATGCAGGTCGACGATGCCTCACCACATGAGTAGCAGAATTCAGGTACTCCAGGTATGCAGAATGTGACCCTCTTTTCAGTACAGTCTATGGTTGCGTTGCACGGACCGAGCCAATCCATCCCCAAAATGATGTTGTAGTCCTTAATATCTAGAACTATCGCATCAAGACTGATCTTTTGACCACCTATACAGATGATTCCGTCTCTGCAGACTAAATTTGCAAGCAGTGGCATGCCCGACGGTACGTTAACAGTAAGATCGAGACCCAGCGGTGTCAGAGGGAAACTGTGCTCGGCGGTGAAGTCCGTCGATATAAAACTATTCATGGCACCTGAATCAAACAATACACGAGCAGGTTTATTATTTAATTGTAGTATACCTGTCACGACCGTGTCAGATGCGAAAGCTTCGTCTTGAGTCATGGCATAGATGCGGCCCTGAGCATTGGGGCGACGGTCTTGGCCATTCTGTTATGCGGTCGGTGGAGCCCGAGGTGCTTGGCCTCGGTTCTGATGAGGTTGTTAGGGGAGCTGGTTTGGCTTCTCCGGACAGTTGCGTGCGATGTGGTCCATTCGGCCGCACCCGAAGCATGCTCCGTTCTTCAATCGGCACTCGTTGGCCATGTGCCCCTCTTTGTGGCAGAAATTGCAGACTATTCGATCCTTCGTCTGGTTGCCGCCTCCGTTGCCGCAATTTTGACGCTTGTGCGCGTTCATTCAAAGTAAAAGTTGAGCACACGCGACTTTCTTCGAGTCTGCGACACCCAGAACCTCGTACTTGTCTTCCAGTTCCTCCAACCAGTCGATCGCCACGGAGGGATCTTCTGTGCCGTTGAAGGAAGTGCGACAGCTTTTCGTAAATTTTGACACATCGAAGTTAGAACTTCTCGTTGCCGCAGGTGAGAGCACGGGCGCCTCCGGTTCAGCTTCGTTGGATCTAACCACAGGCTTGTAGTACCCCGCTCCCGTTGGGGCGAAGCACTATGTAATATGCTCGTGGCAAGTCAGGCATGGTCAGGAACATAGATGGCTAGTCTGACTCGGCGACGAGTTTGGTATACAAAGACCATGGCATCAATAAAATCGATTTGGATGAGTGATATGAGTACCGTTATAACTAATGGATCGGCTACTATTGGAATGAGTCCTAGATGCGGTAGGTGGCGTCTTGGCAAATAAACTCTAAAGAGAGCGACGCAACCCGTCTGTCGTTGGTTTTATTGGTTTTCTTGGCTTTCTGAACGAATTGTTGCGTGGATTTGATAGTGTGCTTTCGCGTTGATTTTTGAATACGTCTTTGGGAATTTTGAAGGAGGGATTGAAGGAAGGGTTCTAATTCGATGCTCGTGCCATTGCAGGAGTTCATGTAACTGACGCTTGACCGTCGCAAAGCGTTCTTCTACTCTCGGCGCAATCTCTTTAGGTGGATGGTTCTTCGGCCCCTTCTTTTCTAATCCTTCCCGCCAACTAAATTCTTAAAGTTCAACGTTCAAATCGATGATGCTAACGGGATGTATGCTTGCCACTAAGAACAAGAACTCGGGATAATATATCAACCTAGAGAAGTTAACCCCGAATCTATAAGTTCACACTAAGTAGAGAAAAGATAAAGTTCTAAGAAAGAGATAGAATTTATTTCATGCCCTGCAAAACACAACGAAGAAATCTTGGTTGCGGTATACCACGCCTCGGAGAATTTGGTGCCTACGGGATGCTAAATCAGAACGTACGGCTTCGGGAAAAAGGACCCTTGCACGAGTAGGAATGATTATGCGGTTTGATAATGGTTACGCTATGCAATTTACTTCATACATAGTAAACTGTTCATTCATTCGTATGGTTATGGACGACTTGTGCACAAGGTGAGCTTTCCTCGAGACGGTACCCGGGGCCCTGGGACCAAATCGGCCTAGGAGGAAATTATGGAAATCGTGCTTTGGCGTGAGGCATTGCGAGACCTCCAGTTAGGTTCGCAACCTAGACTGGTAGGGCGCGTCGCAATGCTACGTAATTGTCCTACATGGTGTCGATATCACCAATGACCGCATATAGGATAGATTGCATGCTCACCTATTGTCTTGTGCAGGTGGTAAGTATTATGTATATTTTGTGCAGGAAAGGAGCACGGCCGTGGTAAGAATGGTTAAAAATTGGTTATGTATTATTGTTTAAAATGTGCCTTCGATATGAACTGCAAATTCATATAGTTCTAAATAGAAAGATCACTTCGTACGCTAGAATCCTTAATAAGCAGTGTCGGTTTAGACGAGTGGGTTCGTCCCATCCACTAGCAAGTGTGCTAACCCCCAACTCCCTAGGTAAGGAGCACGCTGCGGGAGCTCGGGACTAGACTATAGTTGAAGAATGGGAGACGGCTCGAAGCTCTCCTATTTTGAAGTATTTTGAAGCCCAACTCAGATCGAAGGCTTTTGTTCAAATGTATAAAGGGGCATGAATATATGGAACGTCGAGGATTATTTCACGGCGAGCTTGTCGAGAGTTTTTCTTTTGTGTTTCAAGATGTAGCCGCAATGGCATATGTAATATAAAAATGACCTTGCACATACTTTACAAGTTTATGAATGAAAAGCTAAATTTCTTCCTATTCTATGTCTTCAACTCTGTACTGTTTAATTTCAATGCATCGTGTCAAAGAAAATTCCAAGTGCATATTCTTGCCTTGTGTAAGTCCAATAAAGACTTGCACGACATCACGTCCCGGCTCGTGGGATCGATTTATCTCGAGTCAAGGCGAGGACGACTGATTCGGCGAGTCGGGGCGTGACAAGTTGGTATCAGAGCACGGTTCACACCTTGGACCTTTCAAAATACTTTCTTTTAGATGCGGTTGCAATTTTTCAAAAACTATGATCTTCGACATATGCGGCCTGAAATAATCGTTCCATACATATAAGTCCGTAGATGTTTTGAGAATACTGACGGGTTTGCTCAATTTTATAGAAATGCCGAAAAGACCGGGTGTTCCCGCTGTCAACGCTACATTGATTAGCACGGATAGTACCGAAGACGCGACGCCTAGCGAATCTGCCATGGAGCGACTACTGCGTCTCATGGAACTCCAACAGCGCCAGCGGAGATGCAGCAACGACAGCTGCAAGAACAGATCCAGGCCCAAATCAGCGCCCAACAAAAGCAGATGGAGGCCCTGACCCGGATCGTGAGCACCATAGCAACCCAACAGAACTCGACGACCGCCATGTCAGAAGAATAAGTACAACCCGTAACGAAGAAGCACATGTCTTCCTCCTCCCTGTTCAAGACGACCAAATTTAAGAAGATGAACCCGCCTGAATTCAACGGCCGAGCAGAGCCTAACGAAGTCATGGGGTGTCTAGTGAAGATTGAGGGTCTGTTCAATCTCATCAGCATCAAAGGGTCCAAGAGAGTCGGGTGTGCAGCCCTACAGATAAACTTGAGGGCCTACGACTGGTGGAAGGCGAAGAAACAAGAACTCCAAGAGGCCGACCCCAACACCAAGATCTCAAAGGAGTCGTTCAAACTGGCCTTCCTCGAGCAATACATTCCTTGAGCCGTTCGTCGACAGAAGGAAGAGGAATTAATGTCCTTGAAGCAAGGAAACTTGTCCGTTGAAGACTATGATGCGAAGTTCGCGATGCTTACGAAGTTTGTCGGGGCCTTTCTGTCGAACAAGGAGGCATGGTGCGAGCGCTTCCAGCAAGGCCTGAATGATGATTTGGGTCGGGACGTCATGAACCAAAGATGCCAGACTTACAGGGAATCATATAACGCCGCCCTTGATAGTGAGCGGATCTTCGATCGAGCCTCGCAGAAGACCGGGTCAAGCGTCCGTAACAACTTCAACAAGCGTCCTCACGACGTGGGAGGATCTGGTATGCCAAAGCGCTAAAATACGTTCGAGTATCGGGGGCCTCACCCCGGCGTACGGTGCCATCGCTGCGGCAAGATGGGACATCTGGCGGTCGATTGCCAAGGGGGATGCTTCAAGTGTGGCCAGCTAGGTCACAAGACGATAGATTGTCGAATGGGGAGGGCGAACCAATATCCACCAAGGAGCATCCAGAACCAGAATATGGCGCCTCCCGCCTATGGTACAAACGCAGTGCCCGTAAACCCACAAAATCGCCAAGGGGCGCAAGACCGAGTGTAGTGCCCCATCCCGCAAAGTCAATCGGAGGAATCGAAACGCCGACGGCGTTCGGACTTGGCCTTACAACGGCGACTCGAAGACATCGCTCAGGTGGGGTAGTTTCGGTGAACTTGCCTCATCTCAGCCTTTACTTAATAATTCGTGTTTTCAACTTGTACAAGTAGGCTAATATAAAAGCTACGAACGCACATAGCTAAAGGGAATTATCCCGACGGATCGAATTGAGTTTAGAACATGGAAAATGTCCCACGGTCTGGTTAGAGTTGTTGCTCAGCGTGCTTTGAAAATGACACTCGATCCTCCGTCCCTCGGCTTGGGAGAAGGAAAAGTTGGTGTTCGACACAAACGATGAGTTAGCCTACGTCATAGGCGTCGCCCGCATAAATGCTCGATAAAGCATGCACGTTTCCACTGCGCAAGGCTTGGCATAGCCTTGGCTCGTCCCTTGGGTTAAGTTGTAGGCTTGAGTAAGTTAGGCAAAGTTATGCCGATCGACCTAAGTCATTCTAAGTGCCGTCCCGCTCGTTCTGCGGTTGTCAAGTCAAATAGTCCCACGATCTCACGGGCCGTCATATAACGTATGACTTGGGTGATAGCGTCGCGTAAGACGTAAGTCAGTTGAAGGCACAAGCCACGGTTGGCACGATGTAAAGTTAGCCACGGTCTATGGCACTTAAGGAACACGTTTTATTCAAGTTAAGTTGGATGGCTACGTAGTAGTCGTTCCCTCGACTTCAAAGGTGTTTCGAGGCGGTCCCTCGGTTGGGAGTCTCGCGTTCCTATCCACGTTAAGGTGTTTCGAGGCGGTCCCTCGGTTGGGAGTCTCGCAGTCCTATCCACGTTAAAATGTTCGAGGCGGTCCTTCGGTTGGGAGTCTCGCGTTCCTATCCACGTTAAGGTGTTTCGAGGCGGTCCCTCGGTTGGGAGTCTCGCGGTCCTATCCACGTTAAGATATTCGAGGCGGTCCCTCGGTTGGGAGTCTCGCGTTCCTATCCACGTTAAGAAGTTCGAGGCATTCCCTCGGTTGGGAGTCTCGCGGCCCCGATGTACGTAATGCAAAGGGTGGTTCAGAGCACGAGTTGCTAAGTATAGTTCCAGTCGTACCAACAAATAGGCCATGCATTTACGTGAGTCTAGATGTCTCGTAGGTGCGTGGTCATTGGACACCTTGTCGACAAGGATTTCTGCCTAGACTAGTTATACGTCGAGGCACCGGGCCCAGTCGTCCTAGGAGGTAGATATTATAGCAGCGCATGCTTTTATTGCGTGGGTAGTCGGGGGCTTTCCATGGGGCTAGCTAGCTTGCATCGAAAGACCCGCCGCCTACCCGAGCTATGTCTACGATGGCTTGTCATGCCAGTGGCCTTTCATATAGATAATTGGCGTACTAAGTGGCGAATCCGCATACACGGTGTCGGTCGTAACAAAGGAAGCGTAAGCACGGTATGCGATGTGTTGTGAAATATGTGCTCGGTTGCACCAAAGTGTTATAAAGCCTACGATTCGGTTATACGTAAAGACACGTGCTTCGGCACGAGATACGTTATCGTACTTGAGTTCTCAACATCGGTTCCACAAGTTGGGTTATACGTTTCGAGTTAAGTCGAAAAGGGCCGTAGGGCAAGTATTTGACACGACCTAGTCGTTACGTCCAAGAGTATGGTACGAAAGACAAGTATGAGTCGGTACGTTGACAATGCAAGCACGAGAAAGGTCTAGAGGAAAAGTATGGGTACGTTATTAGTGCAAGGCACGGAGATGGTCTAAAGACACTAAATAGGCCGAGCGTCGGTCCTAAAATCGATCCTAAGGCAAGACTAGAAAGACAATCGTAAAGGGGCTTGTATTGCACAAAGTAAAATAAACGTGTCGGTTTTGTATGGGTGGACGAGGAGCTCACTCCACCAGTACAGTGGTACTGACACCCACACAGTTTCCATGTGCAGGCACAGGTAGAAGCTCGTGGCGCGGAGCTCGCTTGGATGCGTCGAGGCACGGAGTTCCTTGGCGATTCGAAGCGTGCGGCCGCATGGATTCGAAGACTTATTCGGGACATAATATATGGACATCGCCTTCCGAAGCTTCCGCTGGATCGACAAATATGTATCGAGAGATGAGAGAGAGCTGAGTAATTTGTAATGTGAGACGAGTGTATTTGAGTGATTGTAGTATTGGCCTTGTGCCCCCAATGTAACCGTTGTTTCGATATCAATAAAAGAGCTTCTTTGAATAACTTGTGTTTGTTTTAAATTTCTGCTGCGTGTTCAATGTCTCTGCTTGGGACTTCTGTGCGACGACCCCGTCGCAGCCGCTGAAATCGGCCGTTATGGAACCCGCATTGCACGAGCGCAATCTAGGCTCGTGCGGCATCACGCCTTAGCGAGGACGATCGCTCCTACGGGAGCGGGGCGTGACATAATGGTATCAGAGCACGGCTTTACGTCCTTGGACTATCGATTGAATTCTTTAACTTCGTTGTTCCGCGAACTCTGAATGTTGCTTCCGCAAGTCGATATCGTTGGTGTGCTCTCTCTCAAATGTCCCTCGGCATGTCCATACAATACGTCTAATATTTTCGAAATCTCGTACAAGCGTTCTATCGAACGTATCGGTAGGCCATCGTCGGATACGTTGGTTGGCCTTTGGGCCGAACGGTGCCGACCTTGAGTGGATAGAAGATACGTGCTAAAGTTAGCAAGTTGCACGCGTGCCTAACGAGTCCTACGTCAACATTAGCAAATGAGCGTGAAAACTCGGAGTATAGTCCATACGGGATGGTTATACGGCACAACTTAGTCCGCGTGTCGCGCACCTCGACCTTTTGGTGCAAACGAGTCACAACTAATATTTAGTGCCGTTTGGTCGAAAATGGAGATACATTTGGAGTTTATATCGATATGAACGTTATCAGACTAACGCTTAGGCGTACACGGAAGATTGATTGGGATTTTGAGGATTGTGCGAACGGCTTAGTGCGTCGATACGAACGTGATTGAGGACTAGATCGGATGGCTCGAACCCAAATGGTGTATGGACGTTATAGAATTATTCGAGCAAAACCAGAGGATTTACGGATAGTACGAGTATGTCGACAAGCGATGATATCGCAAAGCCTTAGAACGAGTAGCGCTTAGTTGGTTATGATTCGAGAATAGCAAACGAGATATCGTCCGAACGATTTGTAAACGATAGTGCGAGTTACGAAATGGTTGAATGGTAATTCTAAACGATAGAATAAATGGATGACTTGATTGAAGAAATTGATACGGATAGTAAACAAAAAGTTAGCATGACGGAAAGATAGCGTGTACGAAAGGTTTGACTTAGAAGTTACGCAAATGACTCTGAGGATTGAAATTGATGTGCTCGATGGTTTGAGTTAGCAAGAAATGATGCGAATTAAGGAAATACGTTGGTCGACGACTTAAGATGGACGGATAAATGATACGTGAATTTGGGTTGAAGAAATTGATATTGTGAACGATTCGAGGAGATTATCCAGTCGGACGATAGCATCATTCGTACGACTCGAAATTCGTTGCAAAGGAAGATCGTCAGGTTACGCATATCGTCGATGGTATTGAGGCATATCAAAGATCGATATGCGATAACTCGGGGGTACTCTGACACGGTGAATGACGATCGTGCAAGTGTTATCGTTCCAAATGGATGCAATACTTAGGATTTTGGTTGAGACGATTGTTGGGTGAAAGAAATCGTGTTTTGATGGTTGCGTTGATAACCACAACGTCGACGGTCTTGTCTTGTGCGAGCGCAAATCCAGCCTCGCACATACGTTGCGTCAGATTTGGGGCGATCGTTCCGCGTGAGCGCTGACATGGTGATTCATGTCGCGGGAATGATCGAACTCGAAAAATTTGGCTGCGGCAACTTCGATTGTCCCGACTTGTTGGTTTGATGCGAAGGAGAACTCAAGAATGTTAGGACTTGTGATTGACGATTGATTAAAACTTGAGGATTGAGTAGGTCCAATCCGCGCATCGAGAATGAACGAGTCTAGACACGAAACAAAAGTTACGCCCCGATGAGAATGATTATTCCGCGGGAGCGTTGCATGGTGATTCATGAACCACCGTGGATGATCGGACTCGCGTGAGATCGAAGCGTAGCGTATTGTTAAGTCAGACGACCTTGTGATCGATTACATGAATTGAATAGATGATTTCGGAAACGTGAAATATGAATTACGGTTTCAAGATGAATTGTGTCGTAGCGTGCTTGACTTGAAAAGATTGATAGACGAATTATGTCGAACGTGTTCAAAGAGATAGACTATGCGAAACGGTTTGATGAATGAACGATATTGATACGATGTGGAATTGGTTGAAATGTAAGTCATCGTAGGATGGTTTTACTAAACGACTCGGACCCCCATGCGACGAACATTGGGATGTGCGTAGGAAATCGATGCTCGATGTTTAGAAATCAGAGTGGTGCGAGCTTGGGTAGAAAACCCCGTACCATCGATTTGGTTTGACCTTAGGATGGGGTCAATGTTGATATCGTTGTTTGGGAACTATGATTCCAGTACTGACGAAAGACATAGCCTAGCGGTTAGGCAGACGTCCCGGTGTGGAACGTTAGGAATTATGGAGGCACCACTCACGAGTCTCGGCTGACATGTACATATATCAGGGACGCCCGAATATGTGCACGATCCGATTCGAGTGGTGATGGCGGATTCTCTATCACGAGGCTTGGCTGAAATGCATGTATTTTGGGGACGCTTAGAATATGTGCACGATCCAACTAAGTAATACGTTGAATCAAGTGAGACTTGAGGATCGGGAAAGTGTCGAAGATTTTGAGATCGTAAGTTTCGAAGAAATGTTGACGGCAATGCGATCATTGATTTGAAACGAGTTCGAATGTTGGTTGATCGATTGGTGTGCCTTATGACTAAGTTAGCGATAAGCACGAACGTGGCTCGGAATCGAAGAAACGCGTAGGCGGAATGTGTACGATTGAGTCTTGGCCATAGAAATGGTAGGATGGCTTGCCTTCAGGAAAGTCTCGAGGACGAGACTTGTTCTGAGTGGTGTATGATGTAGTGTCCCGTCCCGCAAAGTCAATCGGAGGAATCGAAATACCGACGGCATTCGGACTTGGCCTTACAATGGCGACTCGAAGACATCGCTCAGGTAGGGTAGTTTCGGTGAACTTGCCTCATCTCAGCCTTCACTTAATAATTCGTGTTTTCAACTTGCACAAGTAGGCTAATATAAAAGCTACGAACGCACATAGCTAAAGGGAATTATTCCGACGAATCGAATCGAGTTTAGAACATGGAAAATGTCCCACGGTCTGGTTAGAGTTGTTGCTCAGCGTGCTTTGAAAATGACACTCGATCCTCCGTCCCTCGGCTTGGGAGAAGGAAAAGTTGGTATTCGACACAAACGATAAGTTAGCCTACGTCATAGGCGTCGCCCGTATAAATGCTCGATAAAGCATGCACGTTTCCACTGTGCAAGGCTTGGCATAGCCTTGGCTCGTCCCTTGGGTTAAGTTATAGGCTTGAGTAAGTTAGGCAAAGTTATGCCGATCGACCTAAGTTATTCTAAGTGCCGTCCCGCTCGTTCTGCGGTTGTCAAGTCAAATAGTCCCACGATCTCACAGGCCGTCATATAACGTATGACTTGGGTGATAGCGTCGCGTAAGACGTAAGTCAGTTGAAGGCACAAGCTACGGTTGGCACGATGTAAAGTTAGCCACGGTCCATGGCACTTAAGGAACACGTTTTGTTCAAGTTAAGTTAGAAGGCTACGTAGTAGTCGTTCCCTCGAGTTCAAAGGTGTTTCGAAGCGGTCCCTCGGTTGGGAGTCTCGCGTTCCTATCCACGTTAAGGTGTTTCGAGGCGGTCCCTCGGTTGGGAGTCTCGCGGTCCTATCCACGTTAAGATGTTCGAGGCGGTCCCTCGGTTGGGAGTCTCGTGTTCCTATCCACGTTAAGAAGTTCGAGGCGTTCCCTCGGTTGGGAGTCTCGCGGCCCCGATGCACGTAATGCAAAGGGTGGTTCAGAGCACGAGTTGCTAAGTATAGTTCCAGTCGTACCAACAAATAGGCCATGCATTTACGTGAGTCTAGATGTCTCGTAGGTGCGTGGTCATTGGACACCTTGTCGACAAGGATTTCTGCCTAGACTGGTTATACGTCGGGGCACCGGGCCCAGTCGCCCTAGGAGGTAGACGTTATAGCAGCGCATGCTTTTATTGTGTAGGTAGTCGGGGGCTTTCTATGGGGCTAGCTACCTTGTATCGAAGGACCCGCCGCCTACCCGAGCTATGTCCGCGATGGCTTGTCATGCCAGTGGCCTTTCATATAGATAATTGGCGTGCTAAGCGGCGAATCCGCATGCACGGTGTCGGTCGTAACAAAGGAAGCGTAAGCACGTATGCGATATGTTGTGAAATGTGTGCTCGGTTGCACCAAAGTGTTATAAAGCCTACGATTCGGTTATACGTAAAGACACGTGCTTCGGCACGAGATACGTTGTCGTACTTGAGTTCTCAATATCGGTTCCACAAGTTAGGTTATACGTTTCGAGTTAAGTCGAGAAGGGCCGTAGGGCAAGTATTTGACACGACCTAGTCGTTACGTCCAAGAGTATGGTGCGAAAGACAAGTATGAGTTGGTACGTTGACAATGCAAGCACGAGAAAGGTCTAGAGGCAAAGTATGGGTACGTTATTAGTGCAAGGCACGGAGATGGTCTAAAGACACTAAATAGGCCGAGCGTCGGTCCTAAAATCGATCCTAAGGCAAGACTAGAAAGACAATCGTAAAGGGGCTTGTATTGCACAAAGTAAAATAAACGTGTTAGTTTTGTATGGGTGGACGAGGAGCTCACTCCACCAGTACAGTGGTACTGACACCCATACAGTTTCCATGTGCAGGCACAGGTAGAAGCTCGTGGCGCGGAGCTTGCTTGGATGCGTCGAGGCACGGAGTTCCTTGGCGATTCGAAGCGTACGGCCGCATGGATTCGAAGACTTATACGGGACATAATGTATGGGCATCACCTTCCGAAGCTTCCGCTGGATCGACAAATATGTATCGAGAGATGAGAGAGAGCTGAGCGATTTGTAATGTGAGACGAGTGTATTTGAGTGATTGTAATATTGGCCTTGTGCCTCCAATGTAATCGTTGTTTCGATATCAATAAAAGAGCTTCTTTGAATAACTTGTGTTTGTTTTAAATTTCTGCTGCGTGTTCAATGTCTCTGCTTGGGACTTCTGTGCGACGACCCCGTCGCAGCCGCTGAAATCGGCCGTTATGGAACCCGTCTTGCACGAGCGCAATCTAGGCTCGTGCGGCATCACGCCTTAGCGAGGACGATCGCTCCTACGGGAGCGGGGCGTGACACCGAGTCTATGCACTGACTCGGGACGAAGTGTTCGCGTCTGATACTGTCATGATATGTATATTACTCTATAAAAATATGCATGCTAGAGTACTGTTCGATTCGGGTGCTACGCATAGTTTTATATCTGCCAATTTTGTAGAAGAGAATAAATTACCCATGCAACTTTTAGATATGAATCTTAGCGTTAGCACTCTATCGGGAGTTGATATGTCTGCCACTAACATTTGTGGGGATGGTTACATCTGTATCGGAGGGAAAAGTCTATCCTTGGAAGTTATCGTCCTCGACATCAAGGAGTACGATATAATCCTCGGCATGAATTGATTGGGTGCATGCCACGCAACGATCGAGTGCGCGGAGAAGAGAGTCGTGTTTCACCTTCCCAGCAAAACCGAGTTCTCCTATTCATGCGGAGCAGCGTCAAAGGCAGCAATGATGATATTGGCGATTTCGGCAAGGCGTATGTTGCATTCTGGTTGCAGCGGGTACCTAGCATCAGTTCGAGACATGAGAACGGAGATTGCAAGCACGGCCCAAACTAAAGTCGTGGCAGAATTTCCTATTGTGTTCCCAGACGAGTTGCCAGGGATGGCGTCGGACCGAAAGATAGAATTCAGTATCGACACCTTTTCGGACACCCGACCGATATCCAAAGCACCCTATCAAATGGTGCCAGCAGAGCTGAAGGAACTGAAGGTACAACTACAAGAGTTGCTAGATCGCGAATATATTCATCCTAGCGTCTTCCCATGGGGTGCTCCAGTGTTGTTTGTAAGGAAGAAGGATGGGTCGATGCGGCTGTGTATCGACTATTGAGAACTTAACAAAGCTATGGTAAGAAACAAGTACCCGCTACCGAGGATAGATGATTTGTTTGACCAATTGCAAGGGGCGACGGTGTTTTCCAAGATTGATCTTCGCTCAGGCTACCATCAATTGAAGATCAAGTCCGAGGACGTGCCGAAGTCCGTCTTCCGAACTCGATATGGTCACTACGAATTTCTAGTTATGCCCTTCGGCTTGACAAACGCTACTGCCGCGTTCATGGATCTGATGAACCGGGTGTTCCGACCTTTCATAGACAAATTTGTCATCGTATCCATCAATGACATTCTCATATATTCGAAAAGCAGGGGCGAGCACGTGGAGCACTTGAAGACAGTGCTACAGACTCTGCGTGAATACCAACTTTATGCCAAGTTAAGCAAATACGAGTTCTGGATGAGCAACGTGATGTTCCTTGGGCACGTTGTCTCAGCTGAAGGCGTCACGGTGGACCCAAAGAAGATTGAAGCGATAGTTTAATGGAAGCGGCCTACCTCAACAGGCGACATCCGAAGTTTCCTCGGCTTGGCAGGCTACTACCGTAGATTTGTGAAAGACTTTGTCAAAATCGCGTCTCCTTTGACTCGCCTCACTCAGAAGGGAGTCGCATTCGAGTGGAACGACGCATGTGAATCTAGTTTTCAAGAGTTAAAGAAATGACTCATCCCAGCGCCGATCCTTGCACTTCCGGACGGGCCAGAAGGGTTTCAAATATTTAGCGATGCATCACGAACTGGTTTGGGATGCGTGCTTATGCAAAGGGATAAGGTGATTTTGTTTGCTTTGAGACAATTGAAGCAACACGAGAAGAATTACCCTACGCATGATCTTGAGTTAGCGGCGATCATGTTCGCATTGAAGCTATGGCGGCACTATCTCTATGGTGTGGCTTGCAGCATCTATACGGATCACAAGAGCCTTAAATATGTCTTTACCTATCGGGACTTGAACTTACGGCAGTGGCGTTGGCTCGAACTCATCAAAGACTACGATTTGACTATCGTGTACACGCCAGGTAAGGGAAACGTCGTGGCAGACGCTCTGAGTAGAATGTTTGCTGGATGCTTGTCTATCAACCGTAACATACAGCGAGACTTGGCGGAGATGGGTATCGAACTCCGAATTTGCTACCGTGGAGCACGATTGGCCCAATTGCACCTTGAGTCGAGCTTGCACAACAAGATAAAGACCGCACAGAAGGGCGACCCATTCCAGAAGAAGATGCGCGAGCTGATTTCGACGGAAAAGGTGACCGACTTTGTGATGGAGGAGGGCGGAATGACGCGGATAAAAGGGAGGATATGCGTGTCAGACCATGCCGAACTTAGAAAAGAGATTCTGACGGAGGCCCACTATGCGAAGTACTCATTGCATCCCGGGAGTACCAAAATGTACAAAGACTTACGCACGACATTTTGGTGGCACGGCATGAAGAAAGACGTGGCAACTTATCACGACCCGCACCCGCTTTTCGGATGCGAGTTCGTGAGCAAGCCAGCTACGTATTAAGCGGACTCCATCCCGACTCGAGTATGTATAAGCTGTCAAGGTCATGGGTATCATGTCTACTCTAAACTATAGCTCAACCCACATGAATCATATAAATAAGAATGGACAAGTATGGGTCATGGTCTGCAGCCCATTAGCATCTTGTTCGATTAGACTCTAAGAGTGATATGAGTCTATAAAATAAGCAGAATATATCATGGTACTGAATATAAAGCACGAGAAGATAATGAAGAAATATCACAAGCAAATACCTGTATCATACATCGCAATCCTCTACCATTCCGCTCTACTAACTAACTCCACGCAGTCGCTAAACCTGAAGAGATCATCAGGTCCTCAGAGGACTAGCAAGGTACATAAAACATGCCTATCTAACAGTTTAATTATGCAATAATATAAATAGGGTATGAACAGGATCTAGACATGAGACTGACAAGTGGCTACTGACAAGTAACTATGAACACGGATACGGGATCAACTATGCATAAATAAATTGCTGGTAGATCAATGGATACCAACCCTCGCTCCGAACGTGGACTCGTAGGTCAATTTCAAGATAAGTCACCCTCGCCCCGTATGTGGACTCGCAGGTGCAAAGGACAACCCTCGCCCCGTGTGTGGACTCGCAGGTTGTGGGAAAGACAAAGGAATAGCAGTTCACTCACACATACTTGCAGACACGACTCAGTCAAGACACAGGTGAAGACATGGTACAACTCAGTCATGACACAGGTAAGGACAACTCTAGCATGATCTATGACGTAAACAAGCCTGGTATAACTACACTATCAAGTCATAAAATACTGATATACAAGCAAGACAATAAACTAGTAAACATGGTATCACATAAATCTATAGCAAGTAAGGTAACTCAAGATGACATACTAAGACAGGTGTACTATAAGCATAAAAATAAACTGTAGAGGGAGGCAATGTATACTTGCCTGGAGGTTGCACGAAGAGCCAACAATAAATCGTCAACCAATAAGCTAAATAAGTCCAAATCTCACAACTGTCTCCGAAAGCTGAAATAAACGTTACCAACATTCTCAGAATAGTCAATATTTAGAATTGCCTGTACTTAAGTCCAATTCTGGACACAGGGGCAAAACGGTAATTTTAGGCAAAAACGGTGTCCGCCGTTGGACCCGCTTTGTACCGAAAAATGTGCCAAAGTCTATGGTATCTAAAGTCATAAAACTACATGTCTACGGATTCGATTTTCTGATACAAACCCAACCGTATGTCCAAAGTTAGATTCCGGCGGGCCGTACAGAAAATCGCCCGTTGAATCGGACCGTGGGGCCCGCGAAACGACGATCCGATCAACTGTCTCAGAATCGGACCAAACTTTGCATACAGGACCAGAAAAATAATACAGTCCTGTTGGCATAAATTTCGTCTCGATCTGACGAATGTGCACAAAGTAATTGAGGAATTTGCACAGAGGCCGATACAGTGAATTTTGACGGATACGCATCAAATTCGTCGCGCACACGCGACCAATTTGAATTCCGTCAAAGCCCACACGACCACGAAGCCGTTACGCACCTTTTGATGCTTTCGGTTCGTGACCACGTCGCCCAGATTGGTGGGACGCACGTCGTACCGGAGGGTTTTCTAAGTTTTATAAAACAGATTTATGTTATTTTTTCTAATCTTTGTAAACCAATAACTTGATGCAAAATAAACGAAAGTGAAAACTACCAAGGCCGTCTAGAAGGTTTATAGGTTGTCTATAAACCCCTTCAGGTGGATTTTAGAAAGAGTCGACATCCTGCGTGCAATTCGCCTTGCAAGATGGGGGGTCAGTCCAAGTTCACAATGTTCTATTTTTTGTTGAAAAACATGTTTTTTTCCTGATTTGGTTTCGATCTTTCATCGAATCAGGATTATTTCAATCTGAAGTGTTTGATGGGATCCCTAGATGGTTATATGGGTTGTCCGTAGGATTTTACGGGATCGAAAACGATCGAACAGGTGAATAGAAAATTGATTGCAAACTATGTACCTGCAACTGCTGCTGTTTTGCTTCCAGTCCCTCGCGTGCGTGCCGTGCCTTGCTGCGGCGGTTCTCGACCGCGTGCGGCGGTGGCGCCGACGGCGGGTGGCCGCCCAGGTGACTGGGGTGGGTCGTCCGGTTTAGGGTTAGGGTTTCGAGGTTATCATCTCTCCCTCCTTCTTATACAAGTAGGCGCGTGTGTGTGTTTGCTCGGGATGTTTGCGCTCGGGCTGGAGATTTCCTGTGCGGGGGGGGCTGATCGTGGGTTTGGGCTGGACTGGGTTTGCCTGGCCGGCCTGGGCTACTACTGCTTCTTCTTTTTTTTAATTCTCTTTCCTTCTCTTTTATTTCTTTCTTTTTCTTTTTCTTTTTCTTTTTCTTTTATATTCATTTCATATATATATATATATATATATATATATATATATATATCTATGTACATTTATACGTATATATATATGCACACATATACATATATATTATATAAACCTGTAATGCCTGTGGTTCGTATTACGTATTTGTGGAATACGTGTACGTATTTTTATCTTATATTGCATGATTCCTTGTTTAGTTTTCTTCTTGGCTTGGTTTATTCTTGGTTCGGGTTGGCTTGGTTCGCTTTGGGATTGCTATTGGTTCATTATGAGCCAAGGGTGAACCCCTACCTACCACCACCACTACCATTTATTAAACCCACTTCTTTCTCTCTCTTCATTACTCTTCTTCTTCTTCCATTTACTTTTTCACCTACCAGAGAGAGAGAGAGGTCTAGGCAAGTGCAACTTGCTTCATGGAGGATCTCCAATTTTATTGCTTCATTCTCTTCCTTACAGTATTTTAACTTACTTTAGTACTTGGCATTTCCACTTTCCATGGCTAGATTCTTGTAGATCTAAGTTTATTTTATTTTCGGATTCCCTGGGTTTTGATCTACTTAATCTTGTTATTTCTGAGTTTTGATGGTTCCATGTTGTAGAGCATTTCATTCTGCCCCGTTTTGACCTATGGAAGTTCAGATTTGGGCTCCGGATGATGGAGTTATGAAGCTTGAGAACTTGGCTCTCATGGTGTTCTTCTTCTCGAAATTTTGGAAAAGATGAACTGTGCTTGACTTGACCGCATGAATATTTCATACGGCAAGTGTTCTCTTGAGCCGCATGGCTGAAAGTACTTGAGCCGCATGAGGGCCGAACTCATCTAGCCGCATAACTCGCTCAATTCCCAGTCGCATAATATTCTGAACTTCTTGAGCCCCATGAAATGCTACCATTAGCCGCATGCGCCCTTCCCGCTGGCCGCATGGGACCCCGCTTCTTCCAGCCGCATGAATGATCTGACTCAGTCTCATGCGCCCTCTCTTCCCGCTGGCCGCATGGGACTTTACTTGACCCAGCCGCATGAGAACTTCTTTCCAGCCATATGGAACTCACTCGACCCCAGCCGCATACTACCCCGCACTTCTTGAGCCGCATAGGCCTTGCTTCCGCGAGCCGCATGAGAACTTTCTCCCAGAGCCGCATAAGGGCGGAACCCAGCAACCGCATGAGGCCGAGTCCATCCTCAGCCGCATAGGGTCCCCCCTCCCCGCTAACCGCATATGACCCTCCTCCTAGCTCAGCCGCATGCGCCTGACCCTATCTAGCCGCATGGGCTGTTCTCTCCCCAGCCGCATGGGATCATTCCTGGCCGCATATGCCTGAGCCGCCTGGCTCTCCAATAGCCCGGTGTACTATTATTTTATTCTTATTTGCCCATGTCTTGTAACCCCCTATTGTATATTTTTACGCTCATTTTATATCCTTACGCCTTTTGTCCTGAACTTGATAATCACGATTTGATTGACACGATTGAAATGACAATTGTACATGGCATGGTGTGGCAAGGAACTAGCATGACATGATAGTGGCCCGTCGTGGCGCACTCCTGACAAGTAGACCTGACATAATATATCTTGATAAGCTGTTGCGACTGCTACCTGACATGACATGACCTGTATAATTAATCCGAACACCGTGGGCGATTGTGCTTGTACAACTAATCCAGTCCTGTCTTGCATCATGTCTAGGAGGGGACTCCTGAGTACCACGGTCAGGAGTACCTATTGAAATGGACTAAGGCTAATAACTAGATTAATACACTAGTCATAAAGAGATCTCCCAGCTACAGGCAATTCCGTTACCTGGGCACGCCTTGGGATCTGTAGCCTGCCGTCGAGTAGGGCACATTTCCAGCACACTGTCATGTGTTGCACCCTTCAAGATACCTAAGGGTACATTCGTTTCCTGGACGATGTACCCACCTGAATTTAACTCTAAATCTTTTAACCCGGGTAACCTGGATGGTCTGTAGGGCTTATGGCTGTGGAGTAATCTCACTGCATCTTGCTAGTAACTAGGTCTGTGATAACCCTAGTTAGTTAAAGTATCAAGTCGTAATTCTTGCTTGGCTGTGAAATGATTGGATGGAGTCTAACCAGTCTAGTTTTGTCCTGATTCTATTCCAGATTACTGCAGGACCAGAATGCTTATATTTATTTTACCGATAAATGGTGAGAATTCCAAGTTCTGTTCAGACGAAGGGTTACAATCCCGGTCCTTGTTTGGTTTACGGGTTATAACCTGGCCATCTGAATAGTTCCATGGTTATCTCATCGTATATCACCTGTTATGCTTTTCCTTAATTCCTGTCTTTATTATTAATCTATTACTATTGTGCTAATTGCTGGTTTTTAGTTCCTAAGTGAAGCTTACTTTGTGGCACTTGCTCTTTCTGGGATCTGACCCAGCTGGTTTTTTATGGCCAGATTTCGGAGCAGCTCCAGAGGATCTACCGCTTTTCCAGCCCGATGGTGAACACCAGGCGTAACTAGGGCAACGAGTGGGTTATTTTTGGCTCTTCCACTTTATTGTAAAAATATTTTTTTGAGGCGTTTAGCCGACGAGCACCTGTTTAGCTCGATTGCATTTACTTACTGTCCGCCTACGGGCTGTAACATAATTGACAGATCCTAGGGTTGATCATGTATGACTAAAACTCTTGCTAGTCCTAACATTTTGTAACGACTAGCTTCATGATCAGCTGAATATGTAATATTTGGGACGCCTTATTATTGTATATTTAATGATCATACATATTGTAACATTTACTTACTTGCTTGTGATTGAGACACTAGGCTTGTTCATGACCATAGAAGATTATTGGCTTGTAGTAAACCCTCATGTATCTAGACAGCCGTGACCTTATAGCGAGGTGGAATCTATTTCAATATACGTAGCTGGCTATGTCTGCCCCCGCTCTCCAGTATTCTGGTTCTGGGGCGTGACAAAACCCACTTATATACGTATATTTATATTTACATAAATACACACATATATTTAATATATATTTATACACTCATACACACACATATATTTAATATATATTCATGTATACATACACCCATGTACAATGTATTATATATATATATATATATATATATATATATATATATATATATATATATATATATATATATATATATATATATATATATATATATTTATATATACATACACCTGCACATATACCTATATATACATATACATATATATAAATTCCTATATATATACATATATATATTCACAAACATATGACAAAATAATATCTATATACGCACATATATATCTATATGTATACCTATACATATACATATATATAGTCACGCACATATAACCAAATATACTCCAAAATCTTATTATATATCTAGAATGACATATACAATATTTATATATATACATATACACATATATACATGTATAAGAACAAGCCTATAAATAATATTTATTACATAAGTAAACTAAATAATATTTAATATTTATAATAACAGTTAATGGACTAGTGACAAGAACTATATTTGTACACCCAAAATCTTTATAGTCTAGATCCCAAAGTACACAAGTATGTCTAAGAAAAATAGTTGTCATATTTCCAAAATATTTCCAAAATAATATTCAATCAATATCAATAAATCGATATTATATAGATATATAACAATTAATTAGAAAAATAATTTATTGACCAATTAAATTAAGATACGAAGTATACTCTCAAAATAAATATCAACACGGACGTCTTAGGACTCACTATAAGCCTACACGGGCTTGGGCTCGGTTCGGGCCCAGTCCGGACTATTTTGGTATAACCAAAATACCTAAAAGTCAAAAATATTAATAAATAACTAATTAAACCATTTATAGGGATTAACTCGCAACTTGGTCTGGTTTTTCTAGTTATAACACACTTATGGCTTGACATTCCTCTACCATGCCATGATTCCTAGTCGTCTGGTACTTCAAAACTCAACCATGGCTAAAGTCATCTACCGTAATAATTAACTAAATAATTAATTCTAAAAATCTAAAAATTACCATTTAAATCAAATAAATAATAAAAAAAATAATTCAAAATTTTTGGGAAGGGAAGCTACACAACGTTTGTGTCACAGTACATGGCCTGTCAACGGGTGAAGGTCGAGCAACAAAGACCAGGCGGGGAGCTACAGAACCTCGACATTCTAATATGGAAGTGGAATGACATCTCTATGGATTTTATCATGGGCCTTCCGAAGACGTCGCGAGAGAATGATGCGACTTGGGTCATTGTCGATCGTTTGACCAAATCCACTCATTTTATCGCTATCAAAGCATCATGGAGCGCCGATCGGTTAGCTCAGATTTATATCAATGAGATTGTCAGACTGCATGGGATACCTGCCACAATCATTTCGGACAGAGACGGGCGATTCTTATCACGTTTCTGGACGAGTCTAGAGGCGGCGTTGGGCACTAAGTTGAACCTTAGCTCCGCGTACCACCCGCAAACCGATGGCCAAACAGAAAGAGTGAATCAGATCCTGGAGGATATGTTACGTCTGTGTACGATAGATTTGAAGACTAGTTGGGACACGCACTTACCGCTCGTGGAGTTCGCGTACAACAACAGTTATTAATCGAGCATCCAGATGGCTCCCTACGAGGTGCTTTACGGAAGGAAGTGCCAATCTTCGATTTGCTGGGACGAAGTCGGGGAGCGGCAGGTGCTCGGGCCAGAACTAGTCGAACAAGCCGTCGAGAAGGTCCGCATGATTCGAGATAGGCTCCGTATTGCTCAGAGTCGACAAAAGAGTTATGCAGATACTCGCCGACGACCGTTAGAGTTTTCGGTTGGGGACCATGTGTTTCTGAAGGTGACGCCGATGCGGGGCGTCATGCGATTCGGAGTAAAGGGCAAACTGAGTCCGAGATTCGTAGGGCCCTTCGATATTCTCAAAAGAGTGACGACAGTTGCTTACCGGATCTCGCTACCTCCTGCCCTGGCTGAAGTGCACGACGTCTTCCATGTCTCCCAACTTCGGAAGTACGTACATGACCCAAGTCATGTGGTTAGTTTCGATCAGTTGGAGCTGCACGCCGATCCATCATACTCGGAGGAGCCCGTACAAATTTTGGACCGTAAAGAAAAGATCCTACAGAGCCGATCGATGTCCATGGTTCGCGTACTCTAGCGCAACCATTCAGTCGAGGAGTCGACGTGGGAACTAGAGGCGGAGATGAAGGAGAAGTACCCTTCACTTTTCGCCGACGAAGGTCAGACCCTTGTTCTTAAGTTTCAGGACGAAACTTTTTCTTAGTGGTATATTATGTAGTACCCCGCTTCCGTTGGGGCAAAGCACTATGTAATAGGCTCGTGGCAGGTCAGACATGGTCGAGAACACAGATGGCTAGTCTGACTCGGCGACGAGTTTGGTATACAAAGACCATGGCATCAATAAAATCGATTTGGACGAATGATATGAGTACCGTTCCAACTAATGGATCGGCTACTTTTGGAATGAGTCCTAGATGCGGTAGGCTGCGTCTTGGCGAATGAACTCTAAAGAGAGCGACGCAACCCGTCTGCCGTTGGTTTTATTGGTTTTCTTGGCTTTCTGAACGAATTATTGCATGGATTTGATAGTGTGCTTTCGACTCGATTTCTGAATGCGTCTTTGGGAATTTCGAAGGAGGGATTGAAGGAAGGGTTCTAATTCGATGCTAGTGCCATTGCAGGAGTTCGTGTAACTGACGCTTGACCGTCGCGAAGCGTTCTCCTACTCTCGGTGCAATCTCTTTAGGTGGGTGGTTCTTCGGCCCCTTCTTTTCTACTCCTTCCCGCCAACTAAATTCTTAAAGTTTAACGTTCAAATCGATGATGCTAACGGGATGTATGCTTGCCACTAAGAACAAGAACTCGGGATAATATATCAACCTAGAGAAGTTAATCCCGAATCTATAAGTTCACACTAAGTAGAGAAAAGATAAAGTTCTAAGAAAGAGATAGAATTTATTTCATGCCCTGCAAAACACAACAAAAAAACTTTGGTTGCGGTATACCATGCCTCGGAGAATTTGGTGCCTACGGGATGCTAAATCAGAATGTACAGCTTCGGAAAAAAGGACCCTTGCACGAGTAGGAATGATTATGCGGTTTGATAATGGTTACGCTATGCAATTTACTTCATACATATTAAACTGTTCATACATTCGTATGGTCATGGACGACTTGTGCACAAGGTGAGCTTTCCTCGAGACGGTACCTGGGGCCCTGGGACCGAATCAACCTAGGGGAAAATTATGTAAATCATGCTTCGGCGCGAGGCATTGCGAGACCTCCAGTTAGGCTCGCAACCTGGACTGGTAGGGTGCGTCGCAATGCTACATAATCGTCCTTCATGGTGTCGATATCACCAATGACCATATATAGGATAGATTGCGTGCTCATCTATTGTCTTGTGCAGGTGGTAAGTATTATGTATATTTTGTGCAGAAAAGGAGCACGGTCATGGTAAGAATGGTTAAAAATTGGTTATGTGTTATTGTTTAAAATGTGCCTTCGATATGAACTGCAAATTCATATAGTTCTAAATAGAAAGATCACTTCGTATGCTAGAATCCTTAATAAGCAGTGTCGGTTTAGACGAGTGGGTTCGTCCCATCCACTAGCAAGTTTGCTAATCTCCAACTCCCCAGGTAACGAGCGCGCTGCGGGAGCTCGGGACTAGGCTGTAGCTGAAGAATGGGAGGCGGCTCGAAGCTCTCCTATTTTGAAGTATTTTGAATTCCAACTCAGATCAAAGGCTTTTGTTCAAATATATAAAGGGGTATGAATGTATGGAACGTCGAGGATTATTTCACGGCGAGCTTGTCGAGAGTTTTTCTTTTGTGTTTCAAGATGTAGCCGCAACGGCATATGTAATGTAAAAATGATCTTGCACATACTTTACAAGTTTATGAATGAAAAGCAAAATTTTTTCCTATTCTATGTCTTCAACTCTCTGCACTGTTTAATTTCAACGCGTCGTGTCAAAGGAAATTCCAAGTACATAATCTTGTCTTATGCAAGTCCAATAAAGACTTGCACGGCATCACGTCCTGGCTCGTGGGATCGATTTATCTCGAGTCAAGGCGAGGACGACCGATTCGGCGAGTCGGGGCGTGACAAGGCTCGGTCATGGCAGGCGTCATCGTTGAATTATTGTTGGCCACGACCGATTGTACGATTTGCTGGAGTGTATTCAGCTGCTGCTGCAGCTGCTTGAATTGAGCATCGAACCGATTCTCGAAGTGGGTCTGACGAGCCTCCGCCTGCTGACGATGGAGCTCATTTTGACGTTGCTGTATTTCGAGCATCTGCAGCATCCGTTGCATTGGGTCGCTGGAAGGTCCGGCCACGGTAGGCGTCATTTTCGTTGGATTGACGGAATGCTCGGGTCTAGAAGTACTCGAGCCGCTGTAAGCGCTCGTCTCGTCCTCTGCCCGAGCTCTCGCAACTGCAGGAAAAAGAAGGGCAACTCTCGTTATTTTCAGAAAATGTCATGGGTTCAGCGTATGGAACAACTCATCTCATCGACACGAGGTCAATGGTTAGAGACTAGAAACTCGACACTGGAGGCCAAGGACGTAAAGCCGTGCTCTAATACCATTATGTCACGCCCCGATTCCGTCGAATCGATAGTCGTCCCCCGGGCGTGATGTCGTGCGAACCTAATTTGCGATTGCACAAGGCATAGTCATAAGGTAATCCGAGATACGAGATCTAAGAGAGTACGCAGACAAATTGAATCACACATTAAGTAAAGAAAACTTTGATCTTTATTGATAATAAACATCATTTACAGACTCCAGTACATGACTCGTGCCGCACGGGCTATAACATGACTCAATTACAAAAGAGTGCCGATGAGATAGCCGTTCTATACATTGCACGCATCCCTTAATATACAACAAAGTACTCCAGTGACCTAGAATGGAGGGACGCTAAGTCATTTTCTTTGGACAGTTGAGAGTCTTCAAAAGTGGAGTTACGGGACAAGTCTTCGACGCGTGGCCGAAACTTTAAAATTCACGAACGTCGCCAAGCTTGTTGGCACGTCCTTCCTGATTCGCGGGACCTGCAAAGAGCGAGAATCAGTACGATCACATGTACTGGCGAATGGCTAATTAAAATCCAAGCTCTGCATTTGATTCAAGCAGTTTTATAAACATGTTAGCTAGCTATTATGTGATCTTTCTAACCATCCTGATCAATTTGCATGTTAACATGTTTTGAGGCAAGCAATGAATTTGTAAACATTAAGCAGCTATCATATTCATCCCGTGTCACGTGCATTTGTTAAGCAGTAAAAAGGGTATGAAGGCCACTAGCAATGTAAAGCCATCGCGGACTATAGCTGGGTTAGACAGCGACCCTTTCGCGGCGGGTAGCGAGCCCTGTGCGAAAGTTCCCGCATAACCCACAACGAAGTAAGACTGGCGCTTGCTATACTCGTTTCTCCCGGGCCGAATCGGTCCCTTGGCCTAGGCAACCGTGTCACGACCCGCACCCTGTATAGGGGCACGAGAAGTGGGTACGTCCAGCCTACGCCGCAGTGTCGGCGGTAGAACGCTGTCCTAGGTCAATCATCTAACAATATATAAGGTACCTGTACAGTTTATACTCTCCGAATGGAGGTGACAAACAGAAGACAATCTCAATCACATCTAGGTAGAAGAATGAAAGATAGATAGATAGACAGATGGTAACTCAAAGAGACAGTAGAATAGATAAAATAAGTCTAAGTGTCTAGGATACATAACATCCAGAATGTCAACTCATAATACAATAAGTCTAAAGTCTATATATCTCAACATCTCAAAATACAACTCAGAATGTGAGACAAAATGATAATATAGAAAAGACTGTCTAGCTAAACTAGCCTAGACTACTGGGGCAACATCCTCAGCTGCAGGTGGATCCTGCTGAGGGTCCACAACATAAGTATCATCTAGTCCTGCTCCATAATAGGTAGACACCAGGGCCTCATCCTCATCCTCTGTAATATTTTTAACAGGTCCAGTCAGGACAGGAACGAGCACAATACATCTCACGCAGTGCATAGTATGATAGAAAATATAAAGCATGCAATAGAGTAAAATACAGGAAACGCTGAAGAAAGATACATGTAGCAAAAGAGATAACTGTAATGAAATATCTACTATAATAGAGAACTAGCAGTGACTAGTGAGTCAGAGTAAAATATAGACATGTGAATGGCATAGGAGATTTATGACTACAGCTAAGAGTGATTCATGACTACAGCTACTGGGGTAATATCCACATGACTATTTCCACTCCTCCATCCCCAATCAATACACAAGGATCCGTTCAAGTTATGTTAAGATTCGTGATAAGCCCATAAATGGGAGATTCATGAGAGGCTCTGTGAACATGAGAGTACATGAGTCACAAGCGATTCGTGAATCTATGAAAGCATAGAGATACATGATGATTCATGAAAAGCACAAACATGCTGTATCTGATGCTCCCGAGGGGGATAACATCTCATGAAAAGATCCATATAGTACCAATCCGTGATAACAATCGTGTCAGCATCAAGTAAAGTAATCTAGAGCAAGAATATAAATCCTGGCAAGTATGAAACGGTCAGAGAATGTACTCGCCTGATAACTGAATGTCTAAAGAGGATATACTACCTGAGGAGAGATGTATGGCTCCTAATCAGAGCAACACAAGTCACAATATATCCACAATGGTAAAAATAGAGTATACAATACATACTACATGATTCTAGGTCAATCTGGTCAAAAGTCAACTCTTGGTCAACTCAACAGTCAAACTAGGTCACAGGAAGTCATACTAGGTCACAGGGAATCAAACTAAGTTAAATAAAGTCAAACAAGGTCAAACAAGTCAAGGTTAGTTAAATCTAGGTCAAAGTCAACTCTTGGTCAACATTCTAATCAAACTAGTCAAATACTAGTCAACATGATCAATCTAGGTCAAGTCTAGGTCAAATTTAGACTAACTAAGGTTTTGGGTCAAACAAAGACTAGTCAACAAGGTAATCAGGTCAATCTTGACTAATGGTCAACTTCTAGTCAATACTCCATAAGACTAACTCAAACTATGACACAACCTCTAAGTATTCCACTTAACCCCATATATATCTTAATCTACATAGGACTATCCTCATAATCCATATGGTTAACCTAATCATCTAGTTAGGGTTTAGTCAAACTTTAGTCAACTAGTCCCTCTATGTTCATCCAAGCCATTTCTAGGTCAATGTTGACCTATAGTTGACTTTGGTCAACAATGGTCAACAAGGGTCAATTTGCTAGTTAAACTAGGTCTACTAGACCTATTGGTCAAGTCTAAACCTACTAACCATAGGCCATAGGCCATAGGCCCATGTATCTAGGATACCTTATATAGGTATCTATATCTATATAAAATATGAACCTACCCATATCTATACATATATATATATATTCAACTATACCTAACCGTATCAATATATATATATCAATATATATATATATATATATATATATATATATATATATATATATATATATATATATATATATATATATATATACCCAAATATATATATAGTACCCACATATATACATAATATATATATATATATATATATAGATAGCTAACATATATACATTTATATATATATACATATATAACATGTATATATACATTTATATATATACATATATATACATTTATATATATATATATATAAAATATATATATATATATATATATATATATATATATATATATATATATATATATATATATATATATATATATATATAAACCCATATATACCCTCAACTATATATACCAATATATAACTATATATAATATAACATATATATATATATATATATATATATATATATATATATATATATATATATATATATATATATATATATATATATACATAACATATATATAGAGAGAGCGGGAAATAGAGAGAGCGAGATGTGAGAGAGAGAATTAGAGAACTGGACAGGAGGGAGGGTGTTCCAGATTTCTGGAAACAGAAATTAGTCCCCCCCCCCCCCCTCACACACACACACAATACACACACACCCCCATATATATACATATATGTATATACACATATAAACACATGTATACACCCTCAAATCGCATATACACACACATATATACATATACATATGTATACAACACTGAAATATACAAATACATGTATAAAACATAACAAAAATCAAATCGAAATTCATTTCTGAAAAGTGGGAAAATATCCCAAACTCTGGAAAATGGACTGTGTACTCGAAAAAGGGTAAACCCGATTTCGTGTCCAAAACCTAACTAAGGTGTCCAACCAACGGTTGGTAAGTGTTGCCCCAAGTGTCCTCTAGTGTCTAGGGGGCCTGACACGACACCACGACACAATTTGACGTGTCCACGACTTACAAACCCGAAACGGGTAAACACTGATACACACACACAATCACAGTGTTGTGCACGTGTGCAACTCACCCTAGGACACGACACATACGCACACGTGTCTCGTGCTCGTGCACGAAGGTGCGCCTAGGGGTAAGGTACGTGTCCAACACCCTGTACCGTGTCCACGTTGCTCCAGTATACGATACGAAGTTCGTATCAGTCGTGAAAAACACGACTGATACGCGTGTTCAGACCGTGTCGTGCACGCGGTCAAGTGTCGCGTGTTCACGACACAGAACACGACACACCACGTGCTCGTGTCCATATGTTCGCCATATGATGGGCTACACACTCGTGTCACCACGAGGTGCCCAAGTGTCGTGTCCACGCGACACGACACGCGCGAAGTTGGCCCCCGCGCGCGTGTGTGCTGACAGTGCACGGCCAGTGCACGTGTCCGTGCGTTCTCGATACGACACAAACATGTCTCAAACTCGAGGGGGGCATGTCAGAGGTTGCCCCCTCCTCTGTGTCAATTTCTACGTGTCCACGTGCCCTACAGTGTCCGTACTAGGTGTCGAGTAGCAGGGAAGGCTGTATGCCTCAGTGCGGTGTCCTGGCAGTGGGTTCGTGTCGATTTTTGACACGAAAATGATACCGTGTCATGTTCATTCAAGTAGGTATAAATTATACTAGTCTAGGGCTATAAGAAAATGTAATTAGTTCTACATTATAACAAAGTTTAATCCTTTGTGGCATTTCATCAAACAAGGGTTAATAGTCTAGGATACGTATCCGATACGGACACCAAACCAACCCTAAATTTCACCAAACTTGACCCACAGTTAGGGTAGACCTATATGCATGCATTTATGAAGAAAAAAACAGAGTATTAACTAGGTTTGAGGGCATTTACCTATTTGTGCAATTCCAATGGAAAATCAATAAAGAGGGGGTGTGTTTCCTTCCACTTGGTGATGTCCAAAGCTCATAAATTCTGGATTGCTAGCCTCCCTTAGCACCCTTGATGTTGTAGGGTCCCAATACAAAAGACTAGAGGTGATTTAGATCAAAAATGATCAAGTTGTGGAGGTTTGAAGAAAATGGAATTTTGTAGGATTAAATTCATGTAAAAATGATCATGAATGAATACAATGGGTTATATAGGAAGGTGTAGGGCTTGGGGGTACCCCATGGCAGGCCATGGCAAGGGGGGTGTCCTAGGCTTTCCTTCAAGGTGAAGGCAAAGACTTTCATGCCAAAGGGTTGATATTTTGAGTGATTCAAGCAAAATATCACATGTATAAATATCTAGATATTTATCCTACTTTAATCAAAGAGTAATATCTATCCTCAAGCCTCTAGATTAGTAGCTAACCTCTAGATTAGTGCTAAACTAGGTTAGGGACAAACATGACACTAATCAATAATTAAATAATAATAAAAACACATAAATCCAATAATTCCAAATAAATCCTAGAAAATTACCAAAATACCCTTTAGGCTAAAAAGCCCTAACTTGATATTCTGAACCTATGGCTAGGCTCACATGATCATGGTTAGTCTCTAGGTTAAGGAATAACTAGGGTTTACACTAGGGTTATACTAGTAAAATCACTAAGTCATAAGTCATGACTTAGAAATAGTTTTAATTACACTAATAATCACCAAAAATCATATCATGACTAAAAAACCATTAATAAATAATAAAAATAATACATTTTCAAAAATACCCCAATTTCAGAAAACTGGGTGTTACAAACCGTTCGAAGAAACTACACCTTGTCGACAAGTTGTCCAATGACCGTTTTGCAGAGTCTTGAAATATGCTCTCTCTTTTCTAGAACCTTATTATTTCTCTTTTATGTGCAAAACTTAGCCTTTGTTATGAACTTAATCGATTTACTTACTTAGCCATATCGTTGCGATAAACGTTAATCGATTCATTCATTGTTTTGCATAAGCTAAGTGGAATTGCATAAGGAAGCATGTTTTTCATTTTCAATACCGGCAGTTTGATAGCAAGTGTTTCGTGAAGAATCGTGCCACGGTTTCTTTGATTCTACACTATTTTGACAAGCATTCATTTACTTCATATTGATTTTGAAGTAGAGGGACGAGGCGAAGGAGGTCAGCCACTCGCCTTAGACTTGCTTCAAGCGAGCGACCGGTTGGCTGCGCTGACGTCACCTATGCGATCACCTGCAATCGCATAAGCAACTGATTAGAATACTGTGTAATTCAAGGAATTTCGATATGAATGTGAAGCTCGAAAATGCAAGTCACGAAAACCCATTCGAAAACATTCACGAAAAATGCATTCACGAAAACCAAAACCAAAGCCAAATCAAGTACGGCATGAAAATCAGAGCAACGGGAGGTCTCTTCCGACTCAGCCGCAGAGCCAATCCTCGAGGCGCAATCCCCTGAATATGGGACTTGGTTCCGAAGAAGCCATTCTATAACGTGGAGTGGATCTTAATTCAACCGTTCCCGTTCGATCGACTCGGCCGATTCTGACCTATCGGTCCCGACCGAATCGATAGCGACAGTATTCCTTTCTCACGCACCCCGTGGACGAAAATGGGGCACAATATAGGGACGAGGCACTACAGTGCTTCGTGCGCGACTTTTCCGGAGGCCGGTAACTTTAATTTTTGTTATTTTGTTTGCAAATTATTGGAGGAGAAGAGCAATATTTTCTAACAATGTCTTGTACTTATTCATGCAACATAGCCAGCAATCCTTACATATAGAGCACTCAAATACTCAATATCCTAAGACTAGCTTTCTTATGCTGGAACTTGTACATGGTAATAATCAAGAAAGCAGGGACACTCCGAAAAAAATGTGACATGTCCTATCATATCGTGTCGGACATGTATCGGAACAACGACACAAACAATCCTAAGTACACTAGGACACACCTAAATAATATTCATGTACACTTCGGGATTGGTTATCAGTAGAGATTTTGAGATAACTAGTGCACAAACCTAGAAATTTTTGAGGAAAAAGAAAATAAGAAGCACAACAGCAACAATGGCAATCCATTTCCTTTAAGTACCCTTTGGATAACGAAAGGTATATTCATTAGTATATACTGGAGAAAAGACTGTAAGAAAAATGAAACAAAATGTATCCCTGAAGATATTGGTTAATTTGCCTTAACAAAAAAAAGCTTAATTGCAACTTGATATCCTTAACTATTCTAGTTTTTCAACTTGGTACTCTGAAAAAAATGGGACCAAAATATTCTTGTTCTAAACTTAAAAACTACCGTCCCCCTCCCCCCCCCCCACTCTCTAGCCACTCCCTTTTGCCTCCTCCAGCCACAACCCCCCTCCTCTGGCTGCACTAACCGTCCCACCTCTCTCTCTCCGCGGTGCCGCCGCCACTGCCGTCATTGCCGGCTTCACGTGCGCTCAGAGAGAGGGGGCGGTGGTGTAGCCGGGGGGGGTGAGCGGTGCCTGGGGGGTTGGGCTGGGGGGAGGGTTGTGCCAGAGGGGCCGGAAAGGGAACGGGGTGGCCGGAGGGGGGATTGTAGAGGGGAGGATGGGGTTGGGTTGGGATAGGAAGGGAGGGGTAGTTTTTATTTTTATTTTTTGGGTGTAAAGTTGTAAATATTAAATAGTTGATTGTATTTAAGTTGTCGAGTAAAAAAATTTAGGGCATCAAATTGTCGAGTAAAAAAAAATTATGATATCAAGTTGAAAAACTGGAATAGTTGAGGGCCTCGAGTTGCACTTAAGCCAGAAAAATAATAAAAAATATGTAAGGAACTATAAGTGAAGTCAACAATTTGTTCTCCAGTTCGCCCGGTTCCAAAAAAGCAAATATCTGCAATATGAGTAATTTAGTTATAGGAAAAGAAGAAAAAAAAGTCACAATGATAACAATGAAGGGTTGAAAAAAGAACCTTTGAAGCATATTAATAATCAAGATGCTCAAAACATATGAATACTTCAATCTAAAAGATTCTGAACTTTGTTGAAGAGAAACAACATAATACTCGTAGGGTTTGAACTTTTGGGTTTTGAAGATAAAGAGGCGAAGGAGAAGATGAAAAAAGAAGAAGAGATTTTTTTTTGTTATAAATAAGAAAAATGTAATACATTATGGCTGGATATCCAGTGGCTATGTTCTTCAATTCAACCGAATTTATAAACTTTTTGTTCTGGACCAATTTGCTCACATGACCGGTAATGCGCAAACAGTAGCTACTACTACACCTTCTTCAACACTCCCCCTCAAGCGAAGCGCGGAGTAAACGTCGAGTTTGTTCAAGAGACTTTGAAATCTGGGTCCCCTAATTTCTTTTGTGAACACATTTGCGAACTGCCTTGCCGAAAAATTAGAGATGAGAAAAATTTATTTGGAATCAAGTTTTTCTCGGATGAAATGGCAATAAATCTCTATGTACTTTGTACAATCATGTCGAAGCGGATCACTTGAAATACTTATAGCTAATCAGTCATCACTGTGTAGTCGAACAGGAAATTCAAACTTTATTTCCAGTTCTTGCATGAGTCTCCGAGTCCAAATTCCTTGAAAAAAATGCTTTGTACTCCATATCAGCATTGGATCTCGAAACTACTGATTCTTTCTTATTTCTACATGTTACTAAATTTTCTCCAACCTAGAAGTAATAACTTGTGGTTTACCTTCGATCGTCAATAGAGCCTGCCCAATCAACATCTATAAATACTTCAATCCATAAATAATCATTTCGCTTGAACATGATGCCTTTGCCATGACACGTATCGTATGATCCTATCAACAACTAGGAGTTGTGCTATCCCGAGAAGCATGAATAATCTGAGTCACCAAACTAACCGCATATGCAACGATGTGTAAGTGAAATTTAGGGAACATTTGTAAAATTTTGGTAATCTCGGTAAAATTTTGAGGACTTTTGTCAAATTTAGAAGGTCCAATAATTTATAAAGGTCCCTTAAATTTTATAAAGACCCAATAATTTTACAATGACCTCCTAAATTATATAAATTCCCCCTAAAATTTATAAAGCTCCAACAGAAAGACTCCAGCTGAGTATCTTGTAATCGTACTGGGTCCCAAAATTTTAGGCACAAGTTGTAGGACTGCAAATGCAGCTCGCAAGCTGAACTCTAAATTAGTATCCGCAATTTGTAAGGGTCGTTCTAGCTATATAAGAAGTTGTTGATTATGATTATATTATGATTAAGAATAATAAGATTAGTTAATTAGTCGAGAACTTCACAAAGATCATTTCGATTTCATTAGAAATGAGGATTCAGAATATTACACATTGATCGATCAAACAGGGATTCCGCAACTGAGCCTATCCATGCGGTTATGCACTCTTCAAATAGGAATCCATTTTCTGAAACATCCTGGCTTTCGTGCTTTGGTGAGTTGTCCGAGATCCTTTCGATGATGTATGTTGTGTTGAAGGGATATATATATATATATATATATATATATATATATATATATATATATATATATATATGTGTGTGTGTGTGTGTGTGTTGGAGTTTTTCCTTTCTTTGACTTGTAGAGAGCTTGCTCTCAAACAAGCCATGTAAGTTTAGTCCCACATTGGCTAAAAAAACTCATGGGTATCTCAATATAACTCCTCTTAAGGAATGGAGAGATGCACATGGGGTGGTGACCCTAAGGAGGGGACCATGTGGGTGATTTTACATTGAGGTAAGGATAAGACACCGATTAAAAGCATTCACGCTTTTTGGCCAAGCTCAATTTAATTCCATATGGGCTAAGCCCCGAAGGGGCTTAGCGACTCAGACTCGGGCTTATGGGCTCATGAGGCATAATGTGATATTTTGTTGGCGTACTTTGCACTTAACACGTCAGCATCATCGCTAGACACATAGTGCGCTTAAGTTGTGCTGCCGGTTGCGCTGCCGGTTGCGCGTCCAAATGGCACACCAGTTGGCGTGGCCAGATGGCACGACCAGATGGCGTGGCCAGATGGCACGCAGTGGCGAGCGTTGCGCTCAGGAGATGCAGGTGCGCACATGTTGCACAAGTGCGTGCGGACGCGTGTGGCGCAGGTGGCACAAATTGTGCAAGTACGTGCGGGCACGACTGGCGCAGGTGCTGACTGTGCACACCTTGCGCACGCGCTCTCGCACACTTGAGCGTTGAACGCTAGGCGCGCGCAACCATGTGCGTAGTGGCGCAACATAGTGCTCGCACACGTTGGCGCTCAGTGGCGCACAGGTTGTAACTGAACTGTTTCGTAACGTGCGATAACGGATCCGATAATTTTGGATCTGACATTCAAACGTCGCGCACATTCCGAATCTGGGCAGTTACAGAGAGAGCTTATATATAGAGTCTCTCTCTCTCTCTCTCAGGAACGCATGTTTTGATGAAATTTTCCATAGAGAGAGAAGAAAGAGCCTCTGTATAGGCGCTACTTGTGAGTTCTCAGTTTTCCGAGGAGTCCGTCCGTGAGCAGATTGGCAGAGCGTTCCAGAGTTCTTTTGAACTTGCTGGTTCCTGGAAGCTGACCGTGTGGGCGGATCTAGCTTTGAGCGGCGGTGTTCTAAACACCCTAGCAGGCTTTTGCTAATTACGAAAATCTTTTTAGATTTCTTGTTTATCACCTTTACGAAAATCTTCTTAGATTTTTTATCTCCTAGGATTTCTGTTTTGCACCTTCTGCTGAAGTGCTGCAATCGAATCACAAGAGTTTTCTTCTGATATTCACGCCCAGGGACTAACAATCTCAAAGCTAGATCAGAAGATGGAAAACTCTCGTGCCTCTCTCATTGATACTAGCTTTAATAAGTTAGAGAAATTCGATGGAGAACACTTTCAGATCTGGAAGAGAAAGATCACACTTAATCTTCAACTCGTGGACATCGACCATGTATTAATTGAGGATGAACCGATGATTCCAGAAGGTGGTATTGTTGCCGCTGTTGCTGCTACACATGTCAAACAGAGTAAATGGAAGAGAGAAATAGCATCTGCAAACTGCTGATTCTCAATTCCATGGAAGATTTTTTGGCAGAGTCCTATTCCAAGAAAGTGAAGGCCAAAAAAATCTGGGATTCTTTGGGAAAGCTCTATAAAGATGACGAGAACAGGTCCAAAATATTCATCGTCGAGAAGTACCACAAGTGGCTCTTCGAAGACGAGAAGGCGATGCTGCCTCAGGTAAAGGAATTCTTGAAGTTGCGCCAGAAGATGGATGACGAGAAAATGCCACTCGTCGACAAGTTTGTCGTTGGAGGGATCATCTCGAAACTTCATACTGGATGGAGCAATTTTTACGCTAGAATGCATCCGAAGAAGCTGGACATTAGCTTCGAAGATCTCCTGCAAGAGATCCACGTTGAGGACGAGATGCGATCTCAACAGAAGATGGACTCTCTATCCAAACAACTAGCTAAGGCCAACTTAGTGCAGACAAGAGAGTTCAAGGGGAAGCATGCGGCTTCTCATCATAAAAAGAAGGACTCTACTAATCTGAAAGTGAAGGGTCCTTCGTTCAAGCAACAGAAGACCAAGTCCCACGTGACTTGTTTCAACTGTGGCAAGAAGGGCCACTACAAGAGTGAATGCAAATCCAAGCCCAAACAATCAGAGCAAGGTGAGCCTAGTAAGGTTTTATTAGTTTCTAACATTGTTGCTATGATCGCTCATGTTATAGCTGTGGGGGCTGACTCTGACTGGTGAATAGACACTAGTACAACGTGCCATGTCTGTTCTGGCAAGAAATGGTTCGTCACGTACCAGCCAACTTCTGAGAAAGTTGTCATGGCGACTCAGGCCCAAGCTGAAGTTCTGGGGATCGGGACTGTAGAGCTGAAACTCACTTCCGGGAATACTCTGACACTTCAAGGTGTAAAGCATATTCCAGTGATTGCCAAGAACCTGATCTCTGGGTGCCTGCTTAGCAATGCAGGCTTGAGGATGGACGTCAATGCTGGACAAATGGTGATGTCCAAAAATGGAACATACTTCGGAAAAGCTTTTTAAACCGAAGGGATGTTTAAAATTCAGCTTGTAAACCAGTCAAATGAAATAAATGTAGTTGCTCTTTCTGATTATTCTCTTGAGTTGTGGCATAATAGGCTAGGACATGTTCATTATAAAAGAATACACAAAATGTCTCTTTTAGGACTTATCTCCAAATGTGGAGGTAAAGTAGAGAAGTGTGAAGTATGTGCTCAGACGAAGATCACTAGAAAACCCTTTCATCGGGTCAATCGAAGCACAGATCTTCTGGAGTTGGTGCACTCCGATATCTGTGACTTCAAGCAATTCTCTACAAAGGCCGGGATGAAGTATTTTATAACCTTCGTCGATGACTTCTCTGAGTACGCATTCGTCTACTTGCTCAAATCTAAAGATGAAGCGTTCGAGAAGTTCAAGAAGTTCCGGACCGAGGCTGAACGGCAAACTGGACAATAACTTATGAGGCTAAGAAGTGATCAAGGTGAAGAATATCGGTCTCATGAATTCGGATCGTTCGGCAAAGAACATGGAATCATCAACGAGACTACTACTCCGTATTCTCCTCAATCTAACGGAGTAGCAGAGAGGAATAACTGAACGTTGACAAAAATGATGAACTTAATGCTGCTAACTGCGGATCTTCTAAAATGCTACTGCAGATAAGCTGCATTGACGGCCACTTTTATTCTGAATAGAGTGCAATATGCAACTTCGGATATAACTCCTTACGAACTCTGGTTCAAAGTCAGACCTAACTTGAATGTCATTCGAGTGTGGGGGTGTCTGGCTTATGTGAAGCTTCCAGATCTGAAGATCAGAAGCTGGGGACAAGGACTAAGAAGACGATCTTCTTGGGGTATGCCGAGAAGAGTGATGCTCGAAGATTTTTTGATATTGAGTCAAATCATATCATCGAATCTCGCGATGTTGAATACTTTGAAGACAAGTTTACAAAGCACAAAAACATTGTTCTCACAGATATTCTAGAGAATGATGAAGGTGCAAAGGAGACTGAAAAAAATGAGCCAGTAGTCCAAGATGAAGTTGTTGGTAAGGAGACAACAATTGAACTAGAACCGCTGAGCCGTCAACAAAGCGAGCAAGGAGACCGAAGAATTTCGGAGATGACTTCGTCACCTATCATATGGAAGCAGATCCTCTTATATATGATGAGGCAATGAAGAACAGAGATGCTGTCTTCTAGAAGGAGGCGATAGACAATGAAATTGACTCAATCCCTCCAATAACACTTGGGTGTTGGTTGATTTACCCGAATGAGCAAAACCCATCGGATGCAAGTGGATCTTCAAAAAAAATGAAAGCTGATGGAACCATTGACAAGTTCAAGGCTAGGCTAGTGGCCAAGGGGTTTTCTCAAAAGCAGGTGATTGACTACTTTGACACGTTTGCTCCAGTAGCCCGGATGACAACCATCAGATTGTTAATTGCTCTTGCAGCAATACACAAGCTGGTGATACATCAGATGGATGTGAAAATGATATTCCTGAATGGCGAGTTGACCGAAAAGATTTATATGCAACAACCATAAGGATTTGTCGTCAGAGGTCTTGAAGACAAAGTCTGCAAGTTGGTGATCTCTTTACGGTTTAAAGCAAGCTACCAAAATGTGGCATGAGAAGTTTGACAAAGTTATAAGATCAAATGGCTACAGGGTCAACGAAACAGACAAATATGTCTATACAAAATTTGTTGATGGAAGAGGAGTCATCGTTTGTCAATACGTGGACGATATGCTAATCCTAGGTACGAATACAAGCTGTGTCACGGAGAAAAAGAAGTTCCTCTCGACAAAGTTCAGTATGAAGGACTTAGGGGATGCTTATGTTATCTTGGGACTCAAGATCATCCGAACAGACACTGATTGGCACTGTCACAGTCTAATTGCATTGAGAAGATGCTAACTAGATACGGGTATCATGATCTTCCTATAATTGATACACCGTACCAAAGTGACGAGAAGCTGGAGCCAAACTCGAAGGAAAGCATCAGGCAATTGGAGTACGCTAGCGTCATCGGGAGTTTGATGTACGCTACTACTGCCACTAGGCCTGACATAGCTTTCATCGTGGAAATGTTGAGTCGATTCACTAGCAATCCAGGCATTGAGCATTGGAAAGCTGTGAAACGTGTTATGAGATATCTCAAGAAGACTCAGACATATGCACTGCACTTCAGCGAAGAGCCGCCGGTAGTAGAAGGCTTCAGTGATGCCAGCTGGTGCTCAAAATTGGAGAGCGAGAGGTCCACATGTGGATTTATTTTCACTGGGTGGAGCTGTTGTATCGTAGAAGTCGAAGAAGCAGACTATGCTCTCGCGGTCATCTATGGAATCTGAGTTCTTTGCACTTGATACCGCAGCAGAGAAAGCAGAATGGCTTCGGGACTTCAGTGGTTGGGGTACAAATACCGACAATTTCGATATACTATGACAACCAGGCGACTGCAGCAGTGGCATCAAATGATTTTTTCAACGGGAAGAAGAGAACTGTGCGGTTAAAGCACAGGGCAGTGAATGATCTCATCAAGAGAGGTGTCATTGCAGTGATCGATGTTCGAAGTCATGAGAACCTGGCGGATCCGTTCATGAATGGCCTCAAGCGCTAGCTGGTCGAAGATACAGCAGGAAAGATGGGCTTGAAGGCATTCTGATAATGTCTTTGTAATCCTACCATAAAGTTTTATGTTATTAGTTCAAAGAGAAATCTACTAGACATCTAACTTTCGGTTCAAGGGAGGACCACTGACTGGAAAAATATCAGGTAACAGTGGGTACTTGTTCTTGAGAACATGAAAGGATTACGAACCCATAACCACTGTTGTCTACTATGTATTTTCTGCAAAAAATAGATCCAGTGATGAGGATGGCTTAAACGTCTTAATGAGTTCTCAGGCAGAGTGAATGCCTGGTGTGTTTTACAGGAAGCACGGTAGCACAACACTACAAGGAGTGTAACTCCATGCTACAGTAGAGTGACTCCACCATGAGGTTCCCGGTTAGGGGTAATGCCTCATCTTTGTGAGCCAAGTCACAGCGGCGTAGCACCGCAAATATGCAGGTAGCCTAATGATGTATGATAAAATTAAAGAGGGGTAGTCAGCACTACAAAGGGGAGGTGTTCCTCATGTTACAGTAGCACGATACCACGATGAGGTACCTGAATAGGGATAAAGCCTCGGCCTTGCAAGCCATGTCGTTGCGACGTAACACCCCAAGGGAGCCTAAGGCTTTATGCTGGATAGTATGACACTACAAAGAGGCTGTGACCTCATGCTACAGTAGTATGATACTACGATGAGGTTCCCGGTAGAGGTAATGCCTCGGTTTTAGGCTATGTCATAGCAGCGTAGCACCGCAAGGGAAGCACAAGGCTTCATGTCATGTCTCTTTAATAAAGAACTCACCTATAATATATGGATAGAGATATTAGGCCATCTCTTGAGGATAAACTTGTAGACGCCCAAAATTATACACAGAAATTAGGCTGGCACAGGGCCTTTAATGTGCAACTAGAAGCACAAGTAACTACATTCTGTTAGTGGAAAGAATAGTAGTTGTGGTGCAGAATTCAAGAATTAGTCCATTCTTGTATCGTATTGTTGTTTAACCCATGCGAGAAGATTCAAGTCGTCAGCGACATCTATCCTAATGCAGAATGTACAGTTACTGTGGGGAACGCTCAACCCTATACATATAGGGGCTGTTTGGATACATGTAGGTGCAGTAAAAGTGGACGGATTCTCTAACTTTTCTTGCAACTGGGCTTTGAAATAGCAGTTCATGTGTTTGGATACACATTGCAACTGCTATACAAGTGTTCCATCACTGATAGAAAATAGGCTTTTGTCCCCTCCCTTTTTCAATTTATAGCTCCAACAAAAAAGTGGAGTAACTAGGATGAAACTGGCACTGTTTTGCTGCTCTTTTGCACTCTTGCAAGCATTGGAAGTCCCTGTGATCTCTGGTCACCTCCTACTCGATCCGCCATTTTGAAGTGTCAGATGCGCTGGATCCGCCTTGCCATCAGCACGGAACCTCGCCGCACATAGCTGTCTGTGCAAGCTTCCTCGTCAGACCGCCTGCCATCAGTACGGTGCCCCGTCGTATATAGCTGTCTGTGCGAGCTTCCTCGCCGGACCGCTTAGCTGCTTGCCGTCTACACGAAGAGACCCTAATTTTTATAGGTTTGTGGGAGAATTGACCCGAAGAAGAAGAATAGAAGACTGAGCAGAAGAAGAGTGTAGGTTTTTTAAGGACCTTTTTTTAGGGGGGTGGGGATTTGAGCTGGAGAAGCATACCAAGCACTAATAGTTGAAACTTGAAAGTTATGTGTAATTTTTTATGACGAAGAGTGCAGCAAAAAGAAAAAAAAAACAAGCACTAGTTAAATATTAATTCAATCTAATTATGATAACTAATTCAGTATAATTAAATATTTATGCTAATTAATTCTTTGTTCATTTTAGAAAATTTACATTACTAATTATATGTTAATTAAATAAAATTAAATAAAAATTTAATTACAATTTAATATGTTTAATCATGATACTTAACTTAATTATCATAAATAATTTACTTTGTCTTTAATTTACGAAAGTCATAAAATTTTAATCCATACAAAAAAATAAATTAACAATACATGTTGGGGGTAAGCCTACCAAGGTTACCACATCTCCAACTAACATCCACTTTCAACAACCATCCAAACAACCAAACTCTTTTTCTCTCCACTTTCAACAACCATCCAAACACCAAACTCATTTTTCTTCCACTTGCAGGAGACAAAAAGTACTACATCCAAACACATTTTAGAAAGTGTCACTTGCTACAAGTGCACTGTAACTCAACATGATGTAAGTACCACTTTTACACTTTCAAAGAGTTACATCTATCCAAACAGCCCCATATTGAGATATGTGGGGGATTGTTGGAGTTTTTCCTTTCTTTGACTTGTAGAAAGCTTGCTCTCAAACAAGCCATGTATGTTTAGTCCCACATTGGCTAGAAAAAGTCATAGGTATTTCATATAACTCCTCTTGAGGAGTGGAGAGATGCACATGGAGTGGTGACCCTTGGGTAATTTTACATGGAGGTAAGGATATGACACCTATTAAAAGCATACATGCTTTTTGGCCAAGCTCAATTTAATTCCATATGGGCTAAGCCCCGAAGGGGCTTAGCGACTCGGACTCAGACTTGGACTCGAAATCGGCCTCATGGGCTCAAGAGGCGTAATGTGTCATTTTGTTGGTGCACTTTGCACCTAACACGTCAGCATCGTCTCTAGGCGCATAGTGTGCTTGTTGCGCGAGCCTCTTGCGCTGCCGGTTGCGTGCCAGGTTGTGCGTCCAGATGCAGCACCAGTTGGCGTGGCCAGATGGCACGACCAGATGGCACGTGGTGGCGAGCGGTGGCGAGCATTGCGCGCAGGCGCAGGTGCGCGCATGTTGTACAAGTACGCACGGGCGCGTGTGGCGCTGGTGGCACAAATTGTGCAAGTGCGTGCGGACGCGACTGGCGCAGGTTTTGACTGTGCGCACCTTGCACACGCGCTCTCGCGTACTTAAGCGCTGAACGCCAGGCACGTGCAACCATGTGCGCGGTGGCGCAACATGGTGCTCGCACACGTTGGCGCTCAGTGGCGTGCAGGTTGTAACTGAACCGTTTCGTAACATGAGATAACGGATCCAATAATTTCAGATATGACATTAAAATGTCGCGCACATTCCGGATCTGGGCAGTTACAGAGAGAGCTTATATATTGTCACGTTCCGATTCCGTAGAATCGATAGTCGTCCCCCGGGCGTGATGCCGTACGAACCTAAGTTGCGATCGCACAAGGCATAGTCATAAGGTTATCCGAAACACAACGTCAAGTTATAGTACGCAGAAAGATTGATTGACACAATTGAAATAGAAGTAGACTTTTCATTGATAATAAAACTTCATTTACATTGACTTCATTACATTCATTGCCGCGCGGGCTACAACATGACTCGACTTACAAAATGAACGCCGATGAGATAGTCGTTCCATACATTACATCCCTTTTTACAAGCAAAAACCATTACACATTTTCACCTGCGATCGAGGAAAGCCGAGCCGCCATTGGTCTTCTTTTGTACTGAATACGGAGTCTTCAAAAGGAATTTAGAAACAAGCCTTTACACGGACGAGGCTTCAAAAGTGTCCACGCCGCCTTGAGATTTTAGGTGGCACGCCCTTCGTGGTTCGGGGTACCTGCATGGAGAGCGAGGATCAGTACATTACACTTTGTACTGGTGTGTGGCAAGTTAAGTTCCAAGCTCTCATTTGGTTGAATGAGTTTATATGACTTAGTTCATGAATGTTTCTAACCATCCTAATGAATTTCAAGCGAGAAATGACAAGCATAATAAAATTTACGTTGAAACTTACCCACGGCGGCCCGTACCGCGCCTTATGAAACTTACCATGTTCTTTCCTGTCAATTGTTATCATTTCTATACCAAGTGCAATATTTTGTGTGTTGGTCACTGGCTCCCAGAGCCATCGTGGACTCCTTTTTGCTTTTATTAGACGAGGCCCCTTCAGCGCGAGTAGCGAGCCCCGCTGCAAGTCCTCGCCTAACATTGTGCCCAGCACAGCTTATGAGAATGTTTCCTTCTTGGCCGCAACGGTCCCGTGGCCCCGGGTTGCCGTGCGGGGAAACTCTACCTTGTCGACACGTTGTCCATGACCGTGCAAAGACCATTTTTCTTCTTTTAGTTATTAAGATATAGCCCACATTCTCTTTAAAAACTCAATCATTTTACCGTGCCCATGCCCTTGCATTCAATCTTTAATCCGCAACAACACTATCGATTTACCTAAGAAGGGGTCGAGAAGAGAAGGGTCAGCCACTCACCTTGAGTTTACTTCGGCGAGAGAACTTGTTGGTCACGCTAGACGTCGCCTACGCGATTATCTGAAATCGCACAAGCAACCGATTAGAACATTGTATTATTCAAGGAGTTCGATAGGAAATGCGAGTTCAAAATGCAAGCCATGAAAACCATCGAAAACATTCACGAAAATGCATTCAGAAAACAAAGCCAAAACCAACGCAAGCGGCGTGAAAAGCAGAGCAACGGGAGGTCTCTTCCGACTCAGCCGCAGAGTCAATCCTCGAGGTACAACCCGCTGAATATGGGACTTAGTTCCGAAGAAGACATTCTATAACAAGGAATGGATCTTAATTCAACCGTTCTCGTTCGATCGACTCGGTCGATCCCGACCTATCGGTCCCGACCGAATCAATAGCGACAGTGTTCCTTTCTCGCGCACCCCGTGGACAAGTACGGGGCACGATGTAGGGACGAGGCACTACACCATAACCAACTAAGAAAAAGTTTCGTCCTCGAAACTTAAAATAGAACCTACCTCTACGAGAACAATGAAGGGAACTTTTCCTTCATTTCTGACTCAAGCTCCCACGTCGACTCTTCGACCGAGTGGTTCCTCCAGAGGACATGGATGAGGGAAATAGCACGGTTGCGGAGAAGTTTATCCTTGCGCTCCAAGATTTGCACCGGCTCTTCGATATATGACAAGTCCGCCTTCAGGTCCAGCTTACTCAAATCCACAACATGGCTCGGATCATGCACGTACTTTCGCAATTGTGATACGTGGAAGACGTCATGTACCTCTGACAATGCAGGCGGCAAGGCGATTTGGTAAGCTACCGGGGCGACTTGCTTCAATATTTCGAACGGGCCAACAAATCTTGGGCTTAATTTCCCCTTCGCACCGAACCTGGAAACTCCTCGCATGGGCATGACTTTCAAGAATACATGGTCGCCTTCCGAGAACTCGAGGGGGCGTCAGTGCGTGTTGGCATAGCTTTTCTGCTGGCTTTGTGCTATCTTCAATCTCTCTCGTATTAACTTGACCTTCAGCACGGTCTGCTCCACCAGCTCCGGACCAAGTATATGTCGTTCCCCGACTTCATTCCAGCAAATGGGCGATCTGCACTTCCGACCGTACAAAGCTTCATACGACGCCATTTGGATGCTGGACTGATAGCTGTTGTTGTATGCAAACTCGACCAGCGGTAGATGAACGTCCCAACTTGACTTCAAGTCGATCGCACAGAGTCGTAACATATCTTCGAGAATTTGGTTCACCCGCTCTGTTTGGCCGTCAGTCTGAGGATGATAAGCTGAGCTGAACTTCAACTTGGTCCCCAGTACTGAATGAAGACTACTCCAGAAGTGTGCCATGAACCGTCCATTCCGATCAGAGACGATAGAAACTGGGACCCCGTACAGTCGAACTATTTCATCAAGGTATATCTGAGCAAGGCGGTCGACGCTCCAGGTAACTTTGATGGCGATAAAGTGCGCTGACTTGGTTAGTCGATCGACGATGACCCAGACGATGTCGTTTCCCCGCGGCATCCTCGACAAGCCAACAACGAAGTCCATAATAATGTGATACCACTTCCACTCTGGAATGGCGAGGTTCTGTATCTCCCCGCCCGGTCGCTGGTGCTCGGCTTTGACTTGCTGACAGGCCATACATTTTGACACAAAGAGCGCTACGTCCCTCTTTATGCCGTGCCACCAAAAGATAACGCGGAGGTCCTTATACATCTTGGTGCTGCCAGGATGCAAGAAATATTTTGCATAATGCGCCTCCGATATTATCTCCTTTCTAAGTTCTACGCCGTCCGGTACGCATAGCCGTCCCTTCACGCACAACACTCCCGACTCATCCTCTGCAAAGTCGGACGCTTTCCCTATCGATATCAGCTTTCGCATCTTCTCCAGGTAGGGGTCGTCCTTCTGTTCAGACTTGATCCTCTCATGTAGGCTCGGTTCCACCCGCAGTTGCCCTAGTTTCACGTCTCTGAAATGAACTCGGAGCTCGATGCCCATTCCTTCCAAGTCATGCAGCAGTTGATCGTTGATACATAACGAAGCTAAGTACTTCCGGCTCAGTGCATCCGCTACCACATTTCCCTTGCCCGGCGTGTAGTCGATTGATAAGTCATAGTCTTTGAATAGTTCGAGCCATCGCCTCTGTCGCAAATTCAGTTCTTTCTGGGTGAAAAGATACTTGAGGCTTTTGTGGTCCGTATAAATCCTGCACGCCATGCCATAGAGACAGTGACGCCACAGCTTCAACGCGAACACAATTGTCGCTAATTCCAGGTCATGCGTGGGATAGTTCTTCTCGTGCGGCTTCAACTGCCGGGAAGCAAAAGATATCACCTTATCCCGCTGCACGAGCACACACACCAAGCCCTGGCCAGAAGCATCGCTGAAGATTTGAAATCCCTCCATCCCTTCAGGAAGTGCAAGTATCGGGGCCGAAACGAGCCGTTGTTTGAGCTCCTGGAAGGAAGCTTCACAGTCGTCTGACCACTTGAATGCGACTCCTTTCTGGGTGAGGCGAGTCAACGGTGATGCGATCTTCGCGAAGTCCTTCACGAAGCGTCGGTAGTATCCCGCCAAGACTAGGAAGCTTCGAATTTTGCTAACTGATGCGGGCCGTTTCCAATCAGCAACTGCCTCGACTTTCTTCGGATCGACTGCGATGCCCGTGGCGGAGATGATGTGCCCAAGGAATGAGACGCTATTCAGCCAAAACTCGCACTTGCTCATCTTTGCGTACAACTGATTCTCTCGAAGGGTTTGGAGTACCGTCCGTAGATGCTCTGCATGTTGCGCTCGATCCTTCGAGTAGACGAGGATGTCGTCGATGAAGACTACTACGAACTTGTCAACGAACGGACGGAACACCCGATTCATTAGATCCATGAAGACGGTAGGGGCGTTTGTCAGACCGAACGGCATTACCAAGAACTTGTAGTGGCCATAACGAGTGCGGAAGGCAGACTTCGGCACGTCATCTGGCTTGACTTTAAGTTGGTGATAATCCGATCGCAGATCAATCTTCAAAAATACCGTTGCACCTTGGAGCTGGTCGAACAAATCGTCGATACGGGGCAGGGGGTATTTGTTTCGGACGGTGGCTTTGTTCAATTCTCGATAGTCGATGCAGAGCCGTATCGATTCATCTTTCTTCTTTACGAATAGCACGGGCGCACCCCACGACGAGACACTCGGACGGATAAACCCTCTATCGAGTAATTCTTGTAGTTGTGCCTTTAGTTCCTTCAGTTCTGCAGGGTTCATTCTGTACGGAGCCTTCGAGATCAGCCGAGTGTCGGGGAATGTGTCGATGGTGAACTCTATTTCTCGATTGGGCGGCATGCCGGGTAGCTCGTCCGAGAACACGTCTGGGAATTCTGCCACAACGTCGGTCTGACCCGCGTTTGCACCATCCTGTCGTATGTCACGAACGGAAGCTAGATAGCCTTCGCACCCAGAATACAGCATTCGTCGAGCAGATATTACGGAGATCACCATGCAGGTCGGCGATGCCTCACCACACGAGTAGCAAAATTCAGGCACTCCAGGTATGCAGAATGTGACCTTCTTTTCAGCGCAGTCTATGGTTGCGTTGCATGGCCCGAGCCAATCCATTCCCAGAATGATGTCAAAGTCCTTCATGTCTAGAACTATCACATCCAGACCGATCTTTTGACCGTCGATACAGATAATCCCGCCGGCGCAAGCTAAGTTTGTAAGAATTGGTGTGCCCGAAGGTGTGCTTACGCTAAGGTCGAGATCTAATAATATTACAGGAAATTTGTGCTCGACGGCAAAGTCCGCCGATATGAAACTATGTGAAGCGCCTGAATCAAATAACACACGAGCAGGCACATTATTGAATTTTAGTATACCTGACACTACTGTATCTGATGCCAGCGCTTCGTCTCGAGTCATGGTGTAGACGCGGCCCTGAGTGTTGGGGCGACGGTCTCGACCATTTTGCGGTACGGGTTGAGTGGGCGGAGGAGGTCGAGGCGCCTGTCCTCGATTCTCTTGACGGTGTTGTTGTGGCGGGACATTACGATTCGGTCAGGGATTCTGGCAATCTCGAGCAAAGTGACCCTTCTGCCCGTAAGCGTAGCACTCTGTCTTGGCAAATCAGTGGTCATCAGTATGCCCAAGCTGGTGGCAATTTTTGCATCGTGGTAACGGGTTCCGGCCTTAGTAGCCGCTAGTGTGTGGACGCTTTGACGCGTAGTTGTTGCCTTCCGTATAGCTAGGACGTTTGTGATTGGAGTGGCGCACAACGTCGTCAGCACCGGAAGGATGCAGGTTCTCAAGGCAGAGAGCGTGATTCAGAGCCTCGTCCACGGTCTTGTACTCCGGGACCCCGATATGCGCACCGATAGAGTGTCGCAGGCCCACTTCGAACCGTCGCACATGACACTCTTCAGTAGGCAGAAACTGACCAGCAAACTTAGACAACTTGTTGAATTCTGTGGCATACTGTTCCACTGTCCGGCTCCCTTGCTTCAACTGTATGAATTTATTCTCCTTCGCTTGACGAACGGCTGACGGAAAGTACTGGACTTCAAAAGCTTTACGAAATGTGGCCCAAGAGATCGGCGCGGTGTTGTTGTCCGGTCGGATCGCTCGCTTGCGCATGGCCCACCAGTCGTGCGCGTTCAACCGTAGTTGAAGTTGTGCACAGGCGACTTGCTTTGATTCTTCAATGCCGAGAAGCTCGAAGTGATCTTCCAGCTCTTCCAACCAGTCGATTGCCATGGAAGGACCCTCGGTACCGCTGAAGGAAGTGCGGCACGCCTTCTTGAATTCGGACACTTCAAAGTTGTACTTTTTCGGTGTTGCTGGTTGACGTTCGAGCTCCGTCGTGTCGACTTCAATGGATTGGATCGTCGGCACGGTGGCAGCAGGTGCGGTGAAGGTAGGTACAGTCGCAGAATTTCTGTTGGCCGCCATTGTCTGGACGATCTGCTGCAGGGTATCCAACTGCTTTTGTTGAAGTTTGGCATGTGCGTCAAAACGAGCTTCGAAGCGAGCTTCGAACTGGGCCTGTCGTTCCTCCGTCTATTGATGTCGGTTCTCGGACTGGTTCCGCTGCACCTCCATCATGCGCAGCATCCTTTCGATGGTATCGTTAGAAGGTCCGCCCCGCGAACGATGCGAACTACTAGAGCCGCTAGAAGCGCTCTGCTCTCGCTCGGCCGTGGGTTCCGTCACTTCTGCAATACGAAGGCAAACGCATCAGTCATAAAATATTACGGAGTCATTGGATGGAACAACTTATCTCATCGATGCAAGGTCAAAGGATGTAAAGCCGTGCTCTGATACCATTATGTCACGCCCCGATTTCGTAGAATCGATAGTCGTCCCCCGAGCGTGATACCCTGCGAACCTAAGTTGCGATCGCACAAGGCATAGTCATAAGGTTATCTGAAACACAACGTCAAGTTAGAGTACGCAGAAAGATTGATTGACACAATTGAAATAGAAGTAGACTTTTCGTTGATAATAAAACTTCATTTACATTGACTTCATTACATTCATTGCCGTGCGGGCTACAACATGACTCGACTTACAAAATGAACGCCGATGAGATAGTCGTTCCATACATTACATCCCTTTTTACAAGCAAAAACCATTACACATTTTCACCTGCGATCGAGGAAAGCCGAGCCGCCATTGGTCTTCTTTTGTACTGAATGCGGAGTCTTCAAAAGGAATTCAGAAACAAGCCTTTACACGGACGAGGCTTCAAAAGTGTCCACGCCGCCTTGAGATTTTAGGTGGCACGCCCTTCGTGGTTCGGGGTACCTGCGTGGAGAGCGTGGATCAGTACATTACACTTTGTACTGGTGTGTGGCAAGTTAAGTTCCAAGCTCTCATTTGGTTGAATGAGTTTATATGACTTAGTTCATGAATGTTTCTAACCATCCTAATGAATTTCAAGCGAGAAATGACAAGCATAATAAAATTTACGTTGAAACTTACCCACGGCGGCCCGCGCCGCGCCTTATGAAACTTATCATGTTCTTCCCTGTCAATTGTTATCATTTCCATACCAAGTGTAATATTTCGTGTGTTGGTCACTGGCTCCCAGAGCCATCGTGGACTCCTTTTTGCTTTTATTAGACGAGGCCCTTTCAGCGCGAGTAGCGAGCCCCGCTGTAAGTCCTCGCCTAACATTGTGCCCAGCACAGCTTATGAGAATGTTTTCTTCTTGGCCGCAATGGTCCCGTGGCCCCGGGTTACCGTGCGGGGAAACTCTACCTTGTCGACAAGTTGTCCATGACCGTGCAAAGACTATTTTTCTTCTTTTAGTTATTAAGACATAGCCTACATTCTATTTAAAAACTCAATCATTTTATCGTGCCCGTGCCCTTGCATTCAATCTTTAATCCGCAACAACACTATCGATTTACCTAAGAAGGGGTCGAGAAGAGAAGGGTCAGCCACTCACCTTGAGTTTACTTCGGCGAGAGAACTTGTTGGTCACGCTAGACGTCGCCTACGCGATTACCTGAAATCGCACAAGCAACCGATTAGAACACTGCATTATTCAAGGAGTTCGATAGGAAATGCGAGTTCGAAATGCAAGCCATGAAAACCATCGAAAACATTCACGAAAACGCATTCAGAAAACAAAGCCAAAACCAACGCAAGCGGCGTGAAAAGCAGAGCAACGGGAGGTCTCTCCCGACTCAGCCGCAGAGTCAATCCTCGAGGCGCAACCCGCTGAATATGGGACTTGGTTCCGAAGAAGACATTCCATAACGAGGAATGGATCTTAATTCAACCGTTCTCGTTCGATCGACTCGGTCGATCTTGACCTATCGGTTCCGACCGAATCGATAGCGACAGTGTTCCTTTCTCGCGCACCCCGTGGACAAGTACGGGGCATGATGTAGGGACGGGGCACTATATATATAGAGTCTATCTTGTCTCTCAGGAACGCACATTTTGACGAAATGTTTCACAGAGAGAGAAGAGAGAGCTTTTGTGTAGGCGCCACTTGTGAATTCTCAGTTTTCCGAGGAGTCCGTCCATGAGCAGATTGGCAGAGCATTTCAGAGTTCTTTTGAACTTGCTGGTTCCTGGAAGCTGATTGTGTGGACAGATCTAGCTTTGAGCACCGGTTTTCTAAACATCCCAGCAGGCTTTCTCCGATTACGAAAATCTTTTTAGATTTTTCGTTTGTCACCTTTATGAAAATCTTCTTATATTTTTCATTTTCAGAATCCTCCTAAGATTTCTGTTTTGCACCTTCTGCTGAAGTGCTGCAATCGAATCACAAGAGTTTTCTTCTGATATTCACATCCAGGGACTAACACTATATGATCCAATCAATTGCGTAAGGCTCGCGGTAGCAGCAAAATCGGAGAAAGTATACAGAAAAGATAGTTCTTTTCTATTATATTAGTATTAGTTAGTAATTTTGGTTCGGTGAGTCCTTTCTTTCGTGATGAACTGTTGGCACCAGTCCTACATTGACTCGACTCCATTTACAAGTTAATCTTGAACACAAAAATGACCTCGGATTCCTTAGCAAGTGGGCCTTGATACAGAAAGATATCCTAAGCTTGACTCTCGAACAAGTTTGCCATTGCTAGCGTGTTACAAAACAAGACCAACACCCGTTGCTTTTTTCTTTCTCGAGCTACTCCCAAGCGTCATAGTGCTTATGTCTTGCTCAATAATTTCAAGCTCGAGTTAATGTAGGCTCGATGCTCGACTCTGCCTCACTAATTTTAGGCACAATGGATTTCGAGTTTGAAAAAATTTCCAAACTTAACTTGTCTCGACTAAATTGCGGTCCTATATGGTATGGTTCAACCACACGAATCATGTACGACTAAATTGTGGTTCTATGCGGTTAGGTTAAACCACAATACATGTACAACCGGTTGGTCTGATCCTTTGGGCTGTTTGAATAGTCAGACTATAAATATAAATTTGTTTTGCATCCACTTGGACCATGGCAGTGTATTTCGGACCATCTGGACTCGAAAACGTATGTTTGTTTTGTTTTGTTTTATTTTTTAAGTGGGCTAGTTCTTTGAGTTTTATGAAATGCCCAAAAAATGAAAAAGTTTTATGAAAAATCCAACGCACAATAACATTTCATCGCGTGCCCAGAATTAGCAAAAAATATATAAAGAGGGTTCAGAATGACCTTTTTGCCCTTCCTTCTAATTTATTAAAAATACCCACGAAACTACTCTTAAAAAAATGTTTCGATACTTCATCTTCTTCCATACGCTGCTCACTTTCGAATCTAGGTTTTCTCCTCAAAAATCTTCAAAAACTCATCAAAAAATTTTGAAAAGACTGAGACAAACGACAAAAGTGCTAAAACGGAGGTCCAAACATCATTTTTTTACGATTCTAAAATTTCGAAAGGTCGACAATTAATAAAATTGTTTATCTTAGGCTCCTTGAAGATACGTTCATTTTGCGACAAATCGGATCTCGTTTCGACCTCTCAGTCAAAAGTTATGGTCCTCCAAAGTTTCAACTGACAATAAAATGCAGGAGAATGGCCATTCTCCGTGTTAGAACACGAAGAATGTTAATTTCGCATGAGGGTGGTCATTCTTCGTGTTAGTAACACGGAGAATGGTATTCTTCGTCTTAATTTACATAGAGAATGGTCATTCTCTGTGTTAGTAACACGGAGAATGGCATTCTCCGTCTTAATTTACATGGAGAATGGCATTCTCCGTGCTAAATTACACGGAGAATGGCCATTCTCCGTCTTAATTTACACGGAGAATGACCATTCTCCGTGTAATTTAGCACGGAGAAAGGTCATTCCAGTATTAAAACGCAGGAGAATAGCCATTCTCCGTATTAGAAATACGGAGAACGCCATTCTCCGTATTAAATAACATGGAGAATTCCATTCTCCGTGTTAATTTACACGGAGAATGGCCATTCCTAGTGTTAAAACGTAGGAGAATGACCATTCTCCAGTGTTAAAACGCAGGAGAATGGCCATTCTCCGTGTTAGAAACACGAAGAACTCCATTCTCCATGTTAAATAACACGGAGAATGGCATTCTTCGTGTTAATTTACACGGAGAATGGCCATTCCTAGTGTTAAAACATAGGAGAATGACCATTCTCCGTGTAAATTACACGGAGGATGGCCATTCTTCGTGCTAAATTACACGGAGAATGGTCATTCAAATGTTAAAACACAGAAGAATGGCCATTCTGGCCATTCTCCGTGTTAGAAACACGGGAATTGGCCATTCTCCGTGCTAAATTACACGAAGAATGGCCATTCTCCGTGTTAAATGACACGGAGAATGGTCATTCAAATGTTAAAACACAGGAGAATGGCCATTCTCTGTGTTAGAAACACGGAGAATGGCCATTCTCTGTGTTAGAAACACGGAGAATGGCATTCTCCGTTTTAGTAACACGGAGAATGGCATTCTCCTTGTTAAAATGCAGGAGAATGACTATTCTTCGTGTTATATCGACGGAGAACAGTTGACAAAAACCTAATTTTTTATTTTTTTGTTTTATGAAAAAAAATTAACATGAATAAAGATTCAAGAGTTTTTGTTCTTCTTTCAAAACGATGCTAAAACTTATGGAAAAGAAGAATAAGATCTTCTCTCCATAATTGACCTAATTGTCGGAGAAGAAGAAGAAGAAGAAGATGAAGATGAGCGATGATCGGAGTTCGACTAAAAAAAAACTTGGTGAACTACGAACGATCTTTGCGATCTCTGCTGAAGATGTGAGCAATGGAATTCAGATCTCTCGTGAAGAAGAAGAAGAAGAAGAAGAAGAAGAAGACGACGAGAATCGCAATCAAATCTGAGTTTGTGCGGAGGGGTAGTTATGGTATTAATTTTGTAAATACAGAGCATCTAAAGAAAATCTTGGAATACTTAACGTAAAAATATATAATTATGGGCATTTCAGAAAACCCATCCTGCGGGTGGATTTTTCATAAAAACTAACCCCGAAATTGGGTTTCTCAGCAATTTCCAGTAAAAGAAATTATGTCTAAGACCAATAAATAGACAATAATAATGCATTTTGAAGTAATTAGAGTTTACATGCATCCTAAAACTTTGATGATTATAATTTCCAAAAGAAATATAGGATAATTTACTATTTTTATCCATTAAGTTGTGTATAAGCTCCTCTAACATTTTACATTTTTTTGTTCACACCCACAATGAAAAGTTTAATTGTTATGGACCCCCTGTCATATAAATACATATACATAGTCAATTATGACTTATACATGTGTACATTAATAAGAGAATTATGAGGGGTCCAATCGCTTGTAGCTCATGTGGAAAGTAACAAAGACACCAAGCGAGACCGACATGGTTCAAGTCTCCACCCGTAAGAACGTGTAGATGTATGTGTTGTAGTTAAAAAAAAAGAGGATTACGAGGGAGTATAGTACGAATCGGAAGATGATGATGATGATTATATTAGTATTATTTTAAAAAAATGTAGTTGGGAATAAAATTATGAGAATATCTCTACTATTATAATGCGACTCATGAACGGCTCAAAAGTGAGATGTCCAAGCCATTTGTAATACCCAACCATATAATTTATAAAATTACGGAAGATTATAATTTTAAACCTTTTATCTGTTATTTGTAACCAAATATTCCTTTTTATTCACATATATCCGTAACAAATTATAATTAAAATATAACTATAATTTTAACAAATATTAATATATATATATATATATATATATATATATATATATATATATAATCATAATTCATATATATATTAAATATTAAAATAATATTAGAAAGAAAAGAAAAAATATTCTACGTGCAACGCACCTGAATTTACTAGTTTCGGATAAAAGAAAAAGTTCTTGTAAATATTTTATGCTTAAATAAAAGCCATTTATGGTGGGATTTGAAGGACACTGAACCAAAAATGCATATAATACAATATGTACAAAAAGTCACAAACGTTACGGCAGGCACCGTGAAAAAGATCATTTACACAAACTATTCCTAAGTTTATGGTTTATAACATGAGATACCTATATTTTTAACTAATAACACTGACCACCCCCATGTTTTATGTCTATACCCGGAGTACCCTGCTTTAAAATATAAATATAAAGTTATAACGCTAACTATCGTTATTTTTATTTTATTTTTCTAAAAGGAGGGATGATCAGTATAATTAGTTTAAAAATAGGGGTAACATGTATTATAAATCTAAAACTTAGGGATAGTTAAGTTCAGGGTGTAACTCGGTTCGGCCGAACCGGACCGTGCCCAAAAAAATCGAGCCCAACTGGGCCTGGTCTGGGCCCAGCTCGGACCGGTGGCAGCAGCGGGCCGGGCCTGGCCTGGCCCGGTTCGGAGGAACCTAGCCCAGCCCGGCCCAATGACCCGGCTTGGGTAGGGCTGGGCCGGGCCGGTCCGGTTCGACGGGCGGGCTGGGTCGCGGGCTCGGGCGGGCCGGTCTTTTTTTTTTGAGGTTTTTTTACTGGATTTAAATTTTTTTGAGCTTTCTTTTTTAAGGTTTTTTTGTTATTTTGTGTTTTAAATTTATGTTTTTTTAGTATTTTTTTATTTTTTTGAGTTTTTTTTTTCTTTTCTAAGTTTTAATTTTATGTTTAAATTTTTTTTCTTTTATTTTGTTTTATTTTTCCCTCCACTTTTATCTGGGCTTGGGACCGGCAATGCAAGTTTTGCTTGTCATAGGCAGAGTTAAAAAAATTATTTCAAGTTTTTTTTTTAATTTTAAGCTTTTTTGTTTTGTTTTAAATTTGTGTTTTTTTTTGTCTTATTTTAGTTTTAAGTTTTTTTTTTGTTCCAAGTTTTTTTTTTTTTTTTTTTTTTTTAAGGTTTTTTTGTTTGTTTTTTGTTTTAAGTTTTTTGTTTTGTTTTGTAAGTTTTCTTTCTTTCTTTCTTTTGTTTTTTGTTTTAAGTTTTTTGTTTTAAGTTTTTCTTTTTAAGTATTTTTTAAAAAGTTTTTTTTGTCATACATTTCAGTCATTCTTCTTCCTCGGTTCAGAAGCTTCACCCATTGTAAGCGATTCGAAGTCCAGCTCTTTGATGTTAGCAGCTTCATCTCTCTTGTTTTGGATTCTTTTTTCTGCTAAAATTCAATATTGAACACATACACAAGCTTCCAAGATATCTGGCTTCAACCGGCTCCTCTTTACGCTCAAAATTCTTGCTTCTGCACTAAAACATGACTCCGATGCAACCATGGACACCGGGACCATTAGTAGATCATGTGCTTTGGTAGAAAGTACATGAAATCTTTTGTCGTATTTTTTCCACCATTCTAAAATTCTGAAGTGATTTGAAGATTCATCTTCTCCTTCATAAGAACTTAGATATAAAGACAACTCTTGAGTGGGTTAGGAAGAGTGTTTTTGTTTCTTCCTTTTTAGTATACGACTGGCGTGGTCGACTATTCCAAAGCTACTTCTAGTACTCACTTGAGTTGGTCGGGTCGACACAACATTGTCTTCATAAAGTATTATTAATCTTTCTAACACTACCTTTAGTTCTACTTTCAAGTCAATAACATCAAGATTTTCTGCATAGTCATCTAACAAAGCCTTTACACCCTCTAATTTGATCGTAGGATCAAAAATGGAAGACAAACAATATAAAAGAGGTACATCACTCCAGTATTTAGTGAATTTAGCTTCCATTCTCTTTACAACATAGTCAAAATTTAGAACATTTCTATATTTAAAAAATAAGTAAGACATGTTACAAAGTTTCTGTAAAGCTAAACAAGAAGTAGGATAATAAACACCAGAAAGAGTACATGTAGCATTGTAAAAAGTTCGTAAAAATTCACAAATATAAGAAGCAACTATCCAATCATCTTCAGTTACTTGATATTCAAAATTCTAATCCATATTACAAAAATATGTAATAGCATCCTTAAATGGAATTGCGGATTTCAACATTAAATCTGTCGAATTCTATCTATGTGGTACATCCTTAACAAATCTTCTAAAACGAATACTAAAATGTGCATATGTGGCTTTAAAAGTTTGTTGCCTACTTGGAGACGTGTTCAAGCTGTGTAAACAATTTCTAAGAGTCTCTAAATATGTACTAAAAATTCGAGACATTCTTTTACAACTAAGTTAATAATCTGGCAAGCACACCTGTCACGACCCGCACCCTGTTTAGGGGCACGAGAACGTGGGTACGTCCAGCCTACGCCGCAGTGTCGGCGGTAGAACGCTGTATAGGTCATCTATAACATCTAACAACAAGATATATATAAACCTGTCATCTCCGCACAGAGGTATAATATAACATCTCTACTATATAATCCCAATCACAAGTCTAAGAAAGATAGAGCACGATATGGAATCAGATAAAAGGAAAAAATTGAATATAAATAGAGTTATCACACCACATAAAATAAATGTCCAACACAAATAAATACAAGTCATGAATATAAATAAGTCTCAACTAACAATCGGAATAATTCGATACAAACTGAAAGCTATAAAGTACTAAGCTATAACTAAGCACACTCTACTGGGCTAGGTCCTCCTTTGGCTGTTGTGTACCACCCTCATGAGCCTCATAGAAGGTAGGACAATCATCTATATCATCTGTAATATTTGTCAACATATCCAGTCAGGATGGAACGAGCACATCACCTCTAACAGATCAAAATAATTGACAAGCGCTATAAGTATGAAATAATAATGAAATTCTTGATGATCAAGTTATAGAGGTAACGTATAATGAAAAGACAAGTATATAAAGAATATATGAGAACATGCAGATATGTAATAATGGTAAACCTGTCATACAAGGTATGTAATAGACAACTTAGAGGATTTGTGTTTTGACCAGTGCTTTAAAATACCAATTTGTCATGTGAACGGCTAGAGGGATCTGGCAAACCATACACCTACGTGTGTGGCCGCTATTATTCATGCAAGATCAACGGGATAGAAAGGGTATGTTCACATGTCTCCTAGGTATTTCCTCGCCCGAGTACACATGGAATCCAGGTTCTTCGACACGCATTTCATTATTCGTGATAGATGCATTAGTCATAATTTACATTATTCGTGATAGTCATGAAACCACGCATCTCCAGTCAAAAAATCTATAAAATACCAATCTGTGAGTCTGTCATGTCAGAACCAAGATAGAACACTAGTATAACATGCATCACATGATACATCAACATAATAAAACTATCAGAGAATGTACTCGCCTGATACCCTAAATGACTGATATAAATAGATGTCCAAACTGATGTCACAGAGTCCTAATTAGAGCAACACATGTTATAAAGAGTTCAACTTGAAATAATAGAAATTTACAATACAATCTACATGTTTCTAAGTCAATCTAGGTTAAAGTCAACTCTTGGTCAACTCTAAGTCAACTCGGGTGTACCTTGGGTCAAACTAGGAGTCAAGGTTAAGCTTCTAGGGTTTTGGATAAACATAGATTAGTGGTCAACATCTATGATACTTAGGATATATTAATATATATATATATACATACCATATATATCCTTACCCATATAGTAACACCCTAACACATACATATAGATATCATATATCAAGTATATACATATCCTCACTATGAACCATAACATATATCTATATACTCTCATAATATATATAGATACTATATAATCCAAAAATATATATACCTATCTATATAACTCTTCCACAATCTAACATCACCTACTTAAACTCAAACACTTAGACACTAACCCACTAACACTAGGACACCATATCAACCTTGGTCATATTGGCATCCCAGTACCAATACCTTGGTTGGAATCCAATACCTTAACTTGGGTAAACCTATACCTTACCTTGATATCTTGATACCTTACCTTGGTATCTTGATACCAAACCTTGGTCATAAGGTAAACTAATCATTTACCTTGAAGGTAAAGGTAATTCATATTTACCTTATGATACTAACTTCGTATCATGAGATACCAAGATACCCCTCAAATATCTAATTAACTAACTATCTAATGTACTAACATAACATCTTAACTAATATCTAATATATAACCTATAGAGACTAACTCGCTAACATACCAATATCTAGAACTAACATAACCTACTAACATATCTGTCACGACCCGCTACCCAAATTGTTTGGCCGGGCCGAGTCATGTCCAGCCTACGCTTGAGATAAAACGTAGTAAGCTGTTCTAAAAATAAACAATACAAGACCAAAGTGCGCTAACATTTCTATTTGTCATATTGAGTTAAAACATCACAAACATAAAATCATCTAGTATATGAATATGTTCCAAATACAAAGCCAAAATATAAAACTGGATACAGGTCCAGTAAAAAAATACATAGTCTAAAACATGTCTGCTCTCAAAAGTCCCGAGCAACTAAACAAACTAGACGAGTTTTTTCGTAGGTACATTCTCGTAAGGTAAAGCCTGATCCTCCATGACAACCCCATAATAGGAATCACATAGCAATTCCTCCTCGGTAAGTATACCTACAACGTTATCCTGTCAGGACGGGAGCAAGTACTGATTCTACAAACTAAAATATGCGAAGCATGAAAAGAACAGCGGTGTAATAAACAGGAATCATGGCATATCACAATCTATCATGGCAAGGATACATATGTCATAGCGATAGATGTATATGTAATATTTAAAATTGGAGGAGGTACGTGATCGTCAATAGGTGTACAATGTACTGTGGCACATGTAAATAAAATATAATTTCGTACAAGTGAATAAGGCGATAGATGTACATACGCTACGGTGCGATAAATATATAAAATGCAACCTTGCTCGAGTTCGTATAAAGTATGTGAAACATGTCGAGATATTCCAGAAATGACTTGCAGTTTAAGTATCGGTATTAACATGGTTTATACACAGTTCATTATATGCAGTAAATAAAGTTCGTAGAGGTACTTGCCTCGTGCAAAGCAAGGGTAGGTATATGAAGTTATAGATATCCGATGTCCCATCACTGTAAAAAAGATATATAAACTTAGTTTTTTATACTAAGCTGAATACTAGGACACTAGTGGTGTGACACGACTTTTCTGACTGGACACCTAGACATGTGCTGACTTTAGCATAGGAGACCAATGTGGGATGACACAATACCTAAAACAACTTTCTAGGCTCTCTATACCAAGGTGGGGTAAGGTCCAACACCAAAATATTCCAAAATCACACATAACTTCGCAAGTCGTAATTTATTCAATTAATAAATCAGATTGTACACTATGTTCCAAAAATTATTAAGATAGGTAAAAGCTCAAATATACATAAAATAAAGTACCAAAATGATCCTTGTTAATCAAAGAAATTTATATTAATTTTTCTGGAATTTATAAACCCTCATAGATATTTATTAAAAATTAGTAAACACAAGTACCTTAAAAATGAGTTCTGTTTTCCTATTTTTATAAAATGTCAAAAGTACTAATTAAATTTTGAAAAACTTATATTAAATTAGCTAAATTAACATAGTATTTAAAAAAAAAATTCCTAGATTTTTACAGCATTATTTTACATATAAAAATTAAAATACAGCAAGTTACAATTTCTGAAAAATAAATAATTAATTATTTAATATTTTATCCACGTATACGAAATTGAACCAGCATCCAGATACGGGACCCAAAGCCAGAAATCAAGTCGATATGACTCGTACAGGTCTTGAATATATTTAGACTCATTTAAGTCTACAAAACCCATGCTAGGTCTGGACTTAAATGGCCTTAATTAACAGAATACATAAAAATAAGAATTTAAATATATAGACATATGTATATTAAAATATTATAATAATATTTTAATGTAGTAAAATATACTTAGCCATAATATTTAATAATAATAAAATAACATGTAAATTTTACATATATTAAAATATAGCATAAAATCATATATACATAGAAGTACATATATATAATTAGTATATAAATATGTATGTATATATATACAATAATAATAATAATAATAATAACATATATACATATATAAGGAAATAAATAAATATTTATTTATTTATTTATTTATTTATTTATATAAACAGTATATATATATATATATATATATATATATATATATATATATATATATATATATATATATATATATATATATATATATATATATATATATATATATATATATTGAGGGTGTCCACTTCTTAATGGTGCTTGGAGACGTGCCTCCAAGGGGGCTCGAACCCGCGCCACTGCATCGGGGTGCTCTACCGTTCCCAACGGGCTACGGTCACGGGGACTATATATATATATATATATATATATATATATATATATATATATATATATATATATATATATAACAGTAGAGTACATAATATACATACATATATATACATATATAATATATACATATATACCCAGCCCAATAGGCTAATGGGCAAAACCCGACCCAATGAACAGTAAACAAACCCAAACCCATTAGTAAACGGGTTTAAACCCAATAACACAAAATCAAACCCGTTAACCCATTAAATAAACTCGTGTCCTGACAGTTAGGGACACGAGAAATGAACCCGATACTGAATCCTGTGTCCACCGTGATTGACACGAATCTGACACGAATTTTTTGTGTCCAAGCACACTACTGGACTCCTCGACACTGGACGACCTCACACACGTGTACACGAGACACGACACGAACCACAGGAAGAATGACACGTATGTGTCCGGCGAGGAGATGCTGTCGGGGTTATTGCACGGCGGAGGAGGCATCGGGGTACGTCAGAAAAAATATAGCCGAGTTCGTCTCGTCAAGACGAACTGATTGGTGGTGGTCGGAGGTGACGACGATGGCCAGAACGTCGGCTAGGATAGATCTAGGGTTCCAGCGATCGAACGGGGAAGAGAAGGCTACGGTGGAGGCTAGGTCGGTCGGGGTGGTGAATGGGGTTATGGTTTTGGTCGAGGGAGTTTTTATATGCCGAAAATGGGGATTAGATTAGGGTTTCGATCACAAATTTAGGGATTAGGGTTAGGGTTACGGCGAGTCGGTCGAAAAGACGACAAACCGAAGGCGGTGGTCGTCGATGGTCATTTTGCAAAAAAAAAACCTGTAGTTACATAATTTACAAAAAACCCCACCGCCTTACTAAATGTAAATTTCCAATTTGCAAATCCTATTCCGCCGTGTTCTGTGCAAATTATAATTTGCACAGACAATTCAAAAATTACAAACCGACTTAAAAATAATCTAATAAATTACAAACTGCTATAAAAATAATTTAAATAATTACAAAATGATATTTTAGGTTTTAAAAACTATTTAAAAATAAATTAAAAATTCTAGAAAATTCCTAATAATTATAATAAATTATTTTAAGGCTAAAATAATCATTTGTAACTAAAAATCCTTAATTTAAACTAATTAAAATATTAGGGGCTTACAAATCTTTCCTCCTTGAAAATTTTTGTCTTTAAAATTCACAAGGATAGAGGTCTCTACAATCATTCTAACATAGCAAGCAATTAAAACAATGACTAAGGCTACTATTAAGACTAACCTCTAAGGTATCAAGTGGGAACGGATGGTTCCCTCGCGGCTGGTAGGTCGAACAAGTAAGTCCCTCATGTCCGACTCCCTTTCCCAAGTAGATTCTTCCGGAGAGTGACGGCTCCAAGCTACTCAGACTAAGGGTATGACTTTGTTCCTCAGCCTCTTCTTCCTTCGGTCCAATATCTCCACTGGCTGCTCGGTAACTGCAAGACTCGGTCCGATCTCCAACTCTGAATGATCCAGCACATGGCTGGGGTCTGGAATGCATCTCCTCAGCTGAGACACATGAAAGACATCGTGAACTCCTGCTAGGTTGGGTGGAAGTGCGACCCTGTAAGCTACCTCTCCGATCCTGCCGAGTATCTCGAACGGTCCAATGTATCTAGGGCTCAACTTGCCGCCTCGTCCGAATCGGATCGTCCCTCTGGTGGGTGATATCTTCACTAACACCATATCTCCGTCGGCGAACTCCATCGGTCTACGACTAGCATCGGCCCAATGTTTCTGTCTGTCCTGAGCAACTCTGAGTCTGTCTCCGATCATCCTGACCTTCCCTGCTGCCACAGTGATCATCTCTGGCCCAAGCATAACTCTATCTCCAACATCATCCCAAAAGAGCTGTATACGGTATCGTCGTCCATATAGTGCCTCGAATGGAGATATACCGATGCTGGCTTAGTAGCTGTTGTTGTATGAAAACTCTACCAAGTGAAGATGGCTCTCCCGTGATCCGCCGAAGTCCAGCACACAAGTCCTCAACATGTCCTCGAGCGTCTGAATTACCCTCTCGGACTGTCCATCGGTCTATGGGTGGTACGCTGTACTGAACTTGAGCCGACTGTCCAACTCCTCCTGCAAGCTCCTCCAGTAATGGGATGTGAATCTACTGTCCCGGTTTAATACGATGCTCACCGGTACTCCGTACAAGTGAACTATTTGCTGCATGTATAGCTCCGCCAACTTCTCGGAGGAGAGCCCCACCTTGAAAGGTATGAAGTGAGCACACTTCGTCAACCTGTCAACGATAACCCATATGGCATCCTTCCCTTCTTGGGAATGAGGAAGCCCTGAGACAAAGTCCATCGTAATATGTTCCCACTTCCACTCGGGAATAGGTAATGGCTACAATAGACCAGCTGGCCTCTGACGCTCCGTCTTGACCTGCTGGCAAACTAGGCACCTTGAAATAAAGCGTGATATATTTCTCTTCATCTCGTGCCACCAAAGATGTTCTCGCAAGTCACGGTACATCTTGTTGGCACCAGGGTGAATAGAATATCGTGATCGGTGCGCCTCTTGCAAGATCACCTCTATCAGCTCGCCCTTCGGCATGCATAACCGGCTGCCGTGCTTCAAGGATCCATCCTCTACTACGGTGAAGTCATCTAGCAATCCAGCTAAAGCCTGAACTCTGAGTCTGCGGAGGCTCTCATCTGTAGACTGAGTCTCCTTGATCTGTTCCATCAGACCTGACTGAATGTCTAGCGCCATCATCTGTGTCGCTGATCCTGGCCGAATTATCTCAATACCGAGTTTCTCCATATCCTTTCGTAAATGCCGATCTATCATCAGATACCATGCCATCGGATGCCTGCTCAGCGCATCCGCTACCACATTTGCCTTTCCGGGTGATACTGTAAATCAATGTCGAAGTCCTTCATCAACTCCAAACATCTTCTTTGTCTCATGTTCAGCTCCTTCTGCGTGAATACATACTTCAAGCTCTTGTGGTCAGTAAAAATTTTCACTCGCTCTCAGTATAAGTAGTATTTCCACAACTTGAGTGCAACGATCACCGCAGCTAACTCTAGGTCGTGGGTAGGATAGTTCCGTTCATGAGTCCGTAATTGCCTAGATGTGTCACGACCCGCTACCCAAATTGTTGGGCCGGGCCGAGTCATGTCCAGCCTGCGCTTGAGATAAAGCACAGTAAGCTGTTCTAGAGATAACAAGATAAGACTAAATGTGCTAACAGTTCTATAAGTAATAAAGAATCATAAATGCTCCAAACACAAAAGTCATCTCATAGAATAGTGAGTCCAAGTATAAGTCCGAAATGTAAAACTGGATACAGTTCCAGTTACAAAATATGTAGTCTAATACATGACTACACTAAATATCCCAAAAAACTATACAAACTAGGCGAGATTTCCTGCAAGTACGTCCTCGTAAGACAAAGCCGGGTCCTCGGCGGTATTCCCATAATATGGGTCACAGAGCAACTCCTCCTCGGTAAGAATACCTACAACGTTATCCTGTCAGGACGGGAGCAAGTACTGAGTCTAACAAACATATAATACTGATCATGTGATGAAAAGAAATGACATATCATGTTTATCCAGTTTTAGTTACATTTTATCATGGCAATAATTTATTGTTTTTAAAGTTTAAAACTGTAGTAGGTGAGTGATCAGTCAATAGGTAATCAGGATGTACAGCGGTACATATCAATTTTCTGAAGTGTACATACGTACACTTAACGGCATCGGTGTACATCCATACACAAATACGGGACCAGACATACGACACAGATACATATAGAATGTAACGGTGCTCGGTAAATACATACAGAGAAGGGGGTCATGATCACGTACACTACTAGCAGTTTCCCCTTAACACGTTATTTAAATATGTGAGAGATATGAAACTATCCTAAACATGGTAGAGACTGAAAGTAATACAACATGTGAAGTTTTAACTTGCTACCCCAAGGATCAGCATTTAACATGGTTGAAAATTCACAGTTTTATGGTTATAGCAGTATGTAAAGTTTATAGAAGTACTTACATTTAGCAAAGTAAAGCAGCGATAAAAATACTATAGATGCCTGGTAACTCATCACCGTAGAATAAATACATAAACTTAGTTTTTATACTAAGTTAAACACTAAGACACTTAGTGGTGTAACACGACTTTCTGATTGGACACCTAGCCAAATGGTGACTTTAGCATAGGAGACCAATGTGGGGTGACACAATACTATAACTAACTTTCTAGGGCCTTTACACCAATGCGGGGTGAGGTTCAATACGGCTATAACTCAAAATAATACAAAAAGTTACAAGTCGTAATTATTCAATAAATAAATCAACTGTACATTATATTCCAACAATTTTTGAGATAGACAAAATGCTCAATTTTACATAAAATAAAATACCATAATGATCCTTGTTAATTATAGAAATTTATTATAATTTTTTTGGAATTTATTAACCAGTACATGTATTTTACAAAAATCAGTTTTCATAAGTACACAGAAAGTGAGTTCTGGTTTCATATGTCAAAACGGTGGCAAAACTGTAAATTAAATACTGTAAAAATTATGCTAAATTAGCTAAATTAACATAGTATCTAAATATTATTTTTCCAGAATTTTAACAGCAAGTAAAGTATTTTTAGAAATTCAAAAACAGTATGGTACACAATCTGAAATTAAATAATTAATTATCTGCGTATTTTGTCCATGTACATAATTTGAACCAGAGTTCAAATACAGGACCCAAGGCCATGAATCAAGTCCAATATGACTTGTACAGGTCTTGAATGTGTGAAAATACATTGGAGCCCAAAAACCCATGCTAGACTTGCACACCAAATGGTTGAAGTAATAAAATACAGGATTTTAAATAATAATAATATATATTATTTTTAAAGTGGTGAAAAAAATATACTCAAGTCACAAATATATAGATAAATTAACCTTGTGAAATTTTACATAACAATATTTTGTATAAGGTAGAATTTTTAATATATATATATATATATATATATATATATATATATATATATATATATATATATATATATATATATATATAATGTATACACAAAACACATATACAAAAAAAAATATATATATATATATATATATATATATATATATATATATATATATATATATATATATATATATATATATATATATATATATATATTATATATATATATATATATATATATATATATATATATATATATATATATATATAAATATATATATATATATATATATACTTATATAATAAAATACTAAATATATACATATACATATATAAATTTTTTTTTTATATATACATATACATATATAATTACTGTATATATACATATATAACAGTATATATATATATATATATATATATATATATATATATATATATATATATATATATATATATATATATATATATACAGAAATATATTTTTTTTACAGAAATACATATATACATATATATATATATATAATAACATAAAATAAAACAAAACAAACCAAAAAGAAAACAAAACAAAAGGGAGGGGGGGCTCAAACTCGGCCCAGGGGGGTCGAGTTCTTGGGTGCGGTCGGGCTGGCCGGGGGTCAGCCCGAGCTTTGTATTAGGGGTAGGGTTCGGGTTAGATTTATTTAGGTTTTAGTGAATGGGTTTTAAACCCGATAAAACAAATTCTGTGTCCTGACAGTTAAGGACACACGAGTCTCGTGTTCGTGCTAAGCACAACACGCACGGTTCGAATCCTTCGTGTCCAGACTTACCATTATGTTCGTCAGGACACAGCGAGTCATATACACGTGTACACGAGACACGCACGACACAGTTTGAAGTTGTTACTCACGTGTCCGGCGTCGGGGAGGGGTTTCGAGCGTGCTGACGGCGGCTAGAGGCGTTGTGGCGGTGGCGCTCGGGTGACGCTCGACTTAGCTCGTCGTGGCGAATCGAATAGTGGTGGTGGATGGGGGTGATCGCCGATGGGGAGGTGGCGCTGGGGTCCGCCGAAGTTAGGGTTAGGGTTTAGGCTCGTCGGGGAAGAAAGGGGGTCGGGGTGGTCGTGGGGTTGTGCTAGGGTTTGGGCTTAGGGTCTGGGGGTCATCTATAGGGGGTTTAGGTTGGTCGAAGTCGACTGGGGCGGCCGGAAATGGCGAAAAAGATCGGGGTCGGTCGTCGGCAGCTGGCGGTCGTCGGGGGTGGGTAAGAATAGATTTTGCGGTTAGGTCCCTAGGAATTATGTATTTACAGATAGGTCCCAATTATAACTAAATGCAAATAATAATTTGCATTCCGAACTTAAAACAATTAATTAATTACAAACTGATATTAAAATAAATCTAAATATTACAAAATGATATTAAAACATTTTAAATAATTACGAAGTGGTATATTTTGATTTAAAAACTATTTAAAAATCATTTAAAAATTCTAGAAAATTTCCTAAAAATCATAATAAATTATTTTAAAGCTAAATAGGTCATTTGCAACTAATTAACACTAATTAAATTAAATTTAAAAAACAGGGGCTGACAAGTCTTTCCTCCTTGAAAAATTTTGTCCTCGAAATTCACAAGGATTGAAGTCCCTACAATTTTCTAACATAACAGACAATGCAACAAAAGACTAAGGCTATGATCGAAACTAACCTCTAGGGTATCAAGCGGGAAAGGGTGGTTTTCTCGCAGCAGTTGGGTCGAACAAGTAAGGATATTTCTCCCTCATGTCCGACTCCCTCTCCCAAGTAGATTCACCCGGAGAGTGACGGCTCCAAGCTACTCATACTAAGGGTATAACCTTGTTCCTCAGCCTCTTCTCCCTCTTGTCTAATATCTTCACTGACTGCTCAAAAACTGTAAGGCTCGGTCCGATCTCCAACTCTGAATGATCTAGCACATGACTGGGGTCCGGAACATATCTCCTCAGCTGAGATACGTGAAAGACATCATGACCTCCTGCTAGGTTGGGTGGAAGTTCAATCCTGTAAGCTACCTTTCCAATCCTGCCAAGTATCTCGAACGGCCCGATGTATCTGGGGCTTAACTTGCCTCCTCGTCCGAACCGGATCGTCCCTCTAGTAGGTGATATCTTCACTAGTACCATATTACCGTCTGCGAACTCTATCGGTCTGCGACTAGCATCGGCCCAGTATTTCTGCCTGTCCTGAGTTACTCTGAGCATGTCTCTGATCACCCCGACCTTCTCTGTTGTATCCATGATCATCTCTGGCCCAAGCATAACTCTCTCCCCAACATCGTCCCAAAAGAGCGGTGTACGGCATCGTCGTCCATATAGTGTCTCGAAAGGAGACATACTGATACTGGCTTGGTAGCTGTTGTTGTATGAAAACTCTACCAAGTGCAGATGGCTCTCCCATGATCCGCCAAAGTCCAGCACGCAAGTCCTCAGCATGTCCTCCAGCGTCTGTATCGTCCTCTCGGACTGCCCATCTGTCTGCGGGTGGTACGCCGTACTGAACTTGAGCCGACTGCCCAACTCCTCCTGCAAGCTCCTCCAGTAGTGGGACGTGAATCTGCTGTCTCTGTCCGACACGATGCTCACGGGTACTCCGTGCAAGCAAACTATCTGCTGCATGTATAGCTCTGCCAACTTCTCGGTGGAAAGCCCCACCTTGAAGGGTATGAAGTGCGCACACTTCGTCAGCCTGTCCACGATGACCCAAATGGCATCCTTCCCTCCTTGGGAACGAGGAAGCCCTAAGACGAAGTCCATCGTAATATGTTCCCACTTCCACTTGGGAATGGGTAACGGCTACAATAGACCTGCTGGCCTCTGGCGCTCTGTCTTGACCTGCTGGCAAACTAGGCATCTCGAAATAAAATGTGATACATCTCTCTTCATCCCGTGCCACCAAAGATGTTTCCGCAAGTCACGATACATCTTGTTGGCACCAGGGTGAATAGAATATCTCGATCGGTGCGCCTCCTGTAAGACTGCCTCTATCAGCTCTCCCTTCGGCACGCACAATCGGCTGCCATGCCTCAAAGATCCATCCTCTGCTATGGTTAAGTCGTCCAGCGATCCAACTAAAACCTAGGTTCGAAGTCTGCGAAGGCTCTTGTAACCCCTGTTTCTCAATTTTTTTATATTTTATTTTATTGTGTTTGAAAGTAATTTATTTTTGAAACTTTGTAAAAAGATATTTACTATTTTTTCTGTATTTCAAAATGTAGTTTGTAATTAACGGTTTAAAAGTACTATTTAGTTTTAATAAATATTTGTTCTTAAAATTTTATTATTGAAATTATAAAGTTATTATTATTATGTTTGGATTTTTAAAACAATATCGGTTTCGAAAATAGTTTGAAAATCATGATTATTTTTGGAGCAATAAAAAGATTTAGTAACTTATTTTGAATAAGATTTAGATTTATAAAATATATTTTACCTTATTTGAAAACATCAAACACTATTTAAAATACTTATGGTGACTAATTGTGGCATTAAGAAGTATCTAATCTAGATTTGAAATATTATTTGATTTAACGATTTATCTATTACATGATTTAAATTGCTTTGATAAACATTAAATTTATCTTAAAGTTATTATATTGAATTTGATTTGGATTTAGATTTGGATTTGAATTCATCTGATTTGGATTTAAATAATTTATTTGATTTAAATTTATTGAGAGACTTGTCCGTTAGAAATCCTAATCCTATTTGAATCATATCTAGTATTAGATAGATTATTTCTTATTTGAACTAATCATATTCCTATCCAAATTAGTTGGTAATCCTAATCATATCTTTATTGATTGAGTTCTAATCATATCCTAATTCACTAATTGCTTTCCATTATCTATATATATTGAACCTATAAAAATAAATCATCTCTCATACCTTCTTTTCCAAAAATTTTCTCTTTTTTCGTCATAATTATCCCAAATTCGTCATAAATTCAGCCTTCCTTTCAAATGTTTTACCAACTTCGAAGGGCCATAACTTCTAACTCCGGACTCCGTTTGACCTCCAATTTTTTTTGTTGTAACCATCTCGAGGTATATTTTTTGAATATAAAATTTATTTTCAAATAATTTTAACCTAATTTTTTGGAAAATTCGTGGAGTGTCAGTTGTCCGAAATTTGATACGTTTCGGTGTTTTCGAGATTCCGGGAGAACCAGGAATCGAAATCACGATCCGTTTGAAGTTTCGGAACGCTGATGAAAAAGTACACATTATATATTTTTCTCAACAATTTTCCAAAATATTTTTATTTTTTGTTTTTATTTTAGAGGCCTGTCTCATCATCTAAAATCATCTTGCGTAGCTTTAACTTCTGAGACTATTTCTGTGTCGACATGACAATATCGTGCCAGTCAGCTTTAAATCAAACCGAGGCAAGTATCACTATGACCTATGTTTCCTTTATTCTATACTGTATATATATTCGTGTCGTCGCTTCACTATTACTCCCTTATGATTTGTGTTGTCATTGTTCATGATTACCGTTGTGCACGAGAGTTAGAATCTTTAGGATACATATATGTTCATCTCTTACTTATTATTTTCTATTGTTTACAGTTTATCGTATTGCTAATATTTATCGTAATGGACATGTATTGTGAGTGAGTCAGGCGGAGGAATATAACAAGTAAGCATGTGGTCAACGAATTGAATACAGATCCCCTATACATTGATTGCATAATATCAGTCATGCACCACACGTATGACTGACGGATATCCCAAGCCGTCTACATGCTGAAGTTGGTATTCTAAAACACACAGTACACGTGACTTAATTATTGTTGCTCTATTGTCTATTGTTCTTCTTTCGTCAAGTCTACCTTCTTATTGTCATCATGTCTTAGTGGTATGTCAAGTCTACCTTCATGTTGTTATCATGTCTCAAAGGTACTTTCTTATTATACAATGTCATGCCTATACTTATCTTCAGTTAAATTTCTTTTATCATTCCTTCATGCTTGTATACTATATTGTGTAATATAGTGTTATGGTAATCTTGCTCCAATCCTGACTGGATATTTTTTTTCAGTTGACAGATTCTTGATGACTTGCTCTCTTGCTTTGGATTTCTTCGGGTGGAGTTAGAGACATCTTGGAGGCCAACCATAGATTCTAGCTAGAATAGTCATATGTAGCGGGTTTGTATCAGTATGCAAATTTGAATGTATTATTGGAATTGTAATTAAAATAATTATTGTGAATGAGCAAAATAGAAATATTTGTTGTACTTGAGATTTAAATTGAGCCCAGACAGCGTACAGCGTACTACCGCCAATGCTGCGGCGTAGGCTGGACTTGGCCACGTACTCGTATCCCGAAAAGCGGGAACGGGTCGTGACAAGTTTTTATGGTGGCCCATGCAGGTCAGTTTTCGCAAAATTATGCGAACTTGTGGTAGTACCTAATTAGTCGTTCTACTGCAAGCCTGCGATTAGGATGCTCATTCACAATTAGGTTGATTTGATTTTTTAAAAATGACGAGGCCTAGGACTAGGTACACCGTGGGTAACCCATAGAATTATTTTGAATTGATTGTATGGGTAGTTAAGGTTGTTACATAGGCTACATGATTAAGGTGGTGATATTCGTTGAATTTTGAGATGTCCTATTTGATGAAGTTGAAATTGTGATTTGATAAGTGACTCTAATCAAAGATGGATAGAATTCTCGATTGATAAATTGAATATTTTGGTTACTGTTGAAGATGAAATTTTTAGCTTTTGGTATTCTGAGGTTTAAATTTCTATATGATCGAGAATTATTGATAAGGTCGAATATTTAATTTTTAAAGGAAATAATTTTGATTTGATCAATAAAATTGAGGTATGATTTGAAAATTTATGGAATTTAAATTTTTGAGGAGATTATGAAAATGTTGAATTTTGAATTTAAAATAAAATTGAGGAATTTAAAATTTTGTGAAGTTAGATTTTGAAGATATTTATCAAGTTGGATTAAGGGTTGTGAATTTGATAAGATGATATTCATGATTGCTACATCACGGTATTAAATTGAGTTAGTGATTAAAAAAAATGATTGAATTTGAGAATTTTTTTTTTAAATATTCTTGAGGATACGAATTTATAAGATTGATGAGTGATAACTTAGATGTCATGTAGGTAATACTCCTCCGAACTATATCCATTGACAACATTCTTCCATCCTTCTTGATCAATCTTCCTATTAAGAAAAAAGATATTAGTTTTATCTCATTGATCATTATTCCTTTTTAAGTTTTTCTATCTTTTCACCTGACCAACCAAGTCTATTTTTCTTTCATCCTTAAATTTCGAGGACGAAAATTTTCTAAGGTGGGTAGATTTGTAACCCCTGTTTCTCAATTTTTTTTATATTTTATTTTATTGTGTTTGAAATTAATTTATTTTTGAAACTTTGTAAAAATATATTTACTATTTTTTCTGCATTTCAAAATGTAGTTTGTAATTAACGGTTTGAAAGTACTATTTAGTTTTAATAAATATTCGTTCTTGAAATTTTATTATAGAAATTATAAAGTTATTTATTATTATGTTTGAATTTTCAAAAAAAATATCGGTTTCGAAAATAGTTTGAAAATCATGATTATTTTTGGAGCAATAAAAAGATTTAGTAACTTATTTTGAATAAGATTTAGATTTATAAAATATATTTTACCTTATTTGAAAACATCAAACACTATTTAAAATACTTATGGTGACTAATTGTGGCATTAAGAAGTATCTAATCTAGATTTGAAATATTATTTGATTTAACGATTTATCTATTACATGATTTAAATTGCTTTGATAAACATTAAATTTATCTTAAAGTTATTATATTGAATTTGATTTGGATTTAGATTTGGATTTGAATTCATCTGATTTGGATTTAAATAATTTATTTGATTTAAATTTATTGAGAGACTTGTCCGTTAGAAATCCTAATCCTATTTGAATCATATCTAGTATTAGATAGATTATTTCTTATTTGAACTAATCATATTCCTATCCAAATTAGTTGGTAATCCTAATCATATCTTTATTGATTGAGTTCTAATCATATCCTAATTCACTAATTGCTTTCCATTATCTATATATATTGAACCTATAAAAATAAATCATCGCTCATACCTTCTTTTCCAAAATTTCTCTCTTTTTCGTCATAATTATCCCAAATTCGTCATAAATTCAGCCTTCCTTTTCAAATGTTTTACCAACTTCGAAGGGCCATAACTTCCGACTCCGGACTCCGTTTGACCTCCAATTTTTTTTTTGTAACCGTCTCGAGGTATATTTTTTGAATATAAAATTTATTTTCAAATAATTTTAACCTAATTTTTTGGAAAATTCGTGGAGTGTCAGCTGTCCGAAATTTGATACGTTTCGGTGTTTTCGAGATTCCGGGAGAACCAGGAATCGAAATCACGATCCGTTTAAAGTTTCGGAATGCTGATGAAAAAGTACACATCATATATTTTTCTTAATAATTTTCCAAAATATTTTTATTTTTTGTTTTTATTTTAGAGGCCCGTCTCATCATCTAAAATCATCTTGCGTAGCTTTAACTTCTGAGACTATTTCTGTGTCGACATGACAATATCGTGCCAGTCAGCTTCAAATCAAACCGAGGCAAGTATTACTATGACCTATGTTTCCTTTATTCTATACTGTATGTATATTCGTGTCGTCGCTTCACTATTACTCCCTTATGATTTGTGTTGTCATTGTTCATGATTACCGTTGTGCACGAGAGTTAGAATCGTTAGGATACATACATGTTCATCTCTTACTCATTGTTTTCTATTGTTTACAGTTTATCGTATTGCTAATGTTTATCGTAATGGACATGTATTGTGAGTGAGTCGGGCGGAGGAATATAACAAGTAAGCATGTGGTCAACGAATTGAATACAGATCCCATATACATTGATTGCATAATATCAGTCATGCACCACACGTATGATTGACGGATATCCCAAGCCGTCTACATGCTGAAAGTTGGTATTCTAAAACACACAGTACACGTGACTTAATTATTGTTGCTCTATTGTCTATTGTTCTTCTTTCGTCAAGTCTACCTTCTTATTGTCATCATTTCTTAGTGGTATGTCAAGTCTACCTTCATGTTGTTATCATGTCTCAAAGGTACTTTCTTATCATACAATGTCATGCCTATACTTATCTTTAGTTAAATTCCTTTTATCATTCCTTCATGTAGGGCTGCAAATGAGCCAAGCCGTTCGCGAGCTGCTCGAAGCTCGGCTCGATAAAAGCTCGTTTGAGCTCGGTTCGTTTAGTAAACGAGCCGAGCTCAAGCCTCATTTTCGAGCTCGTTTAATAAATGAGCCAAGCTCAAGCTTAGAAGTACTCGGCTCGTTTGAGCTCGCGAGCTAGCTCGTTTATGAGCTTGCGAGCTGCCTCGTTTAGAAGCTCGTTTAGGAGCTTGCTTAGAAGCTCATTTGTTCTTTGTTGATATATATATATATATATATATATATATATATATATATATATATATATATATATATATATATATATATATATATATTTGTGTGCATTATATATTTATGTCCTTAATAATTGATATTAAGAAACTTTTTAAATTAAAATTTATAAATAAATTGTTAATTCAAACCTAACTAAATTGAAATCGAGCTCGTTAAGCTTGAAATCAAGCTTAATCAGCTTGAAATAAAGTTGAGCGAGCTTAAAATCAGGCTTAACGAGCTTGATTTTGAGCTTATCAAGCTTGTTTATCAAGCTTGAATCAAGCTTGCTTATCAAACCAAGCTCAAGCTCAAACCAAGCCAAGCTCAAGCTTAATATAAACAAGCTCGAGCCAAGCTCAAGCTCTAAATTAAAAAATTTATCAAGCTCGAGCTCGAGCTTGAGCTCGATTAATTTTAGTCAAGCCAAGCTCAAGCTTACAAAAGCTTGGCTCGGCTTGGCTCGTTTGCAGCCCTACCTTCATGCTTGTATACTATATTGTGTAATATAGTGTTATGGTAATCTTGCTCCAATCCTGACTGGATATTTTTTTTAGTTGACAGATTCTTGATGACTTGCTCTCTTGCTTTGGGTTTCTTCGGGTGGAGTTAGAGACATCTTGGAGGCCAACCATAGATTCTAGCTAGAATAGTCACATATAGCGGGTTTGTATCAGTATGCAAATTTGAATGTATTATTGGAATTGTAATTAAAATAATTATTGTGAATAAGCAAAATAGAAATATTTGTTGTACTTGAGATTTATATTGAGCCCAGACAGCGTACTACCGCCGATGCTGCGGCGTAGGCTGGACTTGGCCACGTACTCGTATCCCGAAAAGCGAGAACGGGTCGTGACAGCTCTTATTTGTAGATTGTGCCTCCCTGATCTGCTCCATCAAACCTGACTGAATGTCGAGCGCCATTATCTGTATCATTGATCCTGGCCGAACTATTTCGATACCGAGCTTTTCCAGATCCTCCCGTAAATGCCGGTCTATCATCAGATACCATGCCATCGGATGCCTGCTCAGCGCATCCGCCACCACATTTGCCTTCACGGGGTGATACTGTAAATCGATGTCGAAGTCCTTCATCAACTCCAACCATCGTCTTTGCCTCATGTTCATCTCTTTCTGCGTGAACACATACTTCAAGCTTTTGTGGTCAGTAAAGATTTCCACACGCTCTCCGTATAAGTAATATTTCCATAACTTGAGTGCAAAGATCACCGCAGCTAACTCTAGGTCATGGGTAGGATAGTTCCGCTCATGGGTCCGTAATTGCCTAGATGCATAAGCAATCACTTTTCCATGCTGCTGTAGGACACATCCTAGCCCCTTTTCCGAAGCATCGCTGTATATGGTGAAACCTCCAGATCCTGAAGGTAATGTCAAAACTGGAGCGATCGTCAGCCTCCTCTTCAGTTCCTCAAACGCTGCCTGGCAGTCCTCTGACCAAATGTACTCTGCATCCTTCCGCGTCAGCTTTGTTATGGGTTCAGCTATCCTAGCAAAGTCTTGGACGAACTTTCTATAATAGCCTACTAAACCCAAAAAGCTCCTGATCCCAGAAACTGACGTCGGAGCCTTCCATGTCTCAACTGCAGCAATCTTCCTGGGATCCATCGAGATCCCCTCTCCAGTAACTATATGACCGAGAAACTCCACTCGGTCCAAAAAGAACTCGTACTTCGACAATTTGGCAAACAATCTCTCCCTCCTCAGAATCCCCAAAACTATCCGCAAGTGTTCTGCGTGCTCCTCCGGTGTCTTCGAGTATATCAGGATGTCGTCGATAAATACTACGACGAACTTATCCAGATACAGGTAAAATATCTTATTCATCAAATTTATAAAGACAGCTGGCGCATTTATGAGACCAAATGGCGTCACCAGAAACTCATACTGCCCGTACTTAGTGTTGAACGCCGTCTTCTGGATGTCTGCAGCCCTGACTTTCACCTGGTGGTAACCGGATCTCAAATCTATCCTGGAAAACACTTTCGCCCCACTCAACTGGTCGAACAAATCATCTATCCTGGGCAGAGGATATTTGTTCTTAATGGTGATGGTATTCAACACCCGGTAGTCAATACACAACCAAACGGTACCATCCTTCTTAGGCACAAAGAGCACTGGCGCTCCCCATGGAGAAGCACTAGATCGAATGAAACCCTTTTTCAACAGGTCATCAATCTGCTCCTTCATCTCTACGGCCTCCTTGGGGTTTACTCTATAGCAAGCCCGGGATACTGGTAATGAACCGGGTACTAAATCTATGGTGAACTCCACATCTCTGTCAGGCAGAACTCCTGGAAGATCCTCTGGGAATACATCCATAAACTCCCTAATGATAGGGTATGGCGGTGCTAACTCCCCAACTGTCGCACAACAGTTCGACTTTAGGCTTATCTCCGGCCCTGTCCTCCTGACACTGAATGGTGCTGTGCCTGGAGGACTGAACAGAATACTACCCTCATGACAGTCTATAGCTACATGGGCATAGCTAAGCCAGTCCATCCCCAATATGATATCATACCCGGGGAGTGGCATCACAAAGAATCATCCCCTGAACTCTCTCCCGGCTATAGTAATAGAGCATCTATAGATAGCTCTAATAGGCACTGGTCCTCCTCCCGTCATTTACTCTACTAATCTACTCGGTAGGTGTAGCTACTAAGTGGTGTTTATGCAAAAACTCTAATGACAGGAAGCTATGAGATGCACCGGAATCAAACAAGCATAGAGGTAGAAAAGTATGCAAATAAACATGACCTGTGATGACGTCAGCCAAATAATCTGGCTCTGAAACCTGCTCCGGCTCTGGCTCAAGGGCTAGACTATAAGCCTTCCCCTGGGGTCCCTTCTGCTGCTGCAGATGTTGCCCAAACCTCTATTGCTGAGTCGGAAGCGGACCTCTAGTCTTCGCTACTAGGCAGTCTCGAAGATGATGGGTGGCAGACCTACAAGCCAAACACTGCCCCAACCTCTTCCTACAGATGGTAGTGTCGTGGCCTACCCTCTTGCAGAATACACAAAAACCTCCCTTCTGCTGCTGCCGGGGTCCTGGGGCTCTAACTGGCGGGGTCGGGTGATGTGATGTGGGAGGACGGTATGTCTGCTGGTGTGGCGTCGGTGCTTTCTGCTGGAAAGCCGGACGCTTGGACGGTCCCTCGAGGTGTACAGAAGCCGACCTCTTACAAGACTGAAGTCGCTCCTCTATGCTCCGGGCCAACTCTAGGCTCCGGTAGTAGTCAGTCGTACCGTTTGCCACTATAAGAATGCCAATGTCTGGAACTAGACCATGGCAAAACCTATGCGTCATCTTCTCTGGGTCTGCAATTAGACTAGGAGCGAAACGGCTCAGTCGACTAAACTCTGCCGCATACTCATCAACAGAACGGTTCCCCTGCTTGATGTTCTGGAATCGTAGCCCCATGGCTACCCTAGCGGTGGTCGAGAAGAATTTCTTCTTGAATTGGGTCTTGAACTGATCCCAAGTGGCCCTCCCTCTCGCAAATAACGGCTCATTCCGGAACCAAACTCCTGCCAAGTCTATCAGCAGAAATATCGCTGCCTCGACCTGGAGGTCATCCGGTATCCTAACTCCAAGGAGTTTCCTCTCTACCGAGTCTAGCCAGTCATCTGCTACTACTATGCCCTCAGTCCCTGAGAACTCCTTGGGGTTCAGACCCATGAAGTCCTTGATCGTCCCCGCTCTCTGCCGTGGCTCTACAGGTGGTGGGACCACGGTACGTTCCTCATAACGCTCCATGCTCTGGCGAAGTAGGGTGGTCTGCTCATGATGGGTTGTTAGGAACCCCTGGATCAGAGTGAGCAGTTGGTTCCCGTCGAGTATGACGGAAGCCTGGGTAGGTATAGTAATAGGGGGTGGTGGAAGTATCGGGTCCTGCTGGGACTGTGAGGTGGAAGGTGGTGGAGGCATCTGGGTTGGTGGATTTGTGGAGTGGGGGAGTATAGTAGGTGGAGGTCCATCGGTCAACTGGTCAGCTGACTGGATAGGGAGTGTGCCATTCTCAGGTGTGACATACTGGGATGAACGAGTAAGCACCATCTAAAAATAAAAAGGACTTATAAGGACTCTTTTTAAAGTAAACAATTTATAGACAAGAAAATCTAATCATAATAGCAAGCATGCGATGTATTTTCTATGTTGCGATCCTAGTATTCCTCTAGGTGTTCTAAGCGTCATTCCTAATGTTGTCTAATTACCTTAAGTTCCTAATTGCAGGCATGCTTGGTACAATAACGTAACCAAACAATTTAGTTGGGACCTGCATGGGCCACCACTAAAAATATGTCACGACCCGCTACCCAAATTGTTGGGCCGGGCCGAGTCATGTCCAGCCTGCGCTTGAGATAAAGCGCAGTAAGCTGTTCTAGAGATAACAAGATAAGACTAAATGTGCTAACAGTTCTATAAGTAATAAAGAGTCATAAATGCTCCAAACACAAAAGTCATCTCATAGAATAGTGAGTCCAAGTACTAGTCCGAAATATAAAACTGGATACAGTTTCAGTTACAAAATATGTAGTCTAATACATGACTACACTAAATATCCCGAACAACTATACAAACTAGGCGAGTTTCCCCGCAGGTACGTCTTCGTAAGACAAAGCCGGGTCCTCGGCGGTATCCCCATAATATAAGTCACAGAGCAACTCCTCCTCAGTAAGAATACCTACAACGTTATCCTGTCAGGACGGGAGCAAGTACTGAATCTAACAAACATATAATACTGATCATGTGATGAAAAAAAATGACAATCATGTTTATCCAGTTTTAGTTACATTTTATCATGGCAATAATTTATTGTTTTTAAAGTTTAAAACTGTAGTAGGTGAGTGATCAGTCAATAGGTAATCAGGATGTACAGCGGTACATATCAATTTCAATAATGCTAAGTCTACTACCAAATTCTTACAACCCTTTTACAACCACTCACCCATGTGCTGACATGTGGACCATAGCCCACATGTCAACAATGGGTGAAAGTTGTAAGAGGGTTGTAAGCATTTGGTTGTAACTGTAGCATTACTCTATCAATTTTTTGAAGTGTACATACGTACACTTAACGGCATCGGTGTACATCCATACACAAATGCGGGACCAGACATACGACACAGATACATATAGAATGTAACGGTGCTCGGTAAATACATACGGAGAAGGGGGTCATGATCACGTACACTACTAGCAGTTTCCCCTTAACCTGTTGTTTAAATATGTAAGAGATATAAAACTATCCTAAACATGGTAGAGACTGAAAGTAATACAACATGTGAAGTTTTAACTTGCTACTCCAAGGATCAGCATTTAACATGGTTGGAAATTCATAGTTTTATGGTTATAGTAGTATGTAAAGTTTGTAGAAGTACATGTCTTTAGCAAAGCAAAGCAGCGATAAAAATGCTATAGATGCCTGGTAACTCGTCAATGTAGAATAAATACATAAACTTAGTTTTTATATTAAGTTAAACACTAAGACACTTAGTGGTGCAACACGACTTTCTGATTGGACACCTAGCCAAATGGTGACTTTAGCATAGAAGACCAATGTGGGATGACACAATAATATAACTAACTTTCTAGGGCCTTTACACCAGTGCGGGGTGAGGTTCAATACGGCTATAACTCAAAATAACACAAAAAGTTGCAAGTCGTAATTATTCAATAAATAAATCAACTGTACATTGCGTTCCAACAATTTTTGAGATAGACAAAAAAGCTCAATTTTATATAAAATAAAGTACCAAAATAATCCTTGTTAATTATAGAAATTTATTATAATTTTTCTGGAATTTATTAACCAGTACATTTATTTTACAAAAATCAGTTTTCATAAGTACACAGAAAGTGAGTTCTGGTTTCATATGTCAAAACAGTGGCAAAACTGTAAATTAAATACGATAAAAATTATGCTAAATTATCTAAATTAACATAGTATCTAAATATTATTTTTCTAGAATTTTAACAGCAAATAAAGTATTTTTAGAAATTCAAAAATAGCATGGTACATAATCTGAAATTAAATAATTAATTATCTGCGTATTTTGTCCATGTACATAATTTGAACCAGAGTTCAAATACAGGACCCAAGGCCATGAATCAAGTCCAATATGACTTGTACAGGTCTTGAATGTGTGAAAACACATTGGAGCCCAAAAATCTATGCTAGGCTTGGACACCAAATGGTTGCAGTAATAAAATACAGGATTTTAAATAATAATAATATATATTCTTTTTAAAGTGGTGAAAAAAATATACTCAAGTCACAAAATATATAGATAAATTAACCTTGTGAAATTTTACATAACAATATTTTGTATAAGGTAGAATTTAAAATATATATATATAAATGTATACACAAAACACATATACACATATACATATATATATATACATAAAAAAATACATATATATATATACACTTATATAATAAAATACTAAATATAGAATATATACATATATAAATACTATATATATACATATATAACAGTATATATATATATACAGAAATACATATATACATATATATATATATGTATATATATATATAAAATAAATATAATATATATATATATATATATATATATATATATATATATATATATATATATATATATATATATATATAATATATAATATATATATATATATATATATATATATATATATAATAACATAAAATAAAAAAATATAATAACATAAAATAAAACAAAACAAACCAAAGGGAAGGGGGCTCGAACTCGGCCCAGGGGGGTCGAGTTCTTGGGTGCGGTCGGGCTGGCCAGGGGGTCAGCCCGAACTTTGTGTTAGGGGTAGGGTTCGGGTTAGATTTATTTAGGTTTTAGTGAATGGATTTTAAACCCGATAAAATAAACTCTGTGTCCTGACAATTAAGGACATACGAGTCTCGTGTCCGTGCTAAGCACGACACGCATGGTTCGAATCCTTCGTGTCCAGATTACCATTATGTTCGTCAGGACACGGCGAGTCATATACACGTGTGCACGAGACACGCACGACATAGTTTGAAGTTGTTACTCACGTGTCCGGCGTCGGGGAGGGGTTTCGAGCGTGCTGACGGCGGCTAGAGGCATTGTGGCTGTGGCGCTCGGGTGACGCTCGACTCAGCTCGTCGTGGCGAATCGAATGGTGGTGGTGGATGGGGGTGATCGCCGATAGGGAGGTGGCGCTGGGGTCCGCCGGAGTTAGGGTTAGGGTTTAGGCTCGTCGGAGAAGAAAGGGGGTCGGGGTGGTCGTGGGGTTGTGCTAGGGTTAGGGCTTAGGGTCTGGGGGTCATTTATAGGCGGTTTAGGTCGGTCGAAGTCGACTGGGGCGGCCGGAAATGGCGGAAAAGATCGGGGTCGATCGTCGGCAACTGGCGGTCGTCGGGGGTGGGTAAGAATAGGTTTTGCGGTTAGGTCCCTAGGAATTAGGTATTTACAGATAGGTCCCAACTATAACTAAATGCAAATAATAATTTGCATCCCGAACTTAAAACAATTAATTAATTACAAACTGATATTAAAACAAATCTAAATATTACAAAATGATATTAAACATTTCAAATAATTACAAAGTGGTATATTTTGATTTAAAAACTATTTAAAAATCATTTAAAAAATCTAAAAAATTTCCTAAAAATCATAATAAATTATTTTAAAGCTAAATAGGTCATTTGCAACTAATTAACACTAATTAAATTAAATTTGAAAAACAGAGGCTGACAAGATGCATAAGCAATCACTTTCCTATGCTGCTGCAGGACACATCCTAGCCCCTTTCCCGAAGCATCGCTGTAAATGGTAAAACCTCCAGATCCTGAAGATAATGTCATAACTGGAGCGGTCGTCAGCCTCCTCTTTAGCTCCTTAAATGTTGCCTGTCAGTCCTCTGACCAGATGTACTCTACGTCCTTTCGTGTCAGCTTCGTCATGGGTTCAGCTATTCTAGCAAAGTCCTGGACGAACTTCCTATAATAGCCTGCTAATCCCAAGAAACTCCTGATCTCTGAAACTGATGTCGGAGCCTTCCACGTCTCGACGGCAGCAATCTTCCTGGGATCCACCTGAGATCCCCTCTCCAGTGACCACATGACCGAGAAAATCCACTCGGTCTAGAAAGAACTCGCACTTCGACAATTTGGCATATAATATCTCCTTCCTCAGAATCCCTAAAACTGTCCGTAAGTGTTCTGCGTGCTCTTCCGGCGTCTTCAAGTATATCAGGATGTCGTCGATAAATACCACAACGAACTTATCTAGATACTGAAATGTCTTGTTAATTAAGTTCATAAAGACAGCTGGCACATTTGTGAGACCAAATGGCATCACCAAAAACACGTACTTGCCATACTTCGTGTTGAATGCAGTCTTCTGGATGTCTTCAGCCCTGACTTTCACCTGGTGGTAACCGGATCCCAAATCTATCCTGGAATACCTTCGCCCCACTCAACTGGTCGAACAAATCATCTATCCGAGGCAGAGGATATTTGTTCTTAATGGTGATGGTATTCAATGCCCGGTAGTCAATGCACAACTGGACTGTACCATCCTTCTTCGGCACAAAGAGCACTGGCGCTCCCCATGGAGAAGCACTAGATCGAATGAAACCCTTTTTCAACAGGTCATCGATCTGCTCCTTCATCTCTACGGCCTCCTTGGGGTTCACTCTATAGCAAGCCCAGGATACTGGAGATGAGCCCGATACTAAATCTATAGTGAACTCCACATCTCTGTTAGGCAGAAGTCCTGGAAGATCCTCTGGGAATACATCCATAAACTCCCTAATGATAGGGTGTGGCGGTTCTAACTCTCCAACTATCGCACAACAGTTCGGCTCTAGACTGATCTCCGGCCCTGTCCTCCTGACACTAAATAGTGTTGTTCCTGGGGGACTGAACAGAATACTACCCTCATGACAGTCTATAGCTGCGTGAGCATAGCTAAGCCAATCCGTTCCCAATATGATATCATATCTGGGAAGTGGAATCACAAAGAATCATCCCCCAAACTCCCCCCAGCTATAGTAATAGAGCATCTATAGATAGCTCTAATGGGTACTGGTCCGCCTCCCGTCATTACTCTACTTATCTCCTCGGTGGGTGTAGCTACTAAGTGGTGTTTTTGTAAAAACTCTAATGACAGAAAGCTATACGATGCACCAGAATCAAACAAGCATAGAACTAGAAAAGTATGTAAATAAACATGACATGTGATGACGTCGGCCAAATAATCTGGCTCCAAAACCTACTCCGGCTCTGCCTCAAGAGCTAGACTATAAGCCTTCCCCTGGGGTCCCTTCTGCTGCTGCAGATGCTGCCCGAACCTTTGCTGCTGGGTCGGGAGCGGCGGTCCTCTAGATGGTGGTCTAGTACCTGGTGCCCTCGCTACTAGACAGTCCCGAAGCTGGTAGGTGATAGACCCACAAGCTAAGCACTGCTTCAACCTCTTCCTACAGATGGAGTAATCATGCCCTGGCCTCCTACAGTATACACACAAAGCTCCCTTCTGCTGCTGTGGTCCCGGAGATCTAATTGGTGGGGTTGGGTGATGTGGTGTGGGAGGACGGTATGTCTGCTGGTGCGGCGTCGGTGCTCTCGACTGGAAAGCCTGGCGCTTGGAAGGTCCCTCGTGGTGTACGGAAGTCGGCCACTTGCAAGAGAGAAGATGCTCCTCTATGCCCCGAGCCAACTCTAGGCTCTGGTAATAGTCAGTCATCCCGTTCGCCACTAGGAGGATGCCAATATCTGGGACTAGACCATGGCAAAATCTACGCGTCATTTCCTTGGGGTCTGCAACCAGGCTAGGAGCAAAATGATTCAAACGACTAAACTTCGTTGCGTACTCGTCAACAGAATGGTTCCCCTGCTGGATGTTCTGGAATTGTAGCCCTATGGCTACTCTAGCAGTAGTCGAGAAGAATTTTTTCTTGAACTGGATCTTGAACTAATCCCATGTGGCTCTTCCTCTCGCGAATAGTGGCTCATTCCTGAACCAAACTCCTGCTAAGTCTGTCAGCAGAAATCCCGCTGCCTCGACCTGAAGGTCACCCGACAACCTAGCTCCAAGGAGCTTCCTCTCTACCGAGTCTAGCCAGTCATCTACGACTATGATGCCTTTAGTCCCCCATGAACTCCCTAGGGTTCAAGCTCATGAAGTCCTTGATATTCTTTGCTCTCGGTTGTGGCTCTATCGGTGGCGGGATCATGGTACGCTCCTCAGAACGCTCCATGCTCTGGCAAAGTAAGGTGGTCTGCTCCTGATGGGTCGTTAGGAACCCCTGGATCAGAGTGAGCAGCTGGTTTCCGTCGAGAGTGATGGAAGCCTGGGTAGGTTAACTATAGGTGGTGGTCGGAGTATTAGGTCCTGCTGGGACTGTGAGTTGGAGGTGGTGGAGGCATCTGGGTTGGTGGATTTGTGGAGTGGGGGTGTATGGTAGGTGGAGGTGGTGGTTCGGTCAACTGGTCGACCGGTTGGATAGGGAGTACGCTATTTTCAGGTGTAGCATACTGGGATGAGCGTGTGAGCACCATCTAAATAGAAAAATAAAAGGACTTACAAGAATTCTTTTAAGTAAGCAATCACAAACAAACAAGAAAGTCTAATTTGTAATAACGATCCTATGCTGTGATGAGTTTCCTATGTTGCAATCCTAGTAATCCTCTAGGTGTTCTAAATGTTATTCCTAGTGTTATCTAGTTATCTTAAGTTCCTAATTGCAGGCATGCTTGGTACAATAACATAACCAAAACAACTTAGTCTAGACCTGCATGGGTTACCACTAAAAATATGTCACGACCCGCTACCCAAATTGTTGGGCCGGGCCGAGTCATGTCCAGCCTACGCTTGAGATAAAACGTAGTAAGCCATTCTAAAAATAAACAATGCAAGACCAAAGTTTGCTAACATTTCTATTTGTCATATTGAGTTAAAACATCACAAACACAAAATCATCTAGTATATGAATATGTTCCAAATACAAAGCCAAAATATAAAACTAGATACAGGTCTAGTAACAAAATACATAGTCTAATACATGTCTGCTCTCAAAAGTCCTAAGCAACTAAACAAACTAGACGAGTTTCCCTGCAGGTACATCCTCGTAAGGTAAAGCCTGATCCTCCATGGCAACCCCATAATAGGAATCACATAGCAACTCCTCCTCGGTAAGTATACCTACAACGTTATCCTGTCAGGACGGGAGCAAGTACTGATTCTACAAACTAAAATATACGAAGCATGAAATGAACAGCGGTGTAATAAACAGGAATCATGACATATCACAATCTATCATGGCAAGGATACATATGTCATAGTGACAGATGTATATGTAATATTTAAAATTGGAGCAGGTACGTGATCGTCAATAGGTGTACAATATACTGTGGCACATGTAAATAAAATGTACTTCCATACAAGTGAATAAGACGATAGATGTACATACGCACAAATACAGCTGGATAAGTACAAACGGCGGTAAACATATAAAATGCAACCTTGCTCGAGTTCGGTAGAGGGGACATGATCACGTACTCAACTATCAGTTTTCCCATAACCCAGATTCTAACATGTAAGAGATACGAGAACAGTATAAAGCATGGTAGGTATTGAGAGCAGTATAAAGTATGTGAAACATGTCGAGATATTCCAGAAATGACTTGTAGTTTAAGTATCAGTATTAACATGGTTTATACACAATTCATTATATGCAGTAAATAAAGTTCGTAGAGGTACTTGCCTCATACAAAGCAAGGGTAGGTATATGAAGCTATAGATATTCGGTGTCCCGTCACTGTAAAAAGGATATATAAACTTAGTTTTTTTATACTAAGCTGAATACTAGGACACTAGTGGTGTGACACGACTTTCTGACTGGACACCTAGCCAAGTACTGACTTTAGCATATGAGACCAATGTAGGGTGACATAATACCTAAAACAACTTTCTAGGGTCTCTATACTAAGGTGGGGTAAGGTCCAACACCAAAATATCCCAAAATCACACATAACTTCGCAAGTCATAATTTATTCAATTAATAAATTAGACTGTACACTATGTTCCAATAATTATTAAGATAGGCAAAAAGCTCACATAAACATAAAATAAAGTACCATAATGATCCTTGTTAATTATATAAATTTATACTAATTTTTCTGCAATTTATAAACCCTCATAGATATTTATTAAAAATCAGTAAACATAAGTACCTTGAAAATGAGTTCTATTTTCCTATTTTTATAAAATATCAAAAGTACTAATTAAATCCTGAAAAAATTATATTAAATTAGCTAAATTAACATAGTATTTAAATACAATTTTACCCAGATTTTATAGCACTTATTTACATATAAAAATTCAAATACAGCAAGTTACAATTTCTGGAAAATAAATAATTAATTATTTAATATTTTATTCACGTATACGAAATTGAACCGGAGTCCAGATACGAGGCCCAAAGCCATGAATCAAGTTCGATATGACTCATACAGACCTTGAATGTATTTAGACTCATTTAAGTCTACAAAATCCATGCTAGGTCTGGACTTAAATGGCCTTAATTAACAGAATACATAAAAATACGAATTTAAATATATAGACATATGTATATTAAAATATTATAATAATATTTTAATGTAGTAAAATATACTTAGCCATAATATTTACTAATAATAAAATAACATGTAAATTTTACATATATTAAAATATAGCATAAAATCATATATACATAGAAGTACATATATATAATTAGTATATAAATATGTATGTATATAAATACAATAATAGTAACATATATACATATATAAGGAAATATATATATATATATATATATATATATATATATATATATATATATATATATATATATATATAACAATATAATACATAATATACATACATATATACATATATACCCAGCCCAATAGGCTAATGGACCAAAATCCGACCCAATGAACAGTAAACAAACCCAAACCCATTAGTAAACGGGTTTAAACCCAATAACACAAAATCAAATCCGTTAACCCATTAAATAAACTCGTGTCCTGACAGTTAGGGACACGAGAAATGAACCCGATACTGAATCTTGTGTCCACCGTGATTGACACGAATTTTCCGTGTCCAAGCACACTACTGGACTCCTCGACACTGGGCGACCTCACACACGTGTATACGAGACACGACACGAACCACAGGAAGAATGACACGTACGTGTCCGGCGAGGAGATGCTGTCGGGGTTGCTGCACGACGGAGGAGGCGTCGGGGTGCGTCGGGAAAAATGTAGTCGAGTTCGTCTTGTCTAGACGAACTGATTGGTGGTGGTCGGAGGTGACGACGATGGCCAGAACGTCGGCTAGGATAGATCTAGGGTTCCGGCGATCGAACGGGGAAGAGAAGGCTACGGCGGAGGCTAGGTCGGTCGGGGTGGTGAATGGGGTTAGGGTTTTGGTCGAGGGGTTTTTATAGGCCGGAAATGGGGCTTAGATTAGGGTTTCGATCACGAATTTAGGGATTAGGGTTAGGGTTACGGCGAGTCGGTCGGAAAGACGACAAACCGAAGGCGTTGGTCGTCGATGGTCATTTTGCAGAAAAACCCCTGTAGTTACATAATTTACAGAAAACCCCACCGCCTTACTAAATGTAAATTTCCAATTTGCAAATCCTATCCCGCCGTGTTCTGTGCAAATTGTAATTTGCACAGACAATTCAAAAATTTCAAACCGACTTAAAAACAATCTAATAAACTACAAACTGCTATAAAAATAATTTAAATAATTACAAAATAATATTTTAGGTTTTAAAAATTAATTAGAAATTCTAAAAAATTCCTAATAATTATAATAAATTATTTTAAGGCTAAAATATTCATTTGTAACTAAAAATCCTTAATTTAAACTAATTAAAATATTAGGGGCTTACAATATCAATATCTAACATACTAGATATCTAACATCAAACTATCTAACAACATATCAAATATCTAACAAAATACTAATCTCTACTATCTAACTAACACTGATACTAACAAATATTACCTAACAATAATATATATATATATATATATATATATATATATATATATATATATATATATATATATATATATATATATATATATGTATATATGTACTATATCATACATATACTCGATAACCTATGATACCTACATTCACTTAATATCCATACTATATAGGCTCATATGTTACACAAAATTCATATGTCTTATAGTCACTCTTCTACTTAAAATCAATACTGTACCAATTAGGCCTTCACTAAATTCTAGGATTAAAGTATGTTGTAGCCCTTCGTATTAGCTTTCCGAAACTTCAAACGGATCGTATTTTTGTGTACGAAAGCTCCCGGAATCGCGAAAACACCGAAACGCGTTCGTCTTTTGTACAGCTGACACTCAAACAATTCTACAAAAAGTTTTAGAATTCATTTGACCTATTAATTTATATATTTGGATAGTTAACTTCGATACGGTTCTTTCAAAAAAATGGGAGATTAATCAGAGTTCTAAGCTAAAAGTTATGACATTTCTAAGTTGCTATGGCTACTAAAAACGTGGATGAATATTATGACGAATTTGGGTTGTTTGGACAAAAGAAACACATCTCACTCTCCACACCACTCAAGACACACATCAAACCACACTCCCCTCTCCTCTAAGACAAGCACACCACTAACAACATATCCACACACATCTAAATATATAAAATATATCTAACATACCTATTATATATATACAAAATAGTCCATTATATAAAGAGACACTAAAATGACAAGTTGAGGCCAAAAATATGACATGTAGACTAAACCACTTAGATCTAACCATTGGTATCCAAATAAAACTCATTCTAACTATCCTAACTAACATCAATCCATCCTCTAACATGTCTAGAACTGAAATTAAAACACAATTAAACCTATTAGACATTAACTCAAACACATGAGGTGTCCTAATTTGAGATCTAATAAGTATGACACAAGACACAATTCTAACTTGCTTTAGAGAGCTCCAAATGGCCTCAAACTTGAATCTAAAGGGGTACATGCATGGGGGTGGATCCTATAGATTTAAAACTAACTAATATGCATAGAAAAAAAATTTAGAGGATTGGTTTTATCTATTGGAAGTGGAATCTCAACGATACTCTCAAGGACACGGCTTCGATACGAAAATCATTTCAAAATTGACACTACTCCTTGCACTTTGCTCCAAATCTTTGCTAGCACCCTCTCTTGATAGTATGGGAAGGTTGGATGGAAGTTTTGATGAAGGAATGTAAGGATTTAGAGATCAAATCAAAGAGGGAAGCTCTCTAATTTGGAAAAGAACACTTTGTGAAGGAAAAGATGCAAGATGGAATGAAATGAAAGGAAGGGAGGCTAACCTACCTACAGTGGCTGCCATCATTGCCCTATTTGGGCCTTGGGGGAAAGCCCAATAAGGCCCCTACTAAACCCCCTTAGTTAATTTTAACTTAGGTTCAAGTTTGGGATCAAAAGTGTTAAGTTTAAGCCTCTAACTTAACAAATCTAACAAGTAAAATTAGTCTAAACTTACTAACTTAATTAATGGGTTTTGTGGGCCATGACTAACTAATCTTGGGATCCCGCCTAGAGTCTAAGTTACCCGGGTCACTAACACAAGTCGGAACGAGATAAAAATCGAACCCAACTTAACAAATCCCATAAAATCAATATTAAAATATAAAAATTCCCAAAATATAAATAATGACCAAATCACAATACATCAATTTAAATATTATTAAAATAATCTAAAATTTACCAATTAATCAAAATCCTAAATAATTCAAAGTCATAAAATGACCAAAATATCCTTAGTCTAAAAAGTGGTAATTAGCTAATCTAATCACATGGGTTAGGCCTCCAAGGTCATGGTTAGTCGCTAGGCTAAACAGTTATAAGGTTACACTGGCAAAACATCAAAATCATAATGTACTAATTTAAATAGTTTTAAATTAATTAAAATTCACCATAAATTATTATTATTATTATTATTAAATGATAAATTTTTACAAAAGTTCAAAATTACCCTCATTTTAGAAAAGTGGTGGTTACAACACCTAACATGTAATAATCTACCTTCCAAAATAAGCTGAAATAGTAAAGATAATGAAGATATAGCAGAAGTATTATTACTAGCATTATCAAAAGATACAAATAACATTTTATGGTGAATACCAAAGTCGCGCACGTGTTTTGAAATAGAACTTGCAATTGCACATCCTGTATGTGAAAATTCCAAAGTTTTTAAATGGAGGATGCGCTTTTGCAACATCCATTGTAAATCTATGTAGTGTGCCGTGATACAAATATAAGCATAACTTTGCTTACTTGTCCAAATATCAGAAGTAATAGATATTTTACTAACATGCGACAATGTTTCTTTTAAAGCAACTATTATTTTTTTTAAAGTCTCTTAACCTCTTTCCTAGCAGCGCCTCTAGTAACTTAACATGAATTTTAAAAAAATGTGGCATAATCATATAAAGATTCACTTTTACCCGAAGTGAATGGAAGTTCATCAGCAATAATATATTTAGTAAATTCAATTTTATGACGAGCAGCTGAATAGGAAAACGTACTCATTGAAGAACACGCGGTACCTCCGAAACTTATCTGAGTTTGGATCGCCGGAATTGAGCTCGGGCCGTAGCAGGTATCGTAGTGTCTTGACATTGTGCCCGTGCCACCTCCCCTCTTCCATTTGTATATATGGAAATATTTCTTGCATTGTGCCGCGTACAGAACTGGTTCACCTTTTTGATCTAAAACAAGTGAGTCATCAGGTTTAATCTCATTAAGAATATAAAAAATCCTAAATCTTTAATTTTTGCTTTCTCTTTACAACATTTTGGGTATTGCTAGCAACTTCAGGAAGTGAACCAACTAAATCATCATGAATAAGATTTTGCTCAAAAATAGTATTATAAATTTCAAAAGCATTATTAGGTTGGTTTGAACCTTGTCCGGCCATTTTAAAAAGACAAATAAAAATAGAGAAACAATTATAAAGATGGAGGATATCGAAAAATAAATAAATCGAATTACTTTTTCTAAAAAAAAAAGAGATGAAGGAAAGCAAACTATTTTGTAAATATAAATTAAAGAAAAACAATTAGAAAAAGGAAGTCGTAGATCGCCGGAATTGTTTGATCGGGAAGTCGTATATCGCCGAAATTACTTGGACAAATTTATTGAAACCTTCTTGTGAGCTTGATTTTTTTTATTGGAATGAATTATTTGTGTTTGAAAAATATGATTCATGACATATTTATAGAATTTTTTTGAAGCCAAATGACTCCCCTACCCTCCAAATAGAGTTGTTGTAGACGATTTTTGGTCATTTTTTCCAAAATGACCAAATAGTGGAAACATTTTGATAAATGGGGGGCCAAACATTCAAAAAAAAATCAAAAAAAAAATCAGAAAATCGGTTCATCCGGGCCGGACCGAGCCTACCGTTTGAAAAAAATAAAAAATAGCCCAGACCGGTCCGGGCTGGATTCGGGCTCGGTTTACTGAACCCAGCCCGGACCAGTCGGATGGTGGGCTCGGGCGGGCCGGGCTAAAAGGCAGGCCGGGCCGGGCTTCAGGGGAGCGGGCTTGGGCGGGCCCGGGCCGGTTCGCGGTTAACCCGGATCGGATGACACATTGTTAAGGAGCTGTTTGGATAGATGTAACTCTTTGGAAGTGTAAAAGTGACACTTATATCATATTGAATTACAGTGCACTTGCAGCAAGTGGCACTTTCCAAAATGTGTTTGGATGTAATACTTTTTATCTCCTGTAAGTGGAAGAAAAATGGATTTGGTGTTTGGATGGTTGTTGAAAGTGGAGAGAAAAAGAGTTCGGTTGTTTGGATGATTGTTGAAAGTGGATGTTGGTAAAAAATATGGTAAATTACCATTATTTTAAACAAATTAAATTGTAATTAGTTTTTTATTTAATTAAAAATTAAATAATCTTTAAATTTATTATTAAACAACTTTTTTTCTTTTTTAATCAAAACAGATCATTTGATATTGAAAAAAAAAGCAGCTCATTTGTGAATGTCTTTCCCAAATCAAGGTCTCCCAAATCAATTTCTACATTTCCAAAGAAAACCAAAGTCTGTGCCTTTCCCCCATCACCAACTACACATCACCACCACCCTCAAATTTTTTTTTCCTTTTCCATAGCTGTTGTGGCTTCTTCTTCATCCATTCCACCGGACCACCACTACGAGAATGATGATGACAATGTTCACCGCACTCCGAATCCCGTCAACGACGCCGTCGCCGCACGTATCTCTCTCCGGTCGTCCGCGAGTTGCCGGACCACCCCGATGTTCATTTTTGCGGCTCCGCCGCCATCGTAATGGCTCCGTCTGTAGACGAGATGGGGTCGTCCACAGCAGCTATGGCTGGACCGAAACACTTAGCTTCTTCCCACGACTTCCTTCCTCCAATTTTTTTTGAGCCTCTTTCTCTTTCCTCCAGATGTATATGAGACTTTCCTCATTTTTTCCAGAATGTGAAAAGTGAACAAATGGTGGGGGACATGAACTGTAAGCCCCTGCTTTCAAAAATTATAAAATTAGTGTTAATTAATTATTAATGTCATTTTCAGTCTTAAAAATATTTATTATGATTTTTAGGAATTTTCTAGAATTTTTAAATGATTTTTAAATGAATTTTTAATACAAAAATATTGATTTATAATTTTCTAAAATGTTTTAATAACATTTTGCAATTTTTTGAATTATTTTTATATCAGTATGCAATTTATTTAATTGTTAATATATCAGTTTATAATTAATGAATTATTTTTAAATGTGTAATGCAAATTTATATTTGCACATTAGTGACTTGGGGACCTATCTGTAAATTTCTAAACTACAGGGACCTAAACGCTAATCCTAATCCTAACTGCCCCCGACGACCAGCCACGTCGTCGACGACCGACGATGGACAGCCCCCGCCATTTCCGGCTGCCCCGACCGACCTAGCACCACCCTAACCCATCTATAAATCCCCCTTCCTTCCCCAGACGAAACCCTAACCCTAAACGACCACCCCAACCCCCCTTTCTTCCCCGACGAGCCAAACCCTAACCCTAACTCCGGCGATCCCCTACGCCACCCCCACAGCGACAAACACCCTCATCCACCACCACCATTCGACGCGCCGCACCAAGCCGAGCCCAGCGCCACCCAAGCGCCACCGCGACGTCGCCGCAGTCGCCGTCCAGCACGATCGAATCCCCCCCTCCGAAGACGGACACGTAGGTAACATGACTCAAATCGTGTCGTGCGTGTCTCGTTTTCACACGCGAGACTCGCCAGGACACGGGGACCTTAGTCCAGTACTTGGACATGTAAATCGAAGCTCGTGCGTGTCGTGCATAGCACGGACACGCAGACTCTGTGTCCCAAACTGTCAGGACACAGAGTGGTATTTCGGGCTACTATGTTATTAACCTAAAACCTAAATAAAATAAACAAAACCTAAACTCTAACACAAGCCACGGGCTGACCCCATGGCCAGCCATATATATATATATATATATATATATATATATATATATATATATATATATATATATATATATATATATATTGTATATGTATATATATATTTTCATGTATATATATGCATTATTATATATACACTTTATAATTAAATGTTTCCTTATATATTTATATATATATATACTTTATAAATTAAGTATTTTTCCTCACATATATATATGTACTTTTAAAACATATGTATGTATATTTTCACTATGCATAATTTTACCATATTAAAATAATAATATTTATTTTGCACTATTACCAAATTGTATTTTTAGTGTATTTAAATTACTGCAACCATTTGGTGTCCAAGCCTAGCATGGGTTTTTGGGCCCAAATGTATTTTCACACATTTAAGGCCTGTACAAGTCATATTGGACTTGATTCATGGCCTTGGATCCTGTATTTGAACTTTGGTTCAAATTATATACATGGACAAAATACGCAGAAAATTAATTATTTAATTTCAATTGTGTGCAAGGCTGTTTTTGATTTTCTAAAAATACTTCAAGTACTGTTAAAATTCTAAAAAAATAGTATTTAAATACTATGTTAATTTGGCTAATTTAGTATAATTTTTGTAGTATTTAATTTACTGTTTTGCCACTAGTTTGGCGTATGAAACCAAAACTCATTTTCTGTATACTTAGGAAAACAGATTTTTATAAAATATTTGTACTGGTTAATAAATTCTAGAAAAATTATAATAAATTTCTATGATTAACAAGGATCACTTTGATACTTTATTTTAAGTAAAACTAGGCTTTTTGTCTATCTCTAAAAATTGTTAGAACACAATGGTCATTGGATTTATTTATTGATTAATTATGACTTGTAGCTTTTTGTGTTATTTTGAGTTTTAGCCGTATTGAATGCCACCCCTTACTAGTGTAAAGACCCTAGAAAGTTAGTTAAGGTAGTGTGTCACCCCACATTGGTCTCCTATGCCAAAGTCATCATTTTGGCTAGGTGCCCAGTCACAAGTAGTGTTTCACCAATTAGTGTCCTAGTATTTTAGCTTAGTGTAAAAACTAAGTTATTGTATTTACTTCTACAGTGACGAGTTACCGGACATCCATAGCACTGTTATCGCAGCTTATTTTGTTTTGCTTTGCTAGAGACAAGTACTTTCTACAAACTTTACATATTGTCGCATAAATGAACTGTAAAATCCACCATGTTAAATGCTGATCCTTGGGGTAGTACTTCCAGTTACTACCATGCTTAGAACAGTTTTTATGTATCTCTCACATGATAGAATATGGGTTATGGGGAAACTAGTAGTGGAGTACGTGATCATACCCCCATTATCGTACCGAGCAAAGTTTCATTCTATATGATACTGCGCCATAGGCTATTATCCAGCATTTCTGTACGGAGGTACACCTATGCCTGTACACTTGTACGTATGTACATTTCATTTACATGTGCCCCAGCACTTTGTACATCTATTGACCGATCACGTACCTGCTACAGTTTTAAACATTACATATACATCTGTCTCTATGACATATGTGTCCTTGCCATGATAGATTGTGTGATGCCATGTTTCCAGTTATTCCTCTTATGTTCGTTTCCATGTTTCATATGCTAGTTTGCTAGATTCAGTACTTACTCCCGTCCTGACAGGATAACGTTGTAGGTATCCTTACTGAGGAGGAGTTACTCTGTGATACATATTATGGAGATACTGCCGAGGACCCGGCTTTGCCATACGAGGATGTTCCTGCGGGGAGACTCGTCTAGTTTGCTTAGCTGTTTGGGATATCTAGTGTAGTCATGTATTAGGCTACATATTTTGTAACTGGACATGTATCCAGTTTTACATTTCAGATCACTTGTACTTTGGACTTATTTCTATATATGAGACGACTTTCGTGTTTGGAGCATTTATGACTTTTATTCACTTATAGAACTGTTAGCACATTTAGTCTTATCATGTTGTCTTTAGAATAGCTTACTACGTTTTATCTCAACGTAGGCTGGGTATGACTCGGCCTGGCCCAACAATTTGGGTAGCGGGTCGTGACATATTTTTAGTGGTGGCCCATGCAGGTCCTGACTAAACTGTTTGGTTACGTTATTGTACCAAGCATGCCTGCAATTAGGAAATTAAGGTAATTAGACAATATTAGAAATGACGCTTAGAATACCTAGAGGAATGCTAGGATTGCAACATAGGAAATACATCACATGTTTGCTATTATAATTAGATTTCCTTGCATATGGTTACTTACTTTAAATAAGTCCTTATAAGTCCATTTTACTTTTTATTAGATGGTGCTTACTCGTTCGTCCCAGTATGTTACCCTCGAGAATGGGGCCCTCCTTATCCAGTCAGCTGACCAGTCGACTGATACACCTCCACCTACCACATTCCTCCACTCCACAAATCCATAAACCCAGATACCACAACCACCTTCCACATCACAGGCCCAGCAGGACCCGATACTTCCACCACCCCCTATCACTATACCCACCCAGGCTTCCGTCATACTCGACGGGAACCAGCTGCTCACTCTGATTCAGGGGTTCCTAACAACCCATCAGGAGCAGACTACCCTACTCCGCCAGAGCATGGAGCGTTCTGAGGGATGTCCCGTGGTCCCACCACATGTAGAATCACGGCAGAGAGCGGGGACGATTAAGGACTTCATGGGTCTGAATCCCAAGGAGTTCTCAGGGACTGAGGGCATAGTAGTAGCAGATGACTGGCTAGATTCGGTAGAGAGGAAGCTTCTGGAAGTTAGGATGTCGGATGACCTCCAGGTCGAGGCAGCGGGATTTCTGCTGATAGACTTAGCAGGAGTCTGGTTCCGGAATGAGCCGTTGTTTGCGAGAGGGAGAGCCACTTGGGATCAATTCAAGACCCAGTTCAAGAAGAAATTCTTCTCGACCACTGCTAGAGTAGCCATGGGGCTACGATTCCAGAACATCCAGCAGGAGAACCGTTCTGTTGATGACTATGCGGCAGAGTTTAGTCGCCTGAGCCGTTTTGCTCCTAGTCTGGTTGCAGATCCAGAAGAGATGACCCGTAGGTTTTGCCATGGTCTAGTTCCAGACATTGGCATTCTTATAGTGGCGAACGGTACGACTGACTACTACCAGAGCCTAGAGTTGGCCCGGAGCATTGAGGAGCGTCTTCTGTCTAGCAAGAGGCCGGCTTCTGTACATCATGAGGGACCGTCCAAGCGTCAGGCTTTCCAGCAGAGAGCACCGACGCCACCCCAGCAGACTTATCGTCCCCCTACACCACATCATCAGACCCCGCCAGTTAGAGCCCCAGGACCCCGACAGCAGCAGCAGCAGCAGAAGGGAGCTATATGTTCTTTCTGCGGAAGACCAGGTCATGACTTCGTCGTCTGCAGGAAGAGGTTGGGTCAGTGTTTAGTTTGTGGGTCTGCCACCCATCAGCTTCGGAACTGCCCAGCAGCGAAGCCTAGAGGACCACTTCCGACTCAGCAGCAGAGGTTTGGGCAGCATCTGCAGCAGCAGAAGGGACCTCAGGGGAAGGTTTATAGCCTAGCCCTTGAGCCAGAGCCGGAGCAGGTTTCGGAGCCAGATTACTTAGCTGACGTCATCATAGGTCATGTTTATTTGCATACTTTTCTAGCTCTATGCTTGTTTGATTCTGGTGCATCTCATAGCTTCCTGTCAATAGAGTTCATGTATGAACATCACTTAGTATCTACACCTACTGCGGAGATTAGTAGAGTAATGACGGGAGGAGGACCAGTGCCTATTAGAGCTAGCTATAGATGCTCTATTATGATAGCCGGGAGAGAGTTTGAGGGGCGATTCTTTGTGATGCCACTCCCCGGTTATGATATCATATTGGGGATGGACTGGCTTAGCTATGCCCATGCATCTATAGATTGCCATGAGGGTAGTATTTTGTTCAGTCCCCCAGGTACAGCACCATTCAGTGTCAGGAGGACAGGGCCGGAGATCAGCCTAGAGCCGAACTGTTGTGCGACAGTCGGGGACGCAGCACCGCCACACCCTATCATTAGGGAGTTTATAGATGTATTCCCAGAGGATCTTCCAGGACTTCCGCCTGACAGAGATGTGGAGTTCACTATAGATTTAGTATCGGGTTCATCACCAGTATCCCGGACTTGCTATAGAGTGAATCCCAAGGAGGCCATAGAGATGAAAGAGTAGATTGATGACCTGTTGAAAAAGGGTTTCATTCGATCCAGTGCTTCTCCATGGGGAGCACCAGTGCTCTTTGTGCCCAAGAAAGATGGTACAGTCCGGTTGTGTATTGACTACCGGGCCTTGAATGCCATCACCATCAAGAACAAATATCCTCTGCCCAGGATAGATGATTTGTTCGACCAGTTGAGTGGGGCGAAGGTGTTTTCCAGGATAGACTTGAGATCCAGGTACCACCAGGTGAAGGTTAGGCCAGCAGACATCCAGAAGACGACATTCAACACGAAGTACGGGCAGTACGAGTTTCTGGTGATGCCATTTGGACTCACAAATATGCCAGCTGTCTTTATGAACTTGATGAATAAGATATTTCACCAGTATCTGGATAAGTTCATCGTAGTGTTTATCGACGACATCCTGATATACTCGAAGACGCCAGAGGAGCATGCAGAGTACTTGCGAATAGTTTTGGGGATTCTGAGACAGGAGAGATTGTTTGCCAAATTGCTGAAGTACGAGTTCTTTTTAGACCGAGTGGAGTTTCTCGGCCATGTGATTACTAGAGATGGAATCTCGGTAGATCCCAGGAAGATTGCTGCAGTTGAGACGTGGAAGGCTCCGACGTCAGTTTCAGAGATCAGGAGCTTTCTGGGTTTAGCAGGCTATTATAGAAAGTTCGTCCAGGACTTTGCTAGGATAGCTGAACCCATGACGAAGCTGACGCAGAAGGACGCAGAGTACATCTGGTCAGAGGACTGCAAGACAGCGTTTGAGGAGCTGAAGAGGAGGCTGACGACCGCTCCAGTTCTGACTTTACCTTCAGGTTCTGGAGGTTTCACCATATACAGTGATGCTTCTGGGAAGGGGCTAGGATGTGTCCTACAGCAGCATGGAAAAGTGATTGCTTATGCATCTAGGCAATTGCGGACTCATGAGAGGAATTATCCTACCCATGACCTCGAGTTAGCTGCGGTGATCTTTGCACTCAAGTTATGGAAACATTACTTATACGGAGAGCGTGTGGAGATCTTTACTGACCACAAAAGCTTGAAGTATGTGTTCACGCAGAAAGAGCTGAACATGAGGCAAAGACGATGGTTGGAGTTGATGAAGGACTTCGACATCGATTTACAGTATCACCCCGGAAAGGCAAATGTGGTGGAGGATGTACTGAGCAGGCATCCGATGGCATGGTACCTGATGATTGATCGGCATTTGCGGGAGGATCTGGAGAAGCTCGGTATCGAGCTAGTTCGGCCAGGATCAGGGATACAAATGATGGCGCTTGACATTCAGTCAGGTTTGATAGAGCAGATCCGGGAGGCACAGTCTACAGATGAGAGCCTTCGCAGACTTCGACCCCAGGCTTTAGCGGGATTGCTAGATGACTTCACTATAGTAGAGGATGGATCCTTGAGGCATGGCAGCCGATTGTGCGTGCCGAAGGGAGAGCTGATAGAGGCAGTCTTGCAGGAGGCGCACCGATCGAGATATTCTATTCACCCTGGTGCTAACAAGATGTACTGTGACTTGCGGGAACATCTTTGGTGGCACGGGATGAAGATGGATGTATCGCATTTTATCTCGAGATGCCTAGTTTGCCAGCAGGTCAAGGCGGAGCGCCAGAGGCCAGCTGGTTTGTTGCAGCCGTTACCCATTCCCGAGTGGAAGTGGGAACATATTACGATGGACTTCGTCTCAGGGCTTCCTCGTTCCCAAGGAGGGAAGGATGCCATTTGGGTCATCGTAGACAGGCTGACGAAGTGTACGCACTTCATACCCTTCAAGGTGGGGCTTTCCACCGAGAAGTTGGCGGAGCTATACATGCAGCAGATAGTTCGCCTACACGGAGTGCCGGTGAGCATCGTGTCAGACAGAGACAGCAGATTTACATCCCACTACTGGAGGAGCTTGCAGGAGGAGTTGGGCAGTAGGCTCAAGTTCAGTACGGCGTACCACCCGCAGACAGATGGGCAGTCCGAGAGGACGATACAGACACTGGAGGATATGCTGAGGACCTGCGTGCTGGACTTCGGAGGATCTTAGGAGAGCCATCTGTACTTGGTAGAGTTTTCATACAACAACAGCTACCAGGCCAGTATTGGTATGTCTCCTTTCGAGACGCTTTATGGACGACGATGCCGCACACCGCTCTTTTGGGATGATATTGGAGACAGAGTTATGCTTGGGCCAGAGATGATCACGGATGCAGCAGAGAAAATCGGGATGATCAGAGACAGGCTCAGAGTAGCTCAAGATAGGCAGAAACACTGGGCTGATGCTAGTCGCAGGCCGATGGAGTTCGCAGACGGTGATATGGTGCTAGTGAAGATATCACCTACTAGAGGGACGATCCGGTTCGGACGAGGAGGGAAGCTGAGCCCCAGATACATCGGGCCGTTCGAGATACTCGGCAGGATCGGAGAGGTAGCTTACAGGGTTGCACTTCCACCCAACCTAGCAGGAGTTCACGATGTCTTTCACGTATCTCAGCTGAGGAGATATGTTCCAGACCCCAGTCATGTGCTAGATCATTCAGAGTTGGAGGTCGGACCGAGCCTTACAGTTTCTGAGCAGCCAGTGGAGATATTAGACAGGAGAGAGAAGAGGCTGAGGAACAAGGTTATACCCCTAGTGTGAGTAGCTTGGAGCCGTCACTCCCTAGGTGAATCTACTTGGGAGAGGGAGTCGGACATGAGGGAGAGATACCCTTACTTGTTCGATTCAACCGCTGCGAGGGAACCACCCGTTCTCGCTTGATACCTTAGAGGTTAGTTTCGATCGCAGCCTTAGTCATTTTGTTGCATTGCTTGCTATGTTAGAATATTGTCGGGTCTTCAATCCTTGTGAATTTCGAGGACGAAATTTTTCAAGGAAGGAAGACTTGTAAGCCCCTGTTTTCAAAAATTATAAAATTAGTGTTAATTAATTATTAATATCATTTTCAGCCTTAAAAATATTTATTATGATTTTTAGGAATTTTCTAGAATTTTTAAATGAATTTTTAATACAAAAATATTGATTTGTAATTTTCTAAAATGTTTTAATATCATTTTGCAATTTTTTGAATTGTTTTTATATCAGTATGCAATTTATTAATTGTTAATATATCAGTTTGTAATTAATGAATTATTTTAAATGTGGAATGAAATTTATATTTGCACATTAGTGACTTGGGGACCTATCCGTAAATTCCTAAACTACAGGGACCTAAACGCTAATCCTAATCCTAACTACCCCGACGACCAGCCACGTCGCCGACGACCGACGACGGGCAGCCCCCGCCATTTCTGGCTGCCCCGACCGACCTAGCACCGCCCTAATCCATCTATAAAACCCCCCCTTCCTTCCCCAGACGAAACCCTAACCCTAAACGACCACCCCAACCCCCCTTTCTTCCCCGACGAGCCAAACCCTAACCCTAACTCCGGCGATCCCCTACGCCACCCCCACAGCGACAAACACCCTCATCCACCACCACCATTCGACGCGCCGCACCAAGCCGAGCCCAGCGCCACCCGAGCGCCACCGCGACGTCGCCGCAGCCGCCGTCCAGCACGATCGAATCCCCCCCCCCGAAGACGGACACGTAGGTAACATGACTCAAATCGTGTCGTACGTGTCTCGTTTTCACGCACGAGACTCGCCAGGACACAGGGACCTTAGTCCAGTACTTGGACACGTAAATCGAAGCTCGTATGTGTCGTGCATAGCACAGACACGCAGACTCTGTGTCCCAAACTGTCAGGACACAGAGTGGTATTTCGGGCTACTATGTATTAACCTAAAACCTAAATAAATAAACAAAACCTAAACTCTAACACAAGCCACGGGCTGACCCCCTGGCCAGCCCGACCCAACTCAAACCCGACCCCCCCGCTGGGCCGAGTTCGAGCCCCCCTGCTGTTGTTTCTTTTCTTTTCTTTTCTTTTTCTTTTTTTTTTTCTTTTTCTTTTGTTATATATATATATATATATATATATATATATATATATATATATATATATATATATATATATATATATGTATTATTATACATACTATTTTATGTATATATATATGCTATTATATATATATATATATATATATATATATATATATATATATATATATATATATATATATATATATATATATATATATATTGTATATGTATATATATATTTTCATGTATATATATATGCATTATTATATATACACTTTATAATTAAATGTTTCCTTATATATTTATATATATATATATACTTTATAAATTAAGTATTTTTCCTCACATATATATATATGTACTTTTAAAACATATGTATGTATATTTTCACTATGCATAATTTTACCATATTAAAATAATAATATTTATTTTGCACTATTACCAAATTATTTTTTTAGTGTATTTAAATTACTGCAACCATTTGGTGTCCAAGCCTAGCATGGGTTTTTGGGCCCAAATGTATTTTCATACATTCAAGACCTGTACAAGTCATATTGGACTTGATTCATGGCCTTGGGTCCTGTATTTGAACTTTGGTTCAAATTATATACATGGACAAAATACGCAGATAATTAATTATTTAATTTCAATTGTGTGCAAGGCTGTTTTTGATTTTCTAAAAATACTTCAAGTACTGTTAAAATTCTGAAAAAATAGTATTTAGATACTATGTTAATTTGGCTAATTTAGTATAATTTTTGTAGTATTTAATTTACTGTTTTGCCACTAGTTTGGCATATGAAACCAAAACTCATTTTCTGTATACTTAGAAAAACTGATTTTTATAAAATATTTGTACTAGTTAATAAATTCCAGAAAAATTATAATAAATTTCTATGATTAACAAGGATCACTTTGATACTTTACTTTAAGTAAAAACTAGGCTTTTTGTCTATCTCTAAAAATTGTTAGAACACAATGGTCATTGGATTTATTTATTGATTAATTACGACTTGTAACTTTTTGTGTTATTTTGAGTTTTAGCCGTATTGAACCCCACCCCTCACTAGTGTAAAGACCCTAGAAAGTTAGTTAAGGTAGTGTGTCACCCCACATTGGTCTCCTATGCCAAAGCCATTATTTTGGCTAGGTGCCCAGTCACAAGTCGTGTTTCACCAATTAGTGTCCTAGTATTTAGCTTAGTGTAAAAACTAAGTTATTGTATTTACTTCTACAGTGACGAGTTACCGGACATCCATAGCACTGTTATCGCAGCTTGTTTTGTTTTGCTTTGCTAGAGGCAAGTACTTTCTACAAACTTTACATATTGTCGCATAAATGAACTGCAAAACCCACCATGTTAAATGCTGATCCTTGGGGTAGCAAGTTAAAACGTCACATGTTGTACTTCCAGTTACTACCATGCTTAGAACAGTTTTTATGTATCTCTCACGTGATAGAATATAGGTTATGGGGAAACTAGTAGTGGAGTACGTGATCATACCCCCATTATCGTACCGAGCAAAGTTTTATTCTATATGATACTGCGTCGTAGGCTATTATCCAGCATTTCTGTACGGAGGTACACCTATGCCTGTACACTTGTACGTATGTACATTTTATTTACATGTGTCCCAGCACTTTGTACATCTATTGACCGATCACGTACCTGCTACAGTTTTAAACATTACATATACATCTGTCTCTATGACATATGTGTCCTTGCCATGATAGATTGTGTGATGCCATGTTTCCAGTTATTCCTCTTATGTTCATTTTCATGTTTCATATGCTAGTTTGCTAGATTCAGTACTTGCTTCCGTCCTGACAGGATAACGTTGTAGGTGTCCTTACTGAGGAGGAGTTACTCTGCGATACATATTATGGAGATACTGCCGAGGACCCGGCTTTGCCATACGAGGATGTTCCTGCGGGGAGACTCGTCTAGTTTGCTTAGCTGTTTGGGATATCTAGTGTAGTCATATATTAGGCTACATATTTGTAACTGGACATGTATCCAGTTTTCCATTTCAGATCACTTGTACTTTGGACTTATTTCTATTATGAGACGACTTTTGTGTTTGGAGCATTTATGACTTTTATTCACTTATAGAACTGTTAGCACGTTTAGTCTTATCCTGTTGTCTTTAGAACAGCTTACTACGTTTTATCTCAACGTAGGCTGGGCATGACTCGGCCTGGCCCAACAATTTGGGTAGCGGGTCGTGACATGAACTGCCCACCTTTCTTGTCACCCCCAAAATTTGACTTTCATCCAAGCAAACCAAACACTAGAACTCGTGAGAGTTCAGCCACTTCCATCAAAAATCGCAAAATCCAATCGAGTTTCTACGAACCAAACATGCCCTTAGGGCTTGTTTGGTAAGTGGATTTGGATTTTGGATTTGGAAATCCAAAATTAAAATCCAAATCCAAAACATGGATTTCAAAATCCAAATCCAAGTCCAAATCCAACTCCAACCGAGCATAGGATTTGGATTTATGATTAATAACTAAATTATAGTCATGATCAATAATTAAGCTATTAATTAATTATGATTAATTTTAGTTATTATTAATTATAAAATTAATAATTAACAATTAATAATTAATAATTAATGATTAGTTATTATTAATTATAAATTAATTAATTAACAATTAGTTAATTTTTAAATAAATAACGATTAATAAATAATGATTAATAATTAACGATCAATAATTATAAATTATAAATTATAATTAACGATTAATAATTAATAATCAACGATTAATAAATTTTAATTAACGATTAATAATTATAATTATAATTAATGATTAGTAATTATAAAATTAATAATTAACGATTAGTTAATTTTTAAACAAATAACGATTAATAATTAACGATTAATAATTAATAATTATGAATTATAATTAATGATTAATAATGAATAATTAACGATTAATAATTTTTAGTTAATGATTAATAATTATAAACTATAATTAACGATTAGTGATTAATAATTAACAATAAATAATTTTTAATAATTAACGATTAATAATGTTTAAATAAATAACGATTATTATAATTATAAAATTAATAATTAATGATTAATAATTAATAATTAAAGATTAGTTAATTTTAAATAAATATTAGTTAGTTTTTATAAATTAAATATTTTTAAAATAATAATTATAAATTAATATAATAATGATTAGTAAATTATTAATTAAATTATCATAAAATATGATTCTAATCGTGATTAAAATATTATTAATTAAGATTATAATAAAATAATTATTAACAAATTATTAATTAATATTATAATAATACTAATAGATTATTAATTATGATTATAAATGGATATTAATTAATAAATTATTAATTAAGATTATGGTTTGATTAATAAAATTATTATAACTATGATTAATAAAGTAATAAATTATTAATTAGGATTATTATAAATTATTAAATAATAAGATTATTAATTAATAAATTATTAACTTAGAATATAATTATGATAACTAACTATTAGTTAGTTTTTTATTAATTAACTAATTTTTAACGAAATTATTAAAAACTAAATATTTTAACAAAATTATTAAAGAATAACTAATTTTTAATTTACTAATTTTTAACAAAATTATTAAAGAATAAATATTTTAACAAAATTATTAAAGAATAACTATTTTTTTCCTTCCAAATCCAACCAAATCCAAGTTCTGGATTTTGTCATACTTTCCATATCCAAATCCATCTCCAACCAAACATAGGATTCCATGGATTTCTCTCTAAATCCATAAAAATTTAAATTCTACCTCCAAATACGGTTTACCAAACAGGTCCTAAGTGTAAATAACAAAAAAAACCGGATTGAGTGGGCCGGCTCATGAAAACCTTTCATGAATAAATACGGACAAAACCTCACCTTCCTCTCGCTCCCCCATTTTATTTTCACCCAAACTCGCTCTTTCCGCCAAAAAAAGGGAAGAGCTTTGAAAGTTAGGGTTTCCTTTCAGCCATGTCTTCCAACGAAGAAACCCTAGTCGAGGAGAAAGCCCTAAATTGTAGCGGAGAGGAAGCTGACCATAGCTCCCACATCAATGGCGACTCTTCTTCGAAAGAAGCCGGGGGCTCTTCTTCTGCTCATCCCACAAAGGAAGAGGGCTCCGAGGAAGAAACCCTAGAGAGAGCCGCCGAGCTGTTCGAGAAGGGGTCGAAGGCCATCGAGGACGGGGACTACGTCGACGCCGTCGATTCCCTCAGCCGAGCCCTAGAGATCAGGTCACCCCCAAATTTCTCGATTCTTTTGTTCTTCTTCTTTTTGAATTGGATAACTCGTTGGATCTATTCGATAATTATCGCATTATGTATGTAGTTTTTTTTTATTGCATCTCACAACATTCGTTCATAGTGGGGGCGAAATGAAAGTTTTGGGAAGACCAAGTACTGTGGCGACGAGGAAGGGGGAAGGAGACAACTAAGTAGGGATGCGATCGAGCTGGGTCGAGCTTGGCATGTTAAAGCTATGATCTTTTATGGCTTGAAGTTATTGTGCTAACTTCAGGATCAAGCATGAGCTGAAACTCAAGCTTGCAAATTGTCTTCAAGCTCGAACTCGACTAGGCTTGCAAGAAGCTCGACTTGATTCGAGAGCAGCTAACATGTTGCTTGGCTCGCGCTCGAGTCAAGCTGTGTGTATTATACATGCAAAAGCCCGTGAGGCGTGGGTTGGGATTTTCTATGACATGGTTCGCAGTATCGGTATCAAGTGCCTCTTAATTGGCAGTTTTGGGGTGGCTTTCAGAGGGTTTTGGTGGTTTTGAATCAGTTGGTGTCGGCATTTTGGCATTTTGGTATCGGTGTCAGCCGATATTACAAACTATAACTTCTATATCTTATTTGCAGTAATTTCAGTTTTGGGCAGCCCGTTACACCAGTCTCTCTTTAAAAGTTATAACATTCTAAAACTCGAGTCGAGTTGAGTCCTGGTGGAGTTAATTGAGTCGAGCCAAGTTGAGATAATTTCGAGCTTGTTCACAAGCTTACCAGGAGATCTGCTACATATGTCCAACCTCAGAACCACAGGTAGGAAAAGAGCAACTAAATGATACAAGTTTCCAAGAAGAGTGATGTAATAGGAGATAAAGTAGGAATAGGTCCACCACCTACAGAATCCACCGAAGGATACATGACTAAAACTCGTGATTTGACAGATTTGGATGTAGAGAGTGGACATGATACATGGATGATAGATTTGTAGCGAGCAGATGACTAGTCATAGAAGAATAGAAATGAAATGGAAGTGGAATTGAGATTGAAAGGAAATAGAATCTTTATTGTGGAGCACTTGTCCCCAGCTTATTACCAAGATGGTAGTAGTATTGAGGACTTGATGACTTGCCTTCATTTGACCATCCCTTGGGGGTGTTTATAGTCATTTATAACATTTTCTACAAATTTATAGGAACTTTAAAAAATTACATTTTATATTCACCGTCTAGATACTTTCTACGTATATTTTTTTCTTTATTGGAATGTAAAAGGGTCTTATAAGTTCTTCTAGATATTTCTAAAATACACTATGCCCATATATGATGTCTTTTTCTAGAATAATTTTACTATAAAAGTGCATTGTCTTCTTATACGACAGAACACCGAAGAGATATAAATGGTTTGAGGCTATAAGTTCACCACCATAAGGATTCCTGCAAAAGAGAGAAAACTTAAGAGGAAGATCAACACTTCACAAAGAGAATTTTGCTATTCCAATGTTGCATTGCTTACTTAAATCTGCTTGTGTTGTGCTTAATGTCTCATATGTTACTGCAGATGCAAGTAAAGAGGAGGGTTGCAATGTGGCCAACAACCAACGTAAAACATTACCGTGTCTATATGAGATGAATCCTTAGCAATAAGATAAATGATAACTTTGCTTTTGTCGTTGATGCTATTACAACTATATAATGCCTTTGGGTTACCGTTTGAGAGATTGCTAAGTGGCCAGAATGCAGTGCTTGAGTGCAAGCGTAAATTAACTACATATTTTCATTAGAATGACTTACAAACTGTTGGTTAAGTTTATTTCAAACAGAATTGTTGGTTAACTACCAAGAACCACACAGTATCCTATCCTTTCGGGAAATACAGGTATTCTGCAGCTCTAGCCTACCTAACAAATTAAGACTCCCGTACATAGTATCTTTGCCCCTAAAATAATTTTCCACCAGATGTCCCTTTCAAGTAGGGAAAATGAGAGTGAGAAGACGTTATGGGTGGGGAATGCCAACCTTTTACTCTTTACTGGAGTAAATACTGGACACAACATGCAGTCTTCTTTCTATGCCATGCCTATGTATTGATGTTGTCACTAGTCAAGCTTCTATCAGTATATTCTCCATCTCTTACAGAGGATCACTATTTCTCCATCTCTTACAGAGGATCATTATGCTTTGTCTATGCCACTATTGCCCAGGACATTCTTGCTGTAGTCTATTCAAGGTTGTAAAAGTCACTAGGCACTAGTCGGGCTGGAACCGAGCGCCTAGCCCTCCTAGGCATCCGCCTTGTTCCAGGCGGTTCAAAAAAGAAAAAAAAATCTGCTGAAAATTGTGACATTTGTCCATAAAACCAAATACATGCATAGTTGGGTGTCGGAGGGCACTAAACGGGTGCCTAGGCGGACATCGGGCAGGCACCAGACGCCTAGAGTGCCTAGGCGGACGCCTAGACCAATTTTTATAACAGTGAGTCTATTGCAAGTTGATTGCAATTAATTTACAATTTTTGTGGTCCATGTCCATACACCTAATTCTTGGAAGAAACCCTCTTCCATGCCAAGGTCGTCAAAGGCGCAAGGCGCACTCGAGGCGCAAAGAGTCCATATCGTCCAAGGCACAAGGCGCACTTAAGGCGCGCGCCCGAGTGAAATGAGACGCAAAATAAAAAATAATAAAAGTAAAAATAAAAATAAAATAATTAACAATGTAAGCATAAAACCAAATAACATATTAAAACCAACAAAAACATGTTAACATAACCAAGTGGACTAGCAGAGCAACAATAGCACTCAAGAAAACTAACAAGAATGTGTATTTTTTCCAACATGCTTTTAGTAAATTTTAGTTTTTCAAGTTCAACTGTAGCCAAGCTTGGCAACTGTGGAAAGGGCTACCTCTCCCCTACTTGTACGAGGTAAGGGCTATCTCCTTGCCTCATTTTTTTTTTTGTAAAAAACAAAAACACATAAGGCGCGCCTTTTCTTGGTTACGTCTTGCTAAAAGGCGCACTTAAGGTGCGCCTTGAGTGCGCCCGGAGAAAGACGCCACGTCTAGTGAAGTGCGAGGCGCCCTTTTGACTACCATGTTCCATGCGTCATTGTTTTTCTTATACTGGCATTTATTCAACCTTTATATTAGCAAGAGCTACACATTCTAGCTCCTTGGTAGCAGGAGCTACAAAATCTAGCTCCTTATATTGCTAAAAGAGTAGCAGATCATTGCAATTTCTGAAAAGGCTGGCCTCCATAACCCTCACAGAAACTTTGTAGGTTTGCAGGGATATCAATGCACCCAGGTTCAAATAACAGAAACATGATATCAACGCACCCAGGTTCAAGTATATTTGGGGTGTCATCTTAAACGAATTTTATATTTTATACTTGCACGAATCCAGCTCTCAACCCATAAAATGGCATTCGACCTGCAAGGGCGTGTTGGAATATAGAAATATTTAGCTTTCAACCCTTACCAAAACTGAGTGTATATTGAGATTTAGTTAACAAGCTTGCTGGTTCAAGGAATTAAACCTGACACATTGATGACCAACTCTATTACCTCTCATCCTCATTTTGTTCAAGAGTTGCCATTCTCCCTTTTTATTACTGTATATTTTGGCTTTATAGTAGTAGCAAGAGCTACACAATTTGGCTCTTACATTGCTAGAAGATAAATCATCTTGGCTGTGTTAAAGATGACCATGTTGGTTACACAACATAGAACTCCAAGTCCATGATATGTTTGTTTGCTGCATGTGTGTTTGGTCATGTTTGATGACATGTGGGTTTCGACTCGACATGGTTGGCTAACATTTATCAAATCCGTATTTATCGGTTGTGGAATGGAGATATAATCAATAGAGTTGTCATTTAACAAGTTGTGAACTCAATACAAATGAAGCTCAACCTTATCTCTCACTCGATCACTCATCCCTTCTAGAGCCGCCACCTATGTTGACATGATTCTTTTACCAATGTTCTCGATCAGATCCAACCTCCTTCCCTTCTTCCACTCTCACCGGTTCCCTGCCAACGGCTACTGGACTTTTGCCATCTGGGCTGCAACACTCCACCGCTTCGGCACACTGCTCTGCCTTGCTGACGTTGAGGGCCTTCATTTTGTTTATTGCAGTGCCACTGTTGTCATCTTTTTTCATCAATTGATGTATTCTTTCTGTGTGGATTTTGTTTTTGGAATTTGCAGCAAAAAAAGTTGAGTGGAACTCTTTTACCATCAAAGGATTTATTTTTTCAGTATCATGTTTTGTGTGATTTTATTACAAATGAACTTTACAGTATAATGAGCAGCAGGCAAATCCAGTAAAATATTTGTCAGTTCCCATAATTCTGTATGTGATCTTGTTTATTATATCCAACAAATGGTAAAAGACTGGCATATTGTGGAGAAATGATATGAACTTGGAAACTTATCTTATTTGTGTGATTCAAAGGAAAATGTGCAATTAACTAAATCATGCAACAAATATGCAGCCCTTTGAAGTGAAGGAAACTACTGGTTGTGGATGTATAATTTGGATAAACTTTTTTTGAGATAAATAATTTGAATAAACTTGAATTGAGTATACTGTCAATGCATACTTTCATCCAAGCATTTTTTTTTAGTTTCCAATTTATCAGAGCTTAACATGGATCTACCTGATTCCATTTGGCATGCTAGGTTTTATGGTAAGTTTCTCTCTTGCTTATTGTTACCTTGCCTAGCAATTTGGCATCAACACAAAGGGTTGACATCTGACGACAATTATGAAAATTTCACCAATTATTTTGTAGAGCTTTTTGTGCTCCATAGATGATCTTATTATTGATGGGAGAAGGCTTAGATGAAGATGATGATATATTCTTTCCCAAAAAAGAGAATGAAGTGGTAGAAGCATATTAATTGTTGGGATGCATTAGAAGTGAACATCATATATAGTTTTTGTGAAAGATGAAATTAAAGAAAGGTGGGGTCACTTGTACAAATTGTTTGTGATATACATGTAGGAGAATTGAAGTAGAGCAGATTGATTTACTCTATGTTATAAGTTAGGGTAAATGTCATCCAACCTCCCTGAAATTTTGCCCGACATAGTGACACTAGAAAACACTGCTAATATTTCCCCCCATCGATTAGCCTCTTGACTTTATATTGCCATCCGAATTGGGTTATTGTTTTTGAAAGAAAAAAAATACCATCACCTTTCTTCTCCATCATCTAACCCTAACCTCCAACCCCCACGGCCATGTCAGCCGCCATAGATTGTGGCTTGTTTGTGCAGCAACATCCATGGCCAACCATGGCCGCTGCAGCGTTCTGCTGACCATGATGGTGGTTGTTGCACATGCGGCCATGGCAGATGCTGCTTGGACCATCCATGGTGGTTGTTCATCCGAATTTTATTGGTTGGTTGCATGAATGAATTTCTCCAATGGATTTTCATATCGATCCTGAGTGCGGAGGTTAGGAGTTATAGCAATTTTAGTTAAATTAGTTCCACAATTTAGCATAGCATCCAGCTCTTCTTGTAGTCATGAAGGTTCCCATTATATAATGCACTAGAAGGTGTCGTGTACAGTGTTCAGTACATTAATGGACTTTAACATATAAGCGTACTATGAAAAATCTTATGTGCTATCGTAGCTGCTTGTAATATCAGAAAAGAATTGGGTAAAACATTCCAGTTTTGTCTCTTCTCAAGTTAAAACCCTTATATGCCTTTTGCACTTTTTAATGGTTAAACAATTCTGCTCGTTCAGGGTCGTACATCATGGAGAGCTTGCTACAGAGTGTGCCATGTCATACTACAAATACGGATGTGCTCTGCTATACAAGTCACAGGAAGAAGCTGATCCACTAATTAATGTTCCTAAAAGCACTCCAAAAAATTCAGATAAGGATAATGCTCTTAATCATGGGGAAGGTAGTGGAAGCTCGAAAGGTCCTGCTAGTGATGCTGTACAAGATAATTTGTCATGCGGCAATGAGGAAGTTGAAGAAGGTACAACTACACCCTCATAAAACATGAGCTTTAGTTGTGGTTATCATATCTAATTGACCAAGTTATTTTACTGTTTCATTTGTCCTGATATCCAATTTCTTCAGTGTACAGCCAATACATGCACAGTTAGAATTGGAAAGTGAAGGTAATTGTAGATTGCCCTGAATATATTGTAGATTTTTTTTCATATCAGTCCCTTAAATCTACCCTATTTTGACTTAGGTCCCTCAGATCTTGTTATTTGCTTAGAAGTTAAGAAGTCCCCCAAATCATAGACAATTATAGTTATAAGTCTCTCGTCTCATTTTGCCCAAACGTTAACCCTACCCTTGGGTTAATTAACCAAAAGTGTCAGAAAGGATCCTTTTGAGATCAGTCCCTTAAATCTATCTATTTCGAAGCAGATCCTCAAATCTTGTTATTTGTTTCAAAGTTCCTCAAATCATAGACAATTGGAGTGATAAGCCCCTCCAGATTCTCCGTTTATGTTAGTAAAAAAATTGATTCAACCCTTGGATTAACTCCAACCAAAAGGGGGAAAAGACCAACCTAACCCTCCTTTCCATTTGACATTTTCCATTGCCTACCTATTGTTCTTGTCGGCAATAAGGTTGACGGCGGTCGAGTGGAGACAGGTTGGGATGAGGGGTTGGGTTTGACTATGACCGGAATAGGTTCAGGTAGGGGTGTGTGTGTGCGTGTGTGTGTGTGGAGGGGGTGTGGAAGGGAGGAGGAGGTGGGAAAACAGGGAATCATTAAAGGATGTAGGACAGGTTATCATTAAACATAATAATGATAACAAAAGAACTATCTATAATGGGTTACCAATTATAATACTACCGTATACTATATTTTATGGGATACTACATTCTTTTGTCTGCCTCAAAAGAATACGGTTAAATAAGTAGCATACGGGGCTCGATTGAATGGGTCACGTGTCATGTGGGTAGTAAGCTTAATGTGGGTCGTGTCCATATTTTGGGTCAACAAGTTTGGGTCAAAATGGTGTTCCCAATTCGAGTCGGAAATAAAAGTGACTTCGTGGGGTGAAACAAGCTTGGGTCTTGTGTCAGGAAGGTCGTGAGATAAAATAAAGCACAAGATGGTGTGTCTGAGTGGGACACGAAGGTCATGGGTGTAGGGTGTCTTGTCTAGATCATGCATGTGAAGTTGGTTTTGAGAAAACAACTAGTCTTGTGCTCCTAAGTTAAAAGTCATGGCAATGTGCATATGATAATCATAACTAAAAGTGGGAATGGTCAATGACCTAAATTGATCAGAAAGTTGTGTGATACAAAGATAGTGCAAGGGAACAAGTTTGAGTGGGATATGATATATCAAAATAAAGATAATCTTGTCTACTACAAACTCATTAAGAAAGTTTCCAGAGATTGACATATCTGACACTCTAGAAATCAAAGTCACGGAAAGAACATGTCTATCTACAATACTCTCTCTAGGGTGTCTACCCAAGTCTTGACACTGTCTACACAAGGCACTAACTCATCCATATGATACTTGGATGGTACCCCTATTCTAGGTTGTTCATGTCTCTCCTCCAACTAGACACTAAATTGTTGGTGTCTAAACTTCTATAACACTTGAAATACTTCGTCTCTAGCTACTAGGGTACTCCTATTCTGGTACCCGGTGCAACTCCTATCTTAACACTTATTAATCACTCTAGGGTTCTCATCTATATTTAACTATCAAAAAATCATATACAATTACTCCCTAACCATACTCTAAACTATTAACACAATACTCAAGAATACAAACTAATTGCAAGTCACCATGCCATCACACTACGAAGAACCTATAATGAAATGAGGCTCTACAAGGATCTGGACTAAAAGAACTAAAAGTAACCTTACTCCTAAGCTAATTGAGGACGGAACAGAATCTATAAAAATAGAAGTGAAATGATAGAGATGACATGTTAGGACCCTTCTCAAGATACAATCTGATAATCATACACGTCTGTCCTAAATCATAATACTCAGAATCCTCGTCACACCAGTAAGCAAAGCTGCGATAAACGATAGATTCCATAACTGGGTATGCACCTCTATAATCACGTCGTCTGGAATCCTCGCCACGCCGACTAGTATAGCTGCGAGAAATCTCAAATCTTATGACCAAGATATGTACATCCGAAGTCAGGTCTCTACATTTTCGCCACGCCGGCTAATGTAGCTGCGATAAACTCCAGGTTCCATAACCAAGTAAACGCTTGCCTTTCCTGTTATTTCCGTCAACATATGTTATCAGAAAGGTACCGTAACTCAGGCCATAAAATTTATCTCGATATGAAAAATCAAAATCAGCGATGATCCAATAAAATCAAATTCAATAACAAGGAGCAAGGGCGAACAGAAACAAGAGGAAGAGAATTCAAATTGAAGTTCAAAACAAGATTCTTAAGGGTCGTCCCAGAAATCTCTCAAGAAGTCCTAACTGTGATTGAGTAACTCCTATCATAACCTAAAATCTATATCCTAAAAGCAGGCTCGTAATTAGTACTCTAAGTCGAGTATCATTACGAAATCGCACTAGTTGTGACTCTGACTTGCATCGTACCTCACCCGTGCGCTGCCGGTTGCAGTGAACCCACAGTCTCCATATTCAAATAAATGGCGACAGTGCATTGATGTCCTGCCATTATGATTCGACGAACATTCGTCCAACTATATCCGTAAAATTCAAGGGAGTTTCTAGAGATTCAAACAAGTTGACTATGATAGAAAGCGTAAGTATATGTCCTATAAGTCTCAAAAATAAAAGATTGATCGGGGAGGAATAACTGTAGGTAAGAGAGGTACAAACATTCTAATCTCTATTTCACGTGTTCAAATGATTGGGAAAGACTTTGAATCAAAACTAACTCGAGATTCGTATATGGATAACATAATCAAAAATTCTAAAAATAATTTCTTACGGTGAAATAGGAATTAAATAAGCAATTCAGACTTACGATATGAGGGTGATAACTAAAGAGGAAAAAAGAACAAAGTGAACCATTTATTAAGGTTAGAGCATAAATTCTTGGAAGGCCTAACTAACCAAGTGAATAATCCATCCACATTAGACCATATCACCATATCAAAATGCAATAGCGTGTCTATGGGGATCCCTCTAATTTATAATAAATCCTCATCTAAATTTCATGGCCTATATAACAACCTTAACTACCCAACGGTCACTTTGAATAGGGGGTTCCTAGTCCTAGTCATTTTCTTAATCAAATTTAATCATAGTTGTGAATGAGCATTTCTTAGTCGCAGGCTCGTAATAGTACGACTAACTTAAGTACTATCACGAGTTCGCAATCTTTTGCGAAGATAGACTTGCATGGGCCACCACAAAAATTTGTCACGATTCGCACCCGCTTTTCGGGATACGAGTGCGTGTCCAAGCTAGCCTACGCCGCAGTGTCGGCGGTAGAACGCTGTCAAGGCCATGATACTTCAAATCAACTTTAGCTCATTCACACCAATTAAATCAATTTACAATATTTTCATGTTTTGCATCTGACGAAAGGTACAATGTCTCACAGAGAAATATAATTACTAAACTAGATAACTAATCTTCTAGGTTAACCACTGCATACCCATGTCTCCCCAATTCTAGTCGTGGTAGCGGCTAACCTGAAAAATCAACGGGGTTATCCTGTCAGGATATGAGCAAGTACAAACGCCAACAACAGTTTCATATGAATTGACAAATACTATAAGAGACAATTATAATGAAATACATGATGAAATGTCAAAACTGAAAGTAAAACTGTGCAAGGGAACTGAAGAACATATCATGGGTGAGATATAAGGAAAAACTGGAATAAGCAGTAAATGTAATCTGATGTACGATGTAAACCTATAAAGTATGTGCCATGAGATATTAGAGCGTTATGTGATCGGCTTGGGTCAAAATCAGTCTGTTCCATTTGACCGGCTATGCACAGGTAGTATAATAGTATAGGGATCATGCCGGCCAAAATGGAAAGCTATGCACAAGTAGTATAAGGTCAGGCTACACCCTACGTGTGGTGAGGGTGGAGCTATGCACAAGTAATAAATAAGTAGGGGTAATGATCACATAACCTCTAATAACTCTCCATCTTCCGAATAGTATATGGATTCGGACATAACACGTCATGACACAGGATTTTCTAAGAGGGTAGCAAATCTCCTTAGGAATCGGCGTCTATACAAGTACATAACCTATTTTCTTCACCTACACAGAAGTCTATCCTCTCATATTCCACACACAGAAACTAATCCTTGTGTTCATATAAAAATTCACCAACTCTTGAAATTTGTTATTTCCAGTGAAGCTCCTAGCCACAATATAAGCTCCTTTTTCTAGTTGTTCTTACTAAGATACTCTTTGTTCTAATACCCAAGTTCTTAGTCATGGATCAAATTTTATCACTTATTTGTTACCATGGAGGTACACTGAATGGATTATCTTACGCGAGAGAGAGAGAGAGAGAGAGAGAGAGAGAGAGAGAGAGAGAAAACTAATCTTATTTCCATGTATCAGAATATTACATTATATAATTTACGAAATATTATTGTGGAACGTTTATATTACTTATGAATTCATAATAAAGTAGGTTTTTACATATACTTTTTTAATAATAGATAATAAAGAAGCATAAAAATTTGTTGTTAAAAATAATTTAGGTGCATCATATATAAAGATTTATATTAATCCAGCATTACCAAATGTTGACACAAATATTATTTCTAGTAGTCAACCTTATTACAATAACCAAAATTTTCATGTTGGTCCTAGCTCTTCAAACCAAATGGATTTAGTCGAAGAGAACATTGACAATGAAAATAGTGATAACTTAGTCGAAGATTTAGATTATTATTTACCTAATAATGATGATGATTTAGATAGTATTACCTCCGAATTATTTGTTGGAATTTGGAAAAGAGTTTGTTTCTTTTTATTTATTTAGAAATTTTATAAGTGATGTAGCAATTCTTCATAATTTTATTTGTAGAGCCAAATCGAACAATTCTCGAAGAATTGTAGATACTTATGACTCTCCAGATTGTTGTTGGAGAGTATACGCTAACGCACAAGGATTTTGATTCGTACATTCGAATCTCGACATTTATGTACAAGTGAATAAATAATTCGTAATATTAAATATAACAATTCTTATAGTGCATCGTATATTATAAATGACATACTTAGATATCATCGAGTGCATATTACATATTCTAAAGCTTGGAGAGCCAAAGAACTTGCATTATCTGAAATTAATAGTAGTTATGTTGATGCATATAACAGTCTTGAAAAATATGGTTTGACAATTATGGAAACAAATTCCGGTAGAAAATATATTTTTGAAGATGATAGAAGAGAATTTATTTCAAAGAATATTTATTTGTTTCAAGGCATATATGAATGATTTTTTAAGTGGTTATGTACCTATAATTAGTATTGATGCAACTTTTCTTATATTTAGATATCAATATAATTTATTTGTTGCTTGTTTATATGATCGTAACTACCGGTTATATCCTATTGCTTATTGTATTGCTGAAAATGAGAATACTGATTCCTGGGCATGTTTTTAAACTGTTTGAAAAATTCTTTTGAAAGTTATTTTGAACGACTGGATAATATTTCATTTATATCAGTTAAGCGAAAAGGACTAATTCGTGGAATGCGTGATATTTTTCTAAATTCTCGACATTTTTTGTATTCAACATTTTAAACAAAATAAGAGAAGTCAATCTAGTAGGACGTTAAAATTTAAAAAAAATAGTTAGATAAACTTGGTCAGTCTTATGATATGGTGGATGTGACAGAATGGTTTGAAATAATAAAATTAGCAGATATTGGTGTCTTTAATTGGATTGTTGGTACAAACGATGAAAACCATAATTTTACACATTAGATAACATCTTAATGCAAAATGTCCTAGACTCGATATTAACACATCGAATATTACTGAAAGTTTTAATAATTGGATTAAGAATTTATGTGATAAACCAATATTGCTTGATGGTATTAGAGCGAAAATTGTTACAATTCATGACAAGCATCGACAAAATGCTAAAAATATGGAAAGTGACATTTGTCGAAGAATGCTTAAAAGTACGACACGTATCAAAAGAAAGACATCATTTTCAAATGTTGAGTAGTAATGATTTTTTATTTGAAATATTTGATCATCAAACAAGTAAAATGCTATGTGGTACATTTAGAAAATTAAATTTGAAATATTTCGTTGGCAACACTCTTTTACCATGTGTATATCATTACTTTGCATGTCACTCTACTAACTTACAAATTGAAAGTTATTATTCTGCTCAATTTTCTATTGAACGACTTAAAGGTGTATATGCGTCATGCATGGAACCAATTTTATCTCCATACACTCTTCAAAGTGAATTAGTAAAAGGTGAAATTAGAGTACCAAATGTTGGACGTAGAGCTGTCGGACCTAAAAAGAATCATTTCATTACAAAAAGGTTGGGGACCAGAGACCTTCATTGTAGCAATTGTGGCTGCCTGGGACATTAGAGAAGAAAATGTACAAGCTAACTAACATATTAAATTTTTGTTGTAATTTTATTTTAAAATTTTATTGTAGTTTAAATTGATTAAATTTAGAGAGAGAAAAAAAACCATTATTTTATAATGATCATTTGCAAAACTACTAATACATATCTAAATCAAAGAATAACATCCCCAAAAAAGTACATGATTTTAATTGTCTGCCTCTAGCCATCTTGTCATAATACCTACGAGGCCTTGGCTTAAGACCAAGTCTATTTCTCCTTGCTTCTGTATCCTCCGGTCTCTCCCCTGGCAACGGTTCAAAGTCATCATCCTCAGTCTTCCGTGTCTACATCGATGCTGTTAGAGTCAGGGGTAACTGACTAGTTTGATAAGGTTTGGTGCACCAAATAACAAAGAATTGACCATCTGCATGTAATAATACCAGTCAAAGTCACCAACAGCAGTCTGTGAACCACCAGGCTGTGACGTCCCCTCCCCTGCCTCTTGGTCCATTTGTGGGGTATGTGCCTGTGATGTCTTCTCCCCTGCTCGTCGGTCCGTCTGTCGGCCATATGGCCTAAGGGGATGTGCACGTCTCTGCTTGAGAGTGTCAACAAGATAGATCCTCAGGGATCTGCAATGGAAGTACCGGGCTCTGTGGGGTTGACTGAGATATTGTATAGACGCTCCTATTAATTCATTTGGATCTACACTTGGGTTTTGGGACAACTCTTCTAGATGTGGTATTCGGAATTATATTCATACTCAATGAATGACATGCGTATAGATCATAATCTATCTAAACAAAATTTTAACACATACCACTATATCTACTTGTCTACTCCTCAAACGCAAACTCGCATCATCCATAGCTCGATGTTGGAAACGAGACTCTTCATATTGATAGTGTCTGTTTTGCATGCGCAGGTTCCGTACCAACGTACAAACCATTCGCTATCCAACATTGTAAATTCAAACATGAAGTTCTTGTCACATGCCAAACATTAAACTTATTAAGAATACAAGTTTATTCTGGGAATAACTTACAATATGCCGCCGATGTCATCGGTTGACACATGTGTTTCACGCCATGCGAGATAAATCTGTTCTCCCAACCTGGAAGAATTAAACGTTGTCGTGAAGCGATAGTAGCTCTGCCACGACCTAAAGACAAAGGGTCATCGGGTATCAACTATTTCATTCCAAACTGTTGCATAACACGATCAGCCGGATGAACCATGATATTTCCATAGTAGATTTTTTTGCTTACAAGCTTCAAGTGCACCATCTAACACGTTGTGGTACACTCTCGATGAAATGTCTTCAAAAAGCTAAAAAATATTTGATACATTTGAACAATTTTATATATTATATGTTGTTTCTTGTTAGTTTTAAATGGAATGATCTTTACTTCCAATAAATACTATTGATTATTTCATTTTCCTTAGACATAATGCATCTACAAGAAATAGTTTTGAATGAAACTTTATTAATGTGGATGCATGTTGTGAATTTATAGATATACAACTTTGACAAATGGTAATTGTTATAGTTTATCAATAAGGAATCATATTGATACACTAACATTATCAGTTTTCGACACAACTGAATCATTGTGTTGACACTATTTTTTTTCATTCTTTTATCTTTCTTATTCAATTTTTCTTTGTTGAAAGAGATCCCATCGTCACTATCGACAATGGTCGATATCGGATCATGACATGCCAAAATTGTGTTGGTACTATAATATCGGTATCGGCCGATACTGCAAATTATGACCAACATGACCCTATTGAAACAACTAGGGTAGGATCAATAGACGTGTTTCTTGCACTTAGATTTGACATGGAAGATGGACGAATTTGATTTGATTTGATTTTTATTTTGTTTTTGTTTTAGCTACTAGGGGTCTAGTAGACTGCATTCTAAGTAATACGAAGGAGGGAAAAAAAAAACTAATATTCATTAATAAGGACACTTGCCCTTTTCTAGTTGACCTGATCCACGAGATGACATGGTGGATTAGGTTCACCTGATAATTTCTCCTAAAATGCAGTGAAAATAAAGAAGTTTAAGTGTTATCATTCATCAAGTGAATACAAATCCTGAATGATATTATGGCTTCTTATATTGGATTTTCTCTTTGAGATAAGGTGCTAATGGCAAGGCTCAGGAAGATGATAATGATGGCAGTGATGGCGAGGAATCTGCAGAAGCAGATGAAGACGACTCTGATCTGGATCTGGCATGGAAGATGTTGGATGTTGCAAGAGCCATAGTTGAGAAGTCACCAGAAGATACAATCCTGAAAGTAAATATTTTATCTGCTTTGGGGGAGGTGTCTATGGAAAGAGGTTGGTTTCAGAATGTGTTTCCCTGCATACTGTAAAACTACATCATATGCAATATTTGTTTTTTGACGTGCAGAGGACTTCGAGACTTCTTTAAATGACTATCTGAAAGCTCTGTCCATCTTGGAGCGCTTGGTTGAACCAGATAATCGTCGCATAGTCGAATTGTATCCTAAGCAATTAAAGGAATCAAATTTCTAGAATTTCCCATCTGGAAAGAGAGTAATGAAGTCAACTTTGATTTCTCTATTTCCTTTCTAAGCTTCCTTAACTTGATAACCAGAAACTTTAGGGTATCTTTGGTGCTGGAGGTAGGAGGGAAAGTTGAAGAGGCTATTCCGTATTGTCAGAAGGCTATCTCGGTATGTAAGTCTCGTCTAAAGAGGCTTAGTGAGGATGTTAACTTGGCAGGCCTGCCAGTGCACAATGCAACTTCTGCGTCAGATGAAGGCGGCAATCAGGTTTCAAGTGAGGCTGGTGCTGATCCATGTATAGAGGAAGATGAGAAAGTGGCTCTCAGTGGTGTCTTGAGCGAGTTGGAGAGAAAGGTAAGTGCTATTCTAGGCTCTTAGTGCCGCCTCATATCTAAACTGCTCTTTTATTTGTATTGAAGAGTCTTCTCAATTTTTAATACACCTCTACGATCTGCAAACATCTTTTCTGATCTTTGTTACCTAATGAAATCTAAACTAGCTGAATGATTAGTATCATTTTGGGGAATTGTGATGCACTCGACGGTGGGAAGTCCTTGGTATTTCCTGCAAGAAGCTTTTGTTATTTATGTTCACCTACAAATCTTTGATTACCTGCATTCATTATGGATAATATTGGATATTTTTTTCATTGTTGTATAATTTCTCTAGTACTGAGCTTTTGCCATTTGAATGCAGCTGGAGGACCTACAGCAAGCCGTATCAAATCCTAATTCCATATTTTCCGAAATCATGAAAATGGTTGCATCAAAATCAGCATCTGCTGAAACTAATCTACCCAACACGGAGTCGAGGTCTCTAATGGGTTCTTCACAGCTGGGTGCCGCGACCAGTGGTTTCGATTCCCCAACGATCTCTACGGCAGCAACTAATGGTGGTGTAACTCATCTTGGTGTCGTGGGGAGGGGCGTTAAGCGAGCTTCGCTGAATCCAGTTGGTGCACAGCCTTTATCGAAGAAGCCCTCGCTGGACACGTCTGCCGAGACTGCTGCCAGCAGCATTTCGGAAGCTGCTGTTGATTCTTCCAGCCAAAATGCTTAGCTCCCATTGTAGTGATGGATGCTGGGACAATCTTTCTCTCCCTGCGTTGTGCTTGTGACTTGGAATGCTGGGATGATGATTCTGCTTACCCCTTGCTTTTGGTGTAATTATTGACTTAGACATAGGTCGGGTGCTGGCGTCTTGGTGGTTCCAGAGTACTTTCGTGCCAAACCATATTTATGTAAGAAAGTAATAGATTCTATGAGTTTAGAGTTAGCACTGTGGGATCTGTAAGATGACAGACTGCTCAGTATTGTTGGGCTGTTGAGACGTTAAACTTTGAGAACTCCGGTTATTTGGATACCTGCCCGTCTGCTTAATCTTGTTCAGTTTTGTCGTAACAGACTTTCACGTTTGGAAGTGTTTACCATGTTGTAGGGGTGAGCATTGTTTCAGTTGATCCAAACCGAAACTGCGAAAACCGAATTGAATCGTTTATTTGAAAACCGAATTGAACCGCAATTTTGTCAAATTGAACCGGATTAAGCCAAAATGGTTGGCTGAATTGTCGTCCGAACCTGGGTACACGACCTGCAAGGAAGTTTCTTAAGCCTGATTTTTATCAGCAAATACCCTTTCAAATTTAAGTGGAATTATGGTTTGGATGTTGATTTGGTCATTTAATTTCTTAACGAAGTAATTGGTAGGTCTCATCTAATTGGTTAAGGGTCTCCAATGGTATTTTTATGGTGGTGCTCATATTGGGTCGGTAATCATCTACATTACAATTATGCATAGAAACGGACTAGTCTTGATGCCTGGAGAGAATCATTTCAAAGGTTATTCTTTGATCTTAACTAACGAAGGACTCTATTGGTAACATAGATTTTAGTACACGTGTCCTGGTAATGTTCTAATCATTAAATCAGATCCTATTAGATGATTAAGAAATAAGGTTATCTACTTGAGTTTCCAGATTATAGCACCTCGTTTTTCGGATCTTGACAACTAATTTGTAAAGCAAAGCTCTCTATGTCACGTCCCGACCCGAAAAATTGTTCGTCCTCGCATCGATTTTACCGAATCGTTCGTCCTCGCTGGGACGTGATGTCGTACGAGTTTGGAGTTGCACTCGTATAAGGCAAGATGACAAGTTTTCAAATGGTTATCTCGATTGATTATTAGCAGCGGAAGAAAACATAGTACACGAAACAATTCTCTTTATTCGATAAGCAGCGTAACATTACAAAGGCTTTCAATAGCCTAGATGAATCATGCCAGATTAGCTTACAACACTCAAATTCTTTCTTGCCCACAAAGGATTCCACCGTTCCATACATCATGTCTTCTATATCCTGGCCGCATCATCATGTTGCAAGTCCGAGCGTCAATGCGGTCGCACGCCTCAAAACGCTACGTCATTCCATGTCTCAGCGCGTTCAAGTGAAGCTCCGCCGCGAGCAATCCATTACCTGCATCATGCAAGCAATCTGGTGGAGGATCAGTACTAATCCTCTCGTATACTGATATTAACCCACTTTACTAAACCGACATTAAGTAGATATATTGAATCATGCAGCATACAATTTAGTGATCTTTCTATCTTTGCCTTAGGATCAGTTTCATGGCATATTCGAAAACAGTAAAACATGTTATCATGGCAAACATGTTATTTGATTCGCATAAGCAAGCAAGCAACCAATATCAATCTCGTGTTGTTTCATGGTTTCTTACCAACATCGACGCACTCATCCTTGCCTGAAGTAAGGTGAATACGCCTACCATCTTTTTCTCTCATGTTATACGTGATCTTGTGCAGGATCTCTGTGTGCTTACACTTTCAGTCCACCGTTCTTTAACTATATGAAGGTCACTGGCATTTCAAGCCTAAATGGACTATATTTCTCAAATCACATATGTAAGACGGTGATACTCTGTACATGATTGCTAGCCCATATATTGTCACGCCCCGCTCCCGTTGGAGCGATCGTCCTCGCTAAAGCATGATGTCGCACGGGCCTAGGTTGCGCCCGTGCAAGGCTAGTCCCAGAAACGACCGATTTGAGCTAGGCCACAGAGTCGCACAAAGTGTCCCCATTTGCAGCGGAAAGTAAATGAACACAACTTGAAGCGAATTCAAATTCTTTATTGACATTCAAGAAGTTTACAAGCGGCGCTAGGCCGAGATTACAAATCGCTCAAGCTCTCTCTCTCTGAAACATAAGAGGCGTGCCAAGTGGCTTACAAGATGGAATGATTCATGGCGATGTTCCGATATATTATGTCCTGTATATGGTGCTTCAGCTCCTTACAACGCTCCAAGGCTCCAGAGTTAGCTCCGCGCCTTAGCACGTTCGAGGAAAGCTCTGCACCCGATGACGACTCCTGCGTCCTGCAAGCAAACTGTGGGGTTATCAGTACATTGTTATGCATTGGTGGGGAGGCTAGCTCGCCCACAATGCTATCATTACCAAACACGTTCTATTTACTTTTGTGCACCGTCTATCATTCATTGTCTTTCTAATCTTACCTTAGGATCACTTTCATGGCATATTTCATAACCTATCTCGTGTTGCCGAATTCGAGTGTTCGCATGGAAATACATGCATTACTTACCCATACTTACCGTCCGGCCTTCCCTGTCCAAAGTAAACCAAGTTAGTCAACAATTCATATAAACTTTCAATGTCGAGTGCGTGTCCCTGCCTCAGATTCTAGCGCGTCGTAGGCACGTTCTCTAACTCATTTGCATGAAGTACTCTTTATCATTTGGTGTGTTACATTTCAAGCATGTACAGAAGGCGCTTTATTTAGTTAACTTAGACTACTTTGTTTCAATGCAAGGACTTGAACGTGGATTGCCACCAGCAAAGCCCACTTAGTCTATATGCACCGGTCGCTGGCATCACAAGCCATTTTGGACACATTCTTTTTTGCATTCTCACCTATCGAAGCGTGATGGTTGGTACACCTTGATAGTCTCTTGAAATGCCTGGCCTTACGTCTCCTTGAGTGGCCGAGCCCCCACTCAAAGCAGCCCGTAAGCCGGTTTTGATTCCGCCTAGGCCGGCCACGATATTCCTCCCCCTCGATCGTGCCGCGGAATCCCTTCTTCTTCACGGCCACGATATTTTCCCCCTCGATCGTGCCGCAGTTGTCCACGACCATTTCGTATTGTTTGTCACTTTAACTTAACGGCTGTCTTTGAGCCATAGGCTGTCTCTGAGCCATAATGCGTTATCGACCAGGTTGGCGTCCGTGCAGCGCGGGTAGCGAGCCCCGTTGCACGTGCCCGTCATACCTGTCGTTAACCATTCTTTCCTTTCTTATCTTTTATTCATTCATTCTTTTCTTTCTTTCACTTGTCCGTTCGTTCATTGATTCATTCACATATTCATTCATTCTCATATTCATTCTTTCATTCGTTGATTCATTCATTCACTTATTCGTTCATTCATTCATTCGTTATGCAACTCCCCGTGCGGGAGTTGCCTTGGCGATCCATCGGTCCCGAAGTCTTTCAATGTTGCTATACTCTACTCGGAACGACTATGTCGATAGTCTTCCGTTTCATTGTTGTAAACCATTCATTGTTTCATTGTTGAACGCATAAGAGACTTGAACGTAAGCTTGTGCCTTAGCACGAGGGTAGAGCGCGGTGCGAGAGTTCTCACATTTTCCATGTTCTTTTCTATATTCTATACAAGCATACAAGATGGGATTATTCCCTTAGCTAGGTGCGTTGAGTCATTCATTTATTAGCATGCGCGGTGTTGACGCCTAGCGATTCTAGCAATAATGTCCGTATTGTTATATGTCTAGGCTAAGCAAAGACGGGTTCATCGGAGCCACCCACCTTAGCGATGTTCGTATCGGCCGAGCGATACTCCGAGCGCGCCTTTGAAAGTCTAAGTCCAGATTCCTCTTTGACGGGCCAATGTAGCCTTGCATCAATTCATCATCGGGTCGATGCAACTCTTCGGGTCGACGGCTCGTTTGAGTCGTTGTACTTGTCGTTTGAATCGGCGTTCCGCTAGGGTGGAGCGGGTCATTACATAATACACCACTCAAAACAAGTCTCGTTCTCGAGACTTCCTGAGTGCAGGTCATCCTACTGTTCCTTAACTCATATCGTGTACGTATCTTAGACAATTTCTATCGAATGGCTTTATCGCTCGATGGTATCGAACTATGCTCGATTATCCTTCCAAGTTTTATGTTGCATGCGTTTGGTAAATTTTATTGAATGACCGTTCACTCATTTTAGACTTGATGATACTTATTCAATTGCCGAGTTTCTTCGACTTGGTTGCTATTTTGTCGTATCATGGGACTGTAATGGCCGCACGAGGTGCGTTGTCATTTTTCAAACACGAGAGTCGTAGGCTGAGGCAAACTCACTCATTCGTTCATGCGCATCTCAACACCCACTCGCAGCTACATTCGAGTTCATCATATTCCTGAGTTTGGATCGTGCACATATTCAAGGCGTCCTCCGAATACGTACATTTCAACCAAGCTTAGCGATTAGCGAAGTCGGACAAGCTACTCGTGATAGTTTCGATTTGCCGATCGTTTTACTAACTTCGATTTAAACCGAACTCATGTGCGTCTTACTATCATTTATCTCGATCTTCGAGATGATCCGATTCGTTTCTCAAGCATTCTTGTCTACGAAATCAATACGATTTCTTCTTAGCGGGGTCGACCAAGTCTAAGTAATTTCCGTCCGATTCAAGACCAAATATTGTACTATCATCGAGTATATCTTCCTATCAATGATTCAGTTCGTTATTCCAACTTTACTTGCGCATCATTCATTCTTATCATTCCCTTCGTTTGGGGCCAATCTCGTCGTCGTTCATGCACACTCCGCCTACACGTTTCTTTGATTCCGAGCCACGCTCGTACTAGTATCATTCCTTTATTTTAACACGATCTCAATCCCCAATAATTTCCATTCCTCAAGTCTCGTTTGGAATTCAACGTGTCACTTGGTTGGATCGTGCACGCATTCCAGGCGTCCCCAAAATACATGCATTCACCAAACCGCGTGATAGAGAATTCATCATTCTCACTCGAATTGCATCGTGCACATACTCCGACGTTCCTGAAATATATGCATGTCAGCCGAATCTTGTGAGCAGGGTTTCCTATTCTTGAACCATTTCATCCATCCACACCAATCCCTAAGATCAATCTTTCGATTGCTAACTCTTGAAATAGGGGCGTCTCGCCTACCCGCTAGGCCATTTCTCAAGGCTAAGTCAATGTCAGGATTGGAATCATAATTTCCCAACAATAATGCCAACACTGACCCCAATCCTAGGGTCAAACCAAAGTCAGTAGTACGGAATTTTCTACCCAAGCTCGCGTCACTCAGATTTCTAAACATCGAGCACGATCACCTATTCGCATCAATGCATTCGTTGCGCGTATTCAAATCCATTCAAATCACCAATTCTAACCAATTCATGTTTTCGATCACGAGGTCGTCTAGCTTTGACAATATGTTACGCCCCAATCTTACGCGAGTCCGATTATCCACGGTGGTTCATGAATCACCATGCAACGCTCCTGCGGAATAATCATTCTCATCGGGGCATAACTCTTGCTTGCGTCTAGACTAATTCATTCTCGATACGCGGATTGGACCTACGCAATCCTCAAATTCAACCGTCACGCACGCTAAGTCATTCTCAAGTCAACATTCGCGTCAAACCACAAGTCGATGTATCACATTTGCTATGCCATGCAAGTTCGATTACCCCCGCTGTATGAATCACCATGCCAGCGCTCACGCTGAGTGATCGCCCTAATTGGCGTGACGCATGTGCGAGACTGGAGTTGCGCTCGCATAAGACAAGAACGTCAACGTTGTGGTTGTCAACGAAGCATATCCAAACATTTTTATTTTTCATCCAAGCCAAGATTTCGGTTCGATAATCTGACCGTCATTCGTTCAACTAGAAAAATCCTCGAGCCACGTCTATATTTTCCTCGACACGTTTCAATATCCCGAGTATAGCATCCATCGGAACAATGACATTTGCACGATCGTCATTCGCCGAGTCAGAGTACCCCCGAGTTATCGCATATCGATCTTTGATACGCCTCAATACCATCGACGATATGCGTAACCTGATGATCTTCCTTTGCAACCAATTTCGAGTCGTGCGACTGATGCTATTGTCCGAACTGGATATACCACCATTCCAGTCGATTCAATCCAAGATCAAGTTCGATCGCTATTCCTCAAGCTAGTTTCAATATCGTTCTCCAAAACTCAAGTCACATTTTATTTGACCCAATCCGAAATCACAAGTGCTATCCTCTAGCTTCCTCGATCAAGACATACATCTTTATTCATCATTCTGAGTCGTTTTCTAACTTGCGTTGCCCATTGACAAGTTGTTCGAACGACATCTCGTTCGGGACATTCGAAGTCACGATCAACTAAGCGTGACGCGTTCTAAGGCTTTGCGCGATCGCATCGCCTCGCCGACATACTCGCCGTTACTCGTAATCCTCAATTTTGCTCGAATGATTTTCAAGAAAATCCATACACCACTCGGATTCGAGCCATCCTATTTAATCCACAATCACCTTCACATCATTTGCTAAGACATATTTCAGATTCGTTCGACGAATCTCTAGCGTAATCGCTCACGTCGTATCGACGCACTAAGTCGTTCGTACTCTTCCTCAAAATCCAAATCAATCTTCCGTGCACGCCTAAGCGTTTGTTTGATAGCGTTCCTATCGATATACCCTCTAAGTGTAGCTTCGTTCCCGACCGAGCGGTACTTGATATCGCTCGCAACTCGATTGCACCAAAAAGTCGAGGTGCGCGACACGCGACACAACTTAGCCAAAAGGTCGTGTGCATAGCTATCCCGTGCGGACTATATTCGAGTTTGCACGCTCACTTATTTTCGTTCGAGCGATAATCGATCTCGCTCGCAACTCGTTTGCACCAGAAGGTCTAGGTGCGCGATACTCCGCACAACTTAGCCAAAAGGCTGCGTGCATAACCATCCCGTTCAAACTATACTTTGGTCTCGTGTACTCGTTCACTATTGTCAGCGTAAGGTTATTCAAGCACGCCTTGCGTTTGCTAACTTCTAGCATTTTAGTTTTCTTTCGACTTAAGTCCGTCATGGTTTGGCACAAAGGCTTTCGCCTATCGATCCCGTTCAACCGAGTACTCGTACGAGCTTTTGAAAATATTAGACTTATTGTATGGAACATCCCAAGGCACAACGAGAGAGAGCGTATACTTCTTCATTTTCAACGAGCTTTCAAAACTGAGAGAATCAAAATGAAGTCCAAGGACGTAAAGTCGTGCTCTGATACCAATCTGTCACGCCCCGCTCCCGCAGGAGCGATCGTCCTCGCTAAGGCGTGATGCCGCACGGGCCTAGGTTGCGCCCGTGTAAGGCTAGTCCCAAAAATAGCCGATTTGAGCTAGGCCACAGAGTCGCACAGAGTGTCCCCATTTGCAGCGGAAAGTAAATGAACACAACTTGAAGCGAATTCAAATTCTTTATTGACATTCAAGAAGTTTACAAGCGGCGCTAGGCCAAGATTACAAATTGCTCAAGCTCTCTCTCTCTCTGAAACATAAGAGGCGTGATAAGTGGCTTACAAGATGGAATGATTCATGGCGATGTTCCGATACATTATGTCCTGTATATGGTGCTTCAGCTCCTTGCAACGCTCCAAGGCTCCAGAGTAGCTCCGCGCCTTAGCACGTTCGAGGAAAGCTCTGCACTCGATGACGACTCTTGCGTCCTGCAAGCAAACTGTGGGGTTATCAGTACATTATTATGCACTGGTGGGGAGGCTAGCTCGCCCACAATGCTATCATTACCAAACACGTTCTATTTACTTTTGTGCACCGTCTATCATTCATTGTCTTTCTAATTTTGCCTTAGGATCAGTTTTATGGCATATTTTATAACCTATCTCGTGTTGCCGAATTCGAGTGTTCGCATGGAAATACATGCATTACTTACCCATACTTACCGTCCGGCCTTCCCTGTCCAAAGTAAACTAAGTTAGTCAACAATTCATATAAACTTTCAATAGTCGAGTGTGTGTCCCTGCCTCAGATTCTAGCGCGTCGTAGGCACGTTCTCTAACTCATTTGCATGAAGTACTCTTTATCATTTGGTGTGTTACATTTCAAGCATGTACAGAAGGTACTTTATTTAGTTAACTTAGACTACTTTGTTTCAATGCAAGGACTTGCACGTGGATTGCCACCAGCAAAGCCCACTTAGTCTATATGCACCGGTCGCTGGCATCACAAGCCATTTGGACACATTCTCTTTTGTATTCTCACCTATCGAAGCGTGATGGCTGGTACACCTTGATAGTCTCTTGAAAATGCCTGGCCTTACGTCTCCTTGAGTGGCTGAGCCCCACTCAAAGCATCCCGTAAGCCGGTTTTGATTCTGCCTAGGCCGGCCACGATATTCCTTCCCCCTCGATCGTGCCGCGGAATCCCTTCTTCTTCACGGCCACGATATTCCCCCCTCGATCGTGCCGCGGTTGTCCACGACCATTTCGTATTGTTTGTCACTTTAGCTTAACGGCTGTCTTTGAGCCATAGGCTGTCTCTGAGCCATAATGCGTTATCGACCAGGTTGGCATCCGTGCAACGCGGGTAGCGAGTCCCCGTTGTACGTGCCCGTCATACCTGTCGTTAACCATTCTTTTCTTTCTTATCTTTTATTCATTCATTCTTTTCTTTCTTTCACTTGTCCGTTCGTTCATTGATTCATTCACATATTCATTCATTCTCATATTCATTCTTTCATTCGTTGATTCATTCATTCACTTATTCGTTCATTCATTCATTCGTTATGCAACTCCTCGTACGGGAGTTGCCTTGGCGACCCATCGGTTCCGAAGTCTTTCAATGTTGCTATACTCTACTCGGAACGACTATGTCGATAGTCTTCCGTTTCATTGTTGTAAACCATTCATTGTTTCATTATTGCACGCATAAGGGACTTGAACGTAAGCTTGTGCCTTAGCACGAGCGTAGAGCGCGGTGCGAGAGTTCTCACATTTTCCTATGTTCTTTTCCATATTCTATACAAGCATACAAGATGGGATTATTCTCTTAGCTAGGTGCGTTGAGTCATTCATTTATTAGCATGCGCGGTGTTGACGCCTAGCGATTCTAGCAATAGTGTCCGTATTGTTATATGTCTAGGCTAAACAAAGACGGGTTCATCGGAGCCACCCACCTTAGCGATGTTCGCATCGGCCGAGCGATACTCCGAGTGCGCCTTTGAAAGTCTAAGTCCGGATTCCTCTTTGACGGGCCAATGTAGCCTTGCATCGATTCATCATCGGGTCGATGCAACTCTTCGGGTCGACGGCTCGTTTGAGTCAGTTGTACTTGTCGTTTGAATCGACGTTCCGCTAGAACGGAGCGGGTCATTACATATATGAAGGACTCCGAATTTCTGAGTAAGTGACTTATCACATCAATCGCAGGTTGCAAACCGTCTTAATGAAGTGACCGTCAATACCGATCGAATTTTCTTAAAATCATCCTTCCTAGGCCGAACGGTCCCAGCGCTCTGGCAGTACCACGTTCGAGGGAAGCTATCACATATCCATGCACGGGCTATATATCTCAAGTCCATTTGACCATGCAATACGTATCAATTTCATACAATCAAGCAATTCGTCGCCTATCTCTATTTCCATTGGCACAATGTCCCAACTCAATGTCCATCAACGAACGCCTCGAGGGCCATAAACATTTCGAGGCAGCATATCGCATTCAATAGTTATTCAATATCCTTTGAGTCGTGCATTCGATGTATGCCCCGATTCAGTATTTTCATGTTCTACGCCTTAGTGTTCAAGGTGTATGTTCTTTCCCTCCGACTCGTGGACTGAGACATGTCTCGATAGGGTATTCATGAGGCACTCGTGCCGATATAGTCTTTTCATGTTCTAGCATACTAAGCACGTGCACGGAGACACGCATTTGATTGATGTTCAACGACTCGTGCCTTGAGGCACGTTTCGATCCAATCGTTCAATGTCCCGTGACTCGTGCATTTGATGCACTTGTCGATATAGTTATCCCATGTTCTTATGGCTTGCGCACCGAGGTGCTAATCTTTGCGGTATTTCGATATTTTATGGTGACTCGTACATTTGATGTACATTTCAATTCAATTGTTCTATCTAGTGTTCGACACGCACAACGATATCCCTGGATCGAGCCATGTCCGTGGTCTCGATAGATTAACTTAGCATACAATGGTACATTTTACGTAGGCATGACGGAGTAGGTAAGAAGTGTCAAAGTTCTCCCACCTTAAGCCGATACGCCTTGTCGTTTCACCGAGCCGATGTGGCTCGATTTCATAACTTTGTTGCACGGTCAATTATTCTGACTTAGTCATCCGAGCACTTAGTGCTGCGTTGAACTACTCGACTTGATTCGGCCTACCGTGTTACGAGGCGATGATTTGGTTTTGCGGACTCCATTGCAAACAAGGCAAAATATCGACATCTTATATTTCAGCGTAAAAGCATAGCCTGCACACGAAACCAACTAAAATCAATATTCGTTCAAATCAGACTTGTGCGTTGTATCGATTCGATTTCTTAGAATCTTCGAACCGACTTAATGCTTTCTCTCGGGCCAACTTAACACTTGCATCGATCTTATTCGATGCATTCCTCAGATCAATGTAACTCATTGGATCGATTCGCATTGATACATATTTCAGGTCAACGCAACTCTTCGAGTAAATGACTCAGCATAATGCACCGTGCGGAGCGGGACATTACACTCTAAGGGCCTGCTTGGCAATTGTAGGGGTAGCGGTTATGAGGTATTTTTAGAGTACCGGTTATTAACGGTTATGAGGGGTCCGATTTTGGATGGTTTTTAAATAGCGGTTTTTAAACCAGTCCAATTCCATGCTCGGTAATTCACTAACGAGCGTTCTGAAATTTTTTTACACGAATAAAATTAATTAGGAAGGGTATCAGTAGTTATAATTATATATTTTTGTGAGGATATAAATAGAATAAAATAAGAAAGTCACTCAAAATCTACCGATTTGGGGTGTTTATAAAGCCACCAAAAATTATATTACACCGATTTTAGGAGGTTTTTGAGCCGACCAAAACCAGTGCCTCAAAAAGATTAACAAGTAGGAGTTTTCACAAACGGTCGGTTCAAAAACACTCCAGAACCGGTGTAAATACCGTCACCAAGTATACCCTAAGAGGTGTACACTTCAAAATCTTCAACAAACATCTCCGCGAAGACGAGCAACATATAAGAAACTGGACGAAAGAATAAAGGCAATCAGCATGCAATATTTTATTCATGTTGGACGAAGAAGTTTGATGCAATAGACGTGATCTTTAGGCCTAGTTAGTTTGATTCGCGGAAATGAAATCCCCATCAAGTGTCCTGTGTTTTTTTTCTTTCTTTCTTTGCGGTGTTTGAAAAGGCCGAAATATAGTCAGAATACATCTTTGAGAGGGAGAGAATACAGAAAATTAGGAGTGATAGTGAATCCTTTGAGCGTGGGAAACAATTTTACCCTCTTTTCGAAACCATTTTTCTTTCCTACTCCTTTCCTTTAACATCCAAAAATCGAAAATGAATGACTTTCCTTTCCAAAGTCTTTGATTCCGCAAATCAAACGTGGCCTTAATGTATAGGAAACAGTCATTAACAGCCTTAATGTATAGGAAACAGTCATTAACGAATTAAGAAATACAACATGGTGCAATGAGGATCCTGCCAGATGAGGAGGGTCTAGATGTATCCAAGCTTATTCCCACATTAATGGAGAGAATCTCTCCTGCAACTCGAGACCTACATCATCCATGATGCAACTGCCAAGCTGACCCTCCCAACAAAACAGAAACTCACCTCTTTCAGGTTCTTGTTTCTAACTACATATATTTTACTATAAGTACTAACTACAAGCCTCAGGTGTTTCTGCAAAATATAAAAATGAGAGGGAAATCAATGAAAAATTATTTGCATGTGTCTGCAGAATGATGATCTAACCAATGCATTATTCATTATTTATAGAGTTCAGTATACATCTCAAGAAAAAGAAGAGAACAAATTCAAAGCTTCCTCTTTCTTTTAGGATGTAACCTGACCTCTTATACATTTCCCTTTCTGCTTCATCTCATCGACCTGCACTCAACTTGAGATCCCCAACAAATCATTTGATGTTCCGACCGAGCTTATACATTTGTCATCAACTGACAAAGCACTTGCACACCAAAGCTTGTCTACCTATGAAATAAAGGATTGCCATAATGGGTAGAAGAAGATTTATTGTTGCTTTGCTTGATTATCATTCACATATGATTCATTCTGCGTTACAGATTTTTGAGGAGAGACGGAAATAAGAATTATAGTAGGCTTTTACATTGTTTATACTTCTTTCAAGTGCTTGTACCTTGCTCATATAAGTCCCTTTGCATCAGTCCTTGTATTTCATTGTCTCCTTTTCAAATCCAATTGTTGGGAACTGCTTTGCATACGCTTCCACCTCATGGCGGAGCTTTGTGATCTCTGACTGGATAGCATCTGTATTAAGGGTGGCTACGAAGTCCTTCAACTTAGTCCCACCTGATTTCATCAAAAGGAAAAGAGAGTAGAGTAATGCAGAAAGTCTTATTAGAGACTAGTCAAATGAAGGAAGTGAATACATAAAACTATCAGTTCTTTAAATAACAGGCTATAGTTATTCGATTTTGAAATTCTATGGTTATACAGAATTAGTATTTTTATTAGTTGTAACATGTTTAATACTAAAGATTTGCTCTTTTGTCATTTAGTAAATGTTGTCTAGGCTTATTTTAAATTACTTGCTTTCTATGTTAACTCGCTAAAGTTATTATTTTGTAACCTGCTAACTATGACTTGGTTTCTTATGCACTTTTCACTTCTAGTCATTGATTGCAACTTTGCTAGATCAGCTTAGTAATACAAGCTGCATTTACCATTTATGAAGTTATTGCCAGATTAGGTTGTTTGTTGGTATAAATTTGTTGCTTTAAGTTAATCCTGTAAATAGAAGTGTGTCAATTTTCACAAAAGTATATCAAGTTTTTTCATGACATTTTTCTGATACCTTGGTATTTCTAATGTACTTGTGAATATATAAATATATTGAATATATGATGACCTATTCTACTATATATTATGACCTAATATAAACATATTGAATACTACCTTGCTGGTAGAATACTATACCACTATCTAGAACAGTGTAACCTATATTATCAATCTGTAGAATGCAAAAAGCTGTTAGAATAAGTTGACACCTTGAGTTTCAGCCTTGATCTTGAGTGCTAGTTTAACAGCACTGTCAAAGAATTCAGCCACTTTTGCGAAGTCTTCTTCCACAAATCCCCTAGATGTAAGTGCAGGAGTTCCTGAAAAGATGGAGTTCAATAACAAATTATTTCCACATAGTATAACAGAAACATAAGCTGATACTGCTGCAATGCCTTACCCATCCTAATGCCACCAGGAACCATGGCAGATACATCGCCAGGAACTGTGTTTTTATTAGCAGCAATGTGAACCGACTCCAACACCTTTTCAACTCTGGATCCATCAATTCCCTGTAAAGCAAAGATTCAAGCTATCATGTCGACCTTTCAGGAAAACTTGCAAGAGACCTCCGTAAATCATGATTATAGGAAAACAAATTAGATTTTGGTCTCGAAGTAATTTGTATGTCCGGTTATTGACTGGACCTTCATAATGTGAAGGTGATCAAGAATCTGGTTAGGAACACTGATATAAATTTGCTCGGTAGTTATGATAGCAGTTCTTATCAGTAGTGTAATAGTGTAAATGTTCACATCATCATAGGATCGGTGACACACAAAGAAACTTCATTTTGCTAGCATACTATACTAGCATTTAAAATAAAGTATAACTCACCTTACTTTTGAGATTCACTAAGACTAAGTGGTTGTCTGTTCCACCAGAAACAAGCTCATATCCTTTTTCAACTAAGCTCTGGAAGCAAGTTACAAACAACATAGAAAACATGAGCAATAACGTGAGTAATAATTTCAACATTGAAAAGCTGGTAAATGGTAAGTAACATTACCAAAAATAGGGTTATAAATGGAAAGAAGAAAGTTGTACCTGAGCAAATCTTGCACAATTGCTAAGAACTTGTTCTTGATAGGCTTTGTACTCTGGAGTTGTTGCCTACAATTCAAAAACAGAACGTGTATCTTTAAGGCTTGTTAAAGAATAATAGAGAGTAAACAAACTAAAATATTTGCTGTTTTGACGAAGCAATAACATTCCGATACACTTTCATAAATTGAGCCAAATTTCAGCTAATTCCAGCCAATTTAACATTCCAATACACTTTCATAAATTTTGGGCACGTTTCAGCTGGGTTCATGTTGAAAAGGACACAATTTACAAACCCTCTATAATATAGTTTGTTAGGAATGCCAATAGATAAAATTTTGCCACTTTCAGGATGTTTCAGCCCGTCTCAAAATTCTGTTCAAGTTCATGGGGCGAAAGAAACCTGAAACTGAAAATTTCTGAAATTTGGATAATAATATTCTGGGGAATACAAATCCTTTTTCTACACTTTCCAATCTGATATGCTCAAACCTGAACTGATATCTATTGGTATCTGCCAATCTTTTTGAAAGCCAATACTATGGAACACTTTTGTCTTAGCGCTATGCTGAATGGATAAACAAGACCAGAGAAAAAGGTATCTAGTTTCATTCAACCGACTGAAATGTAAATCGAGGGGGGCTCCTAGTCAAGCTCATCAGTTTTCATCAAATTTCATCAATAAGGATACAAGCCACTTGTACTAGTCTTGCAAATGATTGAGTAAATGGTATGTCGACAGTGTGTATGAATAAACTCAAACTATGAAGTAGTTTCTATGGTTATGGTCATGACTAGTAAGTAAATAAACTAGTGCGCTAAAAATAAGAGCTGTAAACAAGTGAGATAGGCACGAAAGGGGAGCATTCTGGGGATGTCTTTCATCAGCCAGCACCTTCAACAGCCAGTGGGACAGATGCCGACACAAATTCGATTCCAGATTCCAGATAGGGTATGACCGATGATCAGGCAGGGCGGGATGAAGCAAGCAGCAAGGGATTGGCCGAATAGAACAGATGTGACGGGAATGGGATATTGAATGGAAAGAACAAAAGCGGACCAAGGTTTTTATTCATTAGCCAAGCGCGTCCATTACAGCGCCTCTATTATCTAATAGTATTTCAGAATGTCTGAGTTCATACCTAGATGTCACCAGTTTTCATTTCCCAAGTGCAACAAAATTATAAGCATTTACTAAACAAATTTCCATGTGCATGCAACAATTTAAAAGTTATCCACTACTTTGAGCAGCAGTAATGCACTATTTGAATTTCAGTCTTTTCCTAAGCTTAGCAGCAACAATGTGTAAACTAGAATTGGCAAGATAAAAGAATGTGTTGTATGATGTTATGGTTAGAGAACTTCTATCTCAGACATCAAGCTATTGCAAAATGAAGGGTTTTCAGAAATACAAATAAGGAGCTACTTGACTGTTAGATTTCAAATAAAGCATGTTTACAGACTCGGGTATAATACAACACAAACGATACTGGTAACTACTTAAGGACCCAGATAAGGTCATGATAGGGATACGAGTACAAGGTTCTAACTTCTAACCACCAAAGATCATATTCTTGTTGGATCTGGGTTTGCCATATTGGATAACGGATGTCTGACAATATATCGGCAATATATGCAAATCTTACGCATGCATATTGGGGCCTAAATATACCTTGCATATAAAATCATTAATAGAAATAATCCAAATTCAAAATCATAAATGTAAAATGTCAGAAATTATATGCTATTTAATAAAGCAAATATTGCATTCAAATTATCAAGTGAACTTACTTTATAAAGACTAACATATTGGCATTCAAAGGTTGAATCAAGATAAGAGATCTGCTCATCTTCACCAAAGATTAAACTGTAAAAGATCTACTCTTGCTCATTACAGTTGCTGGTGCACTGTGTAGTTTGTTGGTGATGAGGACTTCGTATATGGAGAAGAATTATAGTTTCTTATCATTTCTATTCTTTAGAAGGATTTTTAAAGTAACCATACTTATACAAACAGGTCATTTGATTGCATTAGCAGATATCCTTCCATCATTAGAAGCCATATTAGTTAGAGAGCACTGGTCAAAGGGAGGTTAAAAGAATACTTTGGGAATAGTTACTTAACCATAGGCATGGCATTGGCCATTAAAATCTGTTATAAGAATTTTTTTTATTTCATTTCAAGAATATTAGCAATATTGATCCATATTAGTTAGAGTGCACTGGTCAAAGGGAGGTTAAAAGAATACTTTGGGAATAGTTACTTAACCATAGGCATGGCATTGGCCACTAAAATCTGTTATAAGAAATTTTTTTTATTTCATTTCAAGAATATTAGCAATATTGATCCATAAAAATAAAGAAAGAATAGTTTTATAAGTGCACTAACCTGTTTTAGTGCAACAGCTAAGCCAGTAATTGTATGATTATGTGGACCACCTTGAAGTCCAGGGAAAACAGCTGCATTAATTTTGTCTTCGTAGTCATAGAAAACCTTCAAATCAAAAGAAAAATGTTAATTCAATCCAGTGCCCAAAAGTAAAAGTTGAAATGTAGGGCTAAGAAAACGATGAAGTGTTTCTTTCTCTTACCTCTTGCCCTCGTTTGTTTATCTCCTTTACCCCCTTCCTGTAGAAGATCATAGCTCCGCGTGGTCCACGGAGTGACTTGTGAGTTGTTGTTGTCACTATATCAGCATATTCAAATGGAGATGGAATGACACCAGCAGCAACTAGCCCACTAATGTGAGCCATATCTGCCAAAAGGACAGCTTTTTGCTTATCGCATACCTAACAATTACACAAATAAGTACAGGTTAACAATAGTTAAACACCAAAGAAAATGGCGCGCAGAAAGTAATAAATATAGAACGGTGAAGCTGAATTGACTTTACCTTTCTAATGCGTGCATAGTCATAGAGGCGTGCATATGCACTAGCCCCAGCAACTATTAGTTTTGGCCTAAAGAGCGTGGCACTTTTCTCCAACTGAACCAAGGAATATGAATTGAGTGAGTAATAATATTATTAATTTGCAAAGAAGTCGAGCTAGTTTTAAGAACTGAATATAAAAATAAAATAACAGTAAGAGGCTTAAAACAGAGCATCAATTAAAAACAAGCTCCCTTTGGGTCGGTTATCATATACAAGGATCTTTCTTATGTGCTCTGTAGAAAAAATAGCAGAATTTTGAGACTATCTGAACTTCAATTCACTTCCAAACTATTCATTTACATGTTCTTGACAAAGGTAAGACAACAAAGATATTGTTTTTCAATTTGAAGTTTTTGTTCATAATACCCAGCACAATATGGCATATAAAAGATACGAGGATGGAAATAAACATTAGAAAGAGGAGAAAATGAGTAGGCACAGGGGCGGATCCAGCTTGTTGCTGGGGTGGGCTGGAGCCCACCCAAAAAAAAAATCTCTTTTTTTTCATATGTTTTTTTTTATACGAGTTACTCCATTTCTAGCCCACCCTAATACAGTCAAGTCCACCCCAGTTTAAATTCCTGGATCCGCCCCTGAGTAGGCACCTGGTCATAGTCAATGTATCCAGTACTCTCGTCCAAACGATATGGCATTGTTTCGAAGAAGATAGACACAGCAGATATCTTCTTTGTATCAGTCTGCAAGAACGAAACAAATTTGTGATCAAAGCATTTCAGAAGTAAATAATAATACCATATTAAGCATCAAAAAGACAGATTACGAGGTCATTAGAAACAAAGGATGCCATAGTGAAACAATTTTATAAAATCTTTCTAAATAAATTGCTCCCTTTTATTTGAAGATATTACATGAAAAAAGCATTGAGGTTAAATTTAATGTTGGCAAATCCAATTGAGAAGTCGCAATTTCTGTTCCATCAAGCAATGCAAACTGAAGAAGGCCCACTCAAATGGCAACTCAAGCCACAATTATGTCTTTGCACTTGAGGTTTAATTTCAAGTTAAATCAAAAGACTCTAGCAGTTATCTAAAAATTTAAATACGATATACTAATAACAATAAGAAAATAAGTGAGTAAATGCAAAATGAAAGAAGGATCATTCTCAGATTTCATTATGAACAACAAAAGATAATTATATTGCTCTGTTTTTGCAATTAGTAAAGTTGATCGGTCTCAAAATTGATGGGAAGACAAAAACTCAACAAGAGAACACCACGTACCTGGTAGCCATGGGAAAGATGGCCACCGTGGGGAAGATCAAGTGCCATTATTCTCTCATGTGGCTTCAAGAGTGCAGTGTAAGCTTGGAAATTTGCAGGAGACCCAGACAAAGACTGCACATTCACTGCAAAATCAATTGGTATAAAATAATGAGCAACTAAAACCATTTTCATCATCATCAACATCATATCCAAGCCTTCTCCCATCAGAATGGGATCATATATGGAAGCACAATAGGGCCCTTGCTCTCTTTCCCCCTCCCTTCACGCTTTTCTCTTCTAATTTCAAACAATCATTAGAATTAGTCATTTGAGATGGTTACGGTTCATCATTTTTTCCCCGAGAAAAGGGAGGAAAAAAAGATGACACAAGATCTACTGCATAAGTTTACTTGTTCCATTCTACTAGCACACCAATAATTCCTACAAATATTGTATAGTTACCATAACTACATCAGCATCTAAACGTGAATAATGAAACCGTTGATTATATCAATTTCCTACTAGGTTCACCAAAATTTGCAAATGTTTCCACTTTGCACAAAGAGAATGCGTGCGTGCTAACACATCAAATGTTCTATGCCTGACATGTGCACCAGGGTTAACGGCCGACGCCCCGTACACCCCCCCCCCCCCCCCTCCCCCTCCCGTGCCCGGCATCTGGCCCTCCTGTCAGCCACAGGACCCTTGGAGCGTATTCAGAAAGTATTCCTCTAGTGCAAAGGGAAGAAACTCAATTGACTAGAAGTAAAAGAGTTGCAACTGTCGCATATACCTCCCCATTTTGTGGCATCCAATCGAAAAGCTTCCAGGGCACGCTTTTGGCAGAGAGATTCTGCCATGTCAATGTATCTACAAATATGCAAGCAAAAGGATCCCCTATTAGACTCACATAACTATAAACACTCATAAGCGTATTTTTTTAAAAAAGTGATAAAGTTATATATATATATATATATATATATATATATATATATATATATATATATATATATATATATTGAACAGACACGAAAACAACATCGCTTTTGCTGTGTCCTATTGTATTTTGGAGTGTCTTTGCAAGTCCAACGCATGCCACGAACGGCAACCATTTCGGAGTGTCCCGACTTGTTGTGTCCATGGATTTTATATTCGTATGAGTACCTAATACTGTATTCATACAAGTATTTAATTGTGTTTTTTTTAACGAGTGGTCTTACTCGTTTCCGCCGTAGTATCGTGCGCCGGGATACCCTTCGCTGTACTTGTTGGTCATGACGGACCCGACCGCTTGCATGACCGAAACCGAAGTGAAGTTCTCCGAAGGAATCAGTTCGAGCCCCTGTACTCCGAAACGACACACATTTTTTTTGATGAGTTAACCATTTGAAACACCAAAACCCAAACAAATATATCCCACCACCACCACCACTACCACCACCACCCGCCGCCGCCACAACCACCGCTACCACCACAATAACAATAACAATAACAATACCTTCCATTGTCTGGCCTTCTCGTGCTCGATGATGTCGTAGATCTCCGGATCGACGCTCTCCAGCGGCTCATTCAGCTGCTTCGTCCACTGCGATAGACCGAAACAAAAAAAAACGAAAAAAAAACTCGGATCTGATCTCTTACTCGAGCGGATAATATATTTAGAGATCCAGAGCGGAATATGAAACCGTGACGCCGACGGATCGATCCTTCTCGTAGGCGGCTGCCGCTCCGCTCGACGACGACAACTGAGAAAGAAAAAACAATCAACAAAAGGTTTGGAAAGAAAAAATAATTGTAGGAAACTGATGAAGGTGGAGATTTACCATGCGATAGAGAGGTTCTTGAGAGGAGAGCATGTTTTCCTGCTGCGGAGGAGGAGGACGAGGAGGAGAGCCTCCTGAGAGCAGTCGCCATTGCCATTTCTTTCTCTCTCTCTCTCTCTGTGGTGGGAGTGAGTGGTCTGAAGCTGTATTTCTAAATGGAGGTTGGTGGAAATGTGGGGAGCAGAGTTGGTGGCCGATGGAGAAAGGGACAAACCACTGGCTGCCTTGGCTGGTTAGGATTAGATTCAATATCCTCTCTTTTCTTTTTTTTTTTTTTTTTAGGTAAAAAAAAAAGAAGAAAAAAATCCTCTCTTTATATTTAGTATTCAGTTATTATTATTATTATATTATTATTATATGAGTCATACTTTATAAGAGCCATTCTATGTGGCTTTTCTGTGGACCAATAAAAATATAGTGACTTGGAAACAAAATTAAATAGATAGAAATAAAAGATCTCATAAAAGATTTGATAAATAATAATTTACCATATCTTTGCCTAGGAACTTACTAAATATGTTTGCCTAAAATTTAAATAGATATAAATAAAGATCTGTAATGTTAATATTAATGTTAATATTAATATTAATGTTAATATTAATTTTAATTTTAATTTTAATGTTAATGTTAATATTATTGTTAGTATTAATTTTAATATTAATATTAATGTTAATTTTAATTGTAATGTTAATATTAATTTAATTTTGATGTTAATGTTAATATTAATTTAATATTAATATTAATATTAATTTTTTAATTTTAATTTTAATTTTAATTTTATTGTCAATATTAATTTTAATGTTAAATTAATACTAATGTAATATTAATTTTAATTTTCATGTTAATATTAATATTAATATTAATTTTAATGTTAATTTTAATTTTAATTTCGATTTGGAGGGACAAATGTCATTATTCCTATTTAAATTCCTAGGCAAATATATTTGGTAAGTTCCTAAGCAAAGATTTGATAAGTTATTATTTATCAATCTTTTATGAGATCTTTTATTTCCATCTTTTTAAATTTCCTCTTCAAGTCAATATATTTTTATGGTCAAAGAAATAAAAAAAAGAACTTTTTTTATTTCTTTCTATTTAAATTCCTATTCAAACATATTTGGTAGGTAAAGATATGATAAGTTATTATTTATCAAATCTTTTATTTCTATCTATTTAAATTTTCTCTTCCAAGTCACTATAATTTTATTGGTCCATATTGAACACGTGGCATGACTCATATAAGAGTATGAGCATATGGCTCGTATCCTGTTTTCCTATATATATATAATATATATATATAATATATATATATATATATAATATATATATAAACCAAACCAAAATTCCCATATTGAACTATAAGAGTATGAGCATATGGCGTATAGCCCCCTTCTTATACGGGATAAGTTTACGGGATAGAGCAATTTCTTACGGAGAGAAAAGAAACTCAAAATATCTGGCCGAAATATACGTATGTTTCTCTTCTGAAATTTATTTCTCTTTAATATTTAAATCTCTACTCTCTACTCTTAAAAAGAAACATATCTCTATCTTAAAAATAAGGCTTATCTATCAAGTTTAGTTAAACACAGAGGAATTTATTTATTTTAAAAATAGAGATAGATAAATTATTCCATTAATTTTTTTAAATAAAGATATTTAAAAAAAAAAGAATCTATCCTTAGAAATAAATATACCTTTAAAAATTATATTTAAATATTAATTGTAATGTTAATCTTAATTTTAATGTTGATATTAATTTTAATTTTTAATTTTTACATTAATTTAAATTTTAATGTTAAAGTTAATGTTAATGTTAATGTTAATGTTAATGTTAATGTTAATGTTAAAATTAATTTAAATTTAAATTTAAATTTGTTTTAAATAAATTTAAATCTAAATCTAATTTAATTTTAATTTTAATGTTAATGTTAATGTTAAATTTAATTTAAATTTAAATTTATTTTGTTTGTAAATAAATTTAAATCTAAATCTTAATTTAAATTCTAATCTTAATTTTAAATTATATTCTTAATCTTAATATTAATCTTAATCTTAATTTTAATATTACATTTTAATGTTAATGTTAATATTAATGTTAATTAAACTTAATGTTAATGTTGAAATTAAAATTAAAATTAATATCAACAATAAAGTTAGCACCAAAAACTAACATAAGAATTAATATTAAAATTAACGTTAATATTAAGTATATTTTTAATAACATTTTAAAAAGATATTTACGTTTAAAGATAAAAAAATTTAAAACAATCCATCTCTACTTTAAAAATTAAAAAATTAATTTTTTTATCTCTATTTTTTGAATAAATAATAAATTTCTCACTACTATTTAAAAAATAGACTTATCTTTAAGATAGAGATAGGTTCCTTTTTTAAAGGAGAGATCTAACATTTTTAAAGTGAAAAAAATAAAGAAGAGAACCATACGTATATTTTCTCATCCCGTAAGTTTGTCCCGTAAGTTATTCCCGTAGAGAAGCTTTCTGTATATATATATATATATATATATTATATATATATATAATATATATATATATATCTATATATATAATATATATAAACCAAAATCCGTGGACTAAAGCCACCCAGTCGATTTTGGTCCAGAACCATGGACAAACGCCACCCACCGCCCACGTTGGGGCTCGATCCTGAGACCTCCCCCAACATGCCAACGGCCTTACTGCTAGACCGCGTGCCATTGGCCAGTTATTATTATATCGGATATTTTGTATAGGTATATTAAATGACTTAGGGCTGCAATCGAGTCCAGTCGACTCGAGTCGAGCTTTCCATATTCAAGCTCGATTCTTTTATGGCATGGAAGTCGATCTCGAACTTGCACATCGACCTCGGAAGCAGTGTTTAGGTTTGAACCCTGTCGTGCCATACGCGGAAGCTCACACAAATAGTCTTACGACAATGATGATAATAATAAGCACAAATTAACCAAACAAAAACAACAAGAATACAAACAAACAAACCTTATTTTTGTTTAGTCAAGCTCAACCTATTCTAATGAGCAAGAGAATAAATAATTTTATTAAATCAATGATATATATATTTTTTTTGCAAGGATTATGCACACAATACTAGATCTCCAACGGGTTCTCCTTCTTTTCTCTTGATTCCCTTAGTAGCTTTCTTAGCAAATCCTAAGAAAAGCTTCTTGTTCGAGAACTCTTAAGGAATTCTTTGGCCTCCAAGCACAGTTTTGTGCTTCAAGAAATCTAATCTATGACACAAGGAACCCTTAAATAGGATCTCCACTTCTTTACAAAGTCAGAAGCAATATGGACCATCAAAATAACAACTTTGGATTTAGACGTTCCTACAATCCATCATATACCGGCTCGCTGACCATTGGAAGATAGTGTAAGTGAGATTTTAGACTCTCAAATTCATTGGAACAAAAAATTTATTTTTTAGTATTACCGTCAATGTGTCGTCCTAATACCAAATTGATCATTTTGGGTCCTGTATCGATATTTCGTCTCCTTCCAGACTTCTTCGATCACCTGATGGCGTCCATAAAACTGTACAGTTGAACACGAATCATACTAAACAAACTCGATTCCACCAGACTTGAGAATAAAAGTCTACTGGGACCTAAGAAAAAAAATACGAGAGAGAAGGAAAAAAAAATCACACATGAGAACTTAAAAATATACCATAAATTACACATTTTGAAGGTGAGGGAGATTGTTCAAAGTAAGAAGTAGATTAATTAAATGACACGTATTTCTACTATTATAATACGGCTTATAAACGACTCAAAAATAGTCGTCTAAGTCGTATGTATATCATCATTTAAACAAATTAAAAAATAAGAAAAGATAACTAAATAACTATCTAATATGTCGCTAATTATTAAAAAAATAACCAAGCATTAACTAACTAATATGATATATTTATAATTAAATAATTTTAAATCAAGTGATTAAGATAGGAGACATTTTTTAATTGTTTAAGTTAAAATCCTAAGAATGATATTTTTATAATAAATTTATATTTTATTTTTTAAAAAAGATTATGCCACCGCACTCAAATCTTTTTTTGGAACAACATCAATGTGAGTTGGAAAGAGAGAGAAAAAAGATGGGATGGCCATCGTGGTTACAAAGCTGTCATTGCTTTGCTCCTTAAACATGTTTTCTCTCCACATATGGCATGACAAGTAATTTTGGCTAAATTTTAACTTATACCCTCAACTATTCAACTTGTTCAACCTAATACCTGTAATGCCCCGCTCCGCACGGCGCATTACGCTGAGGCGTTGACTCAAAGAGTCGCGTTGACCGAATGAAATGTATCGATGCAAAACGATACGAGAGTTACGTTGTCCCAGCAACGCATCGAACTAAGTCGATGCGAAGAGTTGCATTGTCTCAAAGAAATGCATCGAGTTGAATCGATGCGAAGCGCCGCATTGCCCCGAAGGATAGTGCGTTGAGACGGCTCAAAAATTCTAAGAAATCCAATCGACCAAGGCACAAGTCCGAATCGAAGCAAGTATTGATTTTAGTTGGTTTCATGTGCAGACTATACTTTTACGCTGAAATATTAGATGTCGACATTTTGCCTTATTCAGTAAGGGGTCCGCGAAACCAAATCGTCGCCTTGCAACGGTGTAGCTTCCCTTCCCGGAGAAATTTTCAAAATATTTTTATTATTTATTTGATTTAAATAGTGATTTTAGAATTTTATAAATATTTATTTAGTTAATTATTACGGTAGATAATTTTAGCCATGGTTGAGTTTTGAAGTACCAGACGACTAGGAATCAGGGCACGGGTAGTGCAGCGGCGTGCCTTGACTAGTGTATTAGCCATGCCAAGGGAGACCCAGCCATAAGTGAGTCTTAACTAGGAAAACCAGGCCAAGTTGCGACTTAACCTTTCTAGATGTTTAATTATTTATTAATTAAATTATTGACTTGCAGAAGACCCGGTTGTACTCAACTAGTCCGAAATAGACTCGAACCGAGCCCAAGCCTGTTGTAGGCTTATAGGTGTCATAAGATGTCCATGTTGATATTTATTTTGAGTGTATACTTCATACCTTAATTTAATTGGTCAATAAATATTTTCTAACTAATTGTTACATACAATATCAATTTATTGATATTGATGGAATATTATGATAACTTGCTAAGTATTTTAGACTTTTCTGGGATAATAGGCTAGAATACTTGTGCATAGAATTGCAGTGTAAATACATTAGGTTTTATGAATATATAGTTAAAGGAAATATAGTTTTATTATAATTATTGGGTTATTCCTAAAAGATATTTTGTTGCAACTATTTAGTTATAATATGAGTATATTTATTGTTCGTGCATATATATGAATATCATTCTGTATATGTAAATATAGAAATATATAGGGATATGTATTAATACATATATAGGATTATATGAGGATTTAATTATATATACAATTATAGTTAATAAATAGAAAAAGGAAAAGGTAGATATAAATTATAGGAATATATATATATATATATATATATATATATTATATATTATATATATATATATATATATATATTTATAGAATATATATCTATATATATATATATATATATATATATATATAGATATTTTTTTTTATATATATATAATATATTTATATATATATATATATATATATATATATTCTATATATATATATATATATATATATATATATATATATATATATTATATAGGCGTATAAAATTTTTAGAATTTATTAATGTATTACATGTATACATGTTATATTATAAATATAGATATATACTATAGGTGTGTATGTATACATGTATATACATTTAGATATAAGTAAAAATGAAACAAATGAATAATAAGGAAAATCCCAGCCCGTAACAGCCCAAATGAGCTCAGCCGGCCCAACAGAGCAGACTTGGACCCGCACTGTAGCACAAGCCCCTAACCCAAACCCGCGTACGCACCCTCTTAAGTCCAGCAAAACCGACTGATGCGAACCCCTGTATATAGATTGAGAGAACGAGAGGAGCAAAACCGAAACCCTAGTCCTACGACAATCTCAGGACAGCGTCGCCTCTCCCTGGCGCAACCCCCAGCCACCGCCCGCTGCAAGCAGCAGCGCCGGAGAGCCGCGCGCGCGCTGGTGGAGACAGAACACGCGATAGTAGGCTGCTGTGGGGGAGGGGGCAATTCGCGAGGCGATTACGTGAGGCATAGTCCATCGTTTGTCGATCTTTCTGGTGAGGTATGTAGACAACCCATACAAAATATTTTCCTTCATTTAGTTCAAAATTAGATATGCTAGAATGGCCATAAGATCGACCCAAGATGTCGAAAAAACTGTCGAAACAAAGACAGAATTTCGAACGATGAAACTGTTTTGGAAGGCCGATTTCGGCCGTAATAGTGAGCGACTTAAGAATCTAATTGAACAATCACTTAGACAACCTAACCAGCATTCAAACCCTATTTTTAGATTATTTTATATTTAGTAGATGCTAAGATAAATCGACTCAAAAATCGAGAAAAACCCGATAAAACTGTTTCGAAAACTTGAAAATTCTTCGATACGACGTGCGTCCCGCCAATCCGGGCGACGTGGTCGCGAACCAAAGGCATTAAAAGGTGCGTAACGGCTTTATGGTCGTGTGGGCTTTGACGGAATTCAAATTGGTTGCGTGTGCGCGACGAATTTGATCCGTATCCGTCAAAATTCACCGTATCAGCCTCTGAGCAAATTTTCCAATTACTTTGTGCACGTTCGTCAGATCGAGACGAAACTTGTGCCAACAGGATCGTATCATTTTTTTTGGTCCTGCATGCCAAGTTTGGTCCGATTCTGAGACAGTTTATTGGATCGCCGTTTTGCGGGCCCTACGGTCCGACTCAACGGGTGATTGTGCACGGCCCGTCGGAATCCAACTTTGGACATGCGTTGGATTCGTATCGGAAAACCAGACCTGTAGACATATAGTTTGATGACTTTAGAGACCATAGACTCTGGTATGCTTTTCGGTGCAAAGCGGATCCAACGGCGGACATCGTTTTTGCCCAAAATTACCGTTTTGCCTCTGTGTCCAGAATTGGACTTAAGGACATGCAATCCTAGCTAATTTGACTATTCTGAGAACGTGGTAATGATTATTTTAGCTTTCAGAGACAGTTGTGATGACTTGAACTGTATGGCTTACCAGTCGACTATATATTTGTTGGATCTGCGTGCAACCACCAGGCAAGTATACCTTGCCTCCCTCTACAGTTTATTTTCATGGTTTAGTACACCTGTTGTAGTATGTTATATTTAGTTACCTTAGTTGTTATAGATTTATATGATACCGCGTTACCAGTTTATTGTCTTGCTTGTAAATCAGTATTTCATGACTTGATAGTGTAGTTATACCAGGCTATTTACGTCATGGATCATGCTAGAGTCGTCCTTACCTGTGTCATGACTGAGTTGTACCGTGTCTTCACCTGTATCTTGACTGAGTCGTGTCTGCAAGTATGTGTGAGTGAACTGCTATTCCTTTGTCTTTCCCACAACCTGCGAGTCCACACACGGGCGAGGGTTGTCCTTGCACCTGCGAGTCCACATACAGGGCGAGGGTGAATTATCTTGAAATTGACCTGCGAGTCCACATTCGGTGAGGGTTGGTATTCCATTGATCTTCCAGCAGTTCATTTATGCATACTTGATCCCGTATCCGTGTTCACAGCTACCTGTCAGTAGCCATATGTCAGTCTCATGTCTAGTTCCTGTTATACCCTGGTTATATTATTGCATGATTAAAATGTTAGATAGGCATATTTTATGTATCTTGCTAGTCCTCTGAGGACCTGATGATCTCTTCAGGTTTAGCGACTGCATGAAGTTAGTTAGCAGAGCGGGATGGTAGAGGATTACGATGTATGATACAAGTATTTGCTTATGATATTTCTTTATTATCCTCTCGTGCTTTATATTCCGTACCATGATTATATTCTACTTATTTTATACTCATATCATTCTTAGAGTCTAATCGGACAATTGCTAATGGGCTGCAGACCATGACCCATACTTGTTCATTCTTGTTTATATGATTCCTGTGGATTGAGATATAGTTTAGATTAGACATGATACCATGATCTTGACAGCTTATACGTACTCGAGTCGGGCTGGAGTCCGCTCGATACGTAGCTGGCTTGCTCACGAGCTCGCGTCCGAAAATCGGGTGCGGGTCGTGACAAACGGGCTGGGACTTGGGTACGATAAGCCAAATCGGACGTATAATTCAATAAAGCACGAAGTGCTCGAATGACTAAGTCAAGAGAGTTGGCCGTGCAACGAAGTTATGAAATCGAGCCGCATCGGCTCGGCGAACGACAAGGCGTATCGACTCAAGGTGGGAGGATTGACTCTTTTTTTTACTCCTTCATACCTAAGTCAGAATATCATTGTATGCTAAGTTAACCTATCGACGCCACGGGCGTGGTCCGATCGGAAGATAAATCGTAGTGTTGTGTCGAACACTAGTTAGAACCATTGAAATGAAACGTGCATCAAATGTACGAGTCGCTATGGGACATTGGATATCATAAAGGCGATCGCCTCGGTACACAAGCCGCAAGAACATGGGATAACTGTATTCGGCGAGTGCCTTAGTGCACGAACCATTCCGTGCCTTCGCGCACGAGTTAGAAGGCTAGAACATTGAAAGACAATAGGCGAGCGCCCTAGCGTGCAAGCCACGAACATTGAACACTAAGGCATAGAACATGGAATACGGCTTCGATGCGTGCAGCAAGTGCACGACGCGAAAGAAGAGATAATGTGTCGAAACGTGTCTACGTGCACGAATCATAAAAGATGTCTTCGTTGTGAAAGAATACAGTTGTGGCATGAATGTGGCGGAACTGTCGGATATGACATGATGCCTCGAAAGGTGTTCGTGACCTTCGGGTCGTTCGGTTGACGAACATTGAGTTGAGGCATGATGCCATTGAACATTGAAACGAAATATAAAATGTAAGAACATAGAAAATTAATGGAAGAAATACGAGATGATAAAGTCTGAGTCGCGGACTCAAGACTATGTTTGGTTGTTTGATAAAGTAGAGTCTCGGACTCAAGACTATTTGGGTGTG